>CM053276.1:100431718-100801361 GCA_028583415.1 Protea cynaroides | reverse complement strand
GAAATACATCCGGGAACTCCCGAACCACATCTATATCTTCCATCTTGAGTGACTGTCGTGAGATCGACTACAGATACTAGATACCCCACTCCCCCTTTCTCTAAGCATCGCTTGGCTTTTAGGGCAGAGAGAATCAGCTTCCGCTTCCTAGATAGCTTGATCCCAGCGAAACTATACTCCCTTCCCTCTTTTTCAGTAAGCACAAGCTTCCTTTCACCACATAAAAGGACGGCCGAATGATGGCCTAGCCAATCCATTCCCAAAATGACATCAAAGTCTGCCATCTCGAGTATTACTAGGCTTGTTTCTAAGTCTCGGACCTCAATACATACAGTACATGGTCCATAATATTCGGTCAAAGCCACTTCGACTCCTAGTGGAGAGCGAACTATCAAGCTTGGGTTTTAATGCTTGATTGGTAACTCCATTCGCTTCCCAAAAGAAATCGAGACAAAGGAGTGTGTGGCCCCAGAGTCAAATAATACTCTGGCGGGTATACCAGCTACATTTACAATTCCTGGAATTTTCTATCATCCCTTAGTTCTATATGCGCATACACACAAATGATAAAGATAAGCCAAATAGTAAGGGATGGAGTCATACCAGTGACCACATCCGGTGATGCAGCTGCCTCTTCAGGGTGACCGCATAAACTCTTCCTTGCTGGGGTGGTTGCTTTTTCGATAGAGTGCAGGTCCTTGCAATATGACCCACCTGCTGGCAGTTGAAACACTTGATATTTGGGTTGTATCCAGCATTCTGTGGCACAGGTGGTGCCGCATTGTTCCTTGCAGGCACTGTAGCGGTCTGAGCCCTGTATGGGCGGAATGGTCTAGTATTACCGCCACCCGAACTCTCACTAGCAGGTCTCTTCACTCCCCTGTTCTGAGCAAAGAAGTTGTCCCTCTGACTGGACTCTATTACTCTCGCAACCTGCACCGCCTCATTGTAAATCTTCTTGTCCAGACCCAATATGTGTTCTCTGATGCTTCCACGTAGTCCCATAGTGAACCTACGTGTCTTGGTCTCTTCCTCTTGCATACTTGTCGGTGCGAAGAAGAATAGCTCTTCGTACATCTGCTGATAAGCATCCACGGTCGACTGAGATTGTTGTAGGTTGAGGAACTCCTTCTCCATTTGATCCCTGAAACTCTTCGGAAAATATTTATCGAAGAAGGCAGCTTTAAACACTTCCCAACCCACCAGTGTATACTTAGTCTCCAGATATGCCCGTGTAGAATTCCACCAAGCATTTGCATCTTCTCTTAGCATGTGAGTAGCAAATAAAACTTTTTCCTCTTCCGTACATGTCATTAGACGGAAATTCTTCTCCATCTCTGCAACCGACTGTGCTGGCCACAATGGCTTCCCTGTTCTACCAGTGAATGATGAAGGCTTCAACTTCAGGAATCTATCCACCGCCCTACTCAGATCGTGTTGTCCCTGCGTGTATGCTCCGTACCATGGTGGTGGGTACCAATAAGCTCCCGGGTAAGCAGAAGGCGACGGGAACTAATGCGGTGGTGGTACGTTCTGTGCTTGGCCCATCGGCCTTGGACTACCCTGCATGGCTGTGAGGACATTTTCTCTCCAGACTCAGGCGTATCTCCAGTGGGAACAAAACCTGCTGGCCTGAACATCTTCAGTACCTCGCTCAGGAATTCCTTCTGTTGAGCTTGCATCTGATAGACCAGGTTTGTAACAATGGTCTCTGAATCCCTGTGGGGCGGGCCAGGTAAATTTGTTGGTATTTCTGGAACCCGTTCCTCCTCCACATCCGGACTTGGCTCTCTAACATGGTCTTGTTCAACCTGTTCCTCCCCTAGGCGCATCCTGGCCTGATGACGCTTCTGACCCCTACGGCCGTTTCCTCCCACCATCTCAGACTATTCTGTTTGGATCTGAGAAAAAGACATAACACGTGAGAACCACAATAATAGTAGTGTTAGTCTTGAATAATACAGGGGAAATAGTCGAGAAGTAAAATTTCAATTTACACAAATTTAAAAAAAAAAAATTAGAAAATTTTCCAATTTTTCTGGTGCATACCGGTCGCAGCATACCAGTCGCACATCTGTACATAGGATTGCGACCGGTATAGTCGACCGGTCAAAATTTAATTTCTGACCGAGACATTGCGGTCGCAAGTCTGGGAGATACCGGTCGACACTCTGTATACAGTGTTGCGACCGGTATAGTCGACCGGTCAGAATTAGAATTCTGACCGAGACATAGCGGTCGCACACCTGGGGTGATACCGGTCGACCGGTACAGGCAAAACCGTCGACCGGTATGCCCAAATTGGCTTTAAAAATCGTGAAAAAGTGAGAAATTTCTCACTTTTTCTTTTCTTCTTTCTCTCCGGTGGCGATTCTCCTCTGGGTTCCGAGTTGCTACAGTCCGACCGGTGCTATTTGAAGCCGATTCCTTCCATTCAAGACCTAGCACATCGTCTCCAGGTAGGTCTCTTCCCTCTCTCTCATGTTTTTTACAATTTTTCCATATCGTCTATATGTAGAATTTTAGATTTTTCATTGTTCGAGATGTTTCAATCGTAGGAACTCTTTTCCTTCGGCTTAGAAAGGGTTTAGGGACCCCCAAGAGCAAAAGCCCTCAACCAATTTGGGGTTTCACCGAACGGTTTTGATAAAAATCGAATTTTTCACCTTTTTGACCTAGGTTTTCCATTTTTTTCGAAAATTCTTGATTTTTCTCAATTTCTTGAAATTTCTCGTTGTAATTGCCTGTGATTGATTTTTTGAAGAGTCTGGGGGTTACGTAAGTCCTCCTTCCCATGTTTTTGGGTGAGTTCGAGGCTTTTTTCCAAATTACTGTCGTTATGCTGCCGAAATTTCGATAAAATCTAACATTTTTCTTCTTACTTTCTTTTGTTTTGCAGTTTAAATGGCTCCACAACGCGCTCTCGGGAAACGCCCTCATGGCTCGATTTCGCGTGCTCCCCAGCCACCAGTTTCCCAGCTTGACGAGCACTGGTTTCGTTTTCTTGAGGCACAAGCTCGATTCCCGTGGTTCGATAATAAAAGCATAGAATCCAGGCGTCGTGTTAACTTGGAGCAGTTAGACCGGTTCGACGTGCGAGCGGCGTTTGACAGGCTTGGTTGGTTGCCCGTCATTTCATACACCGACACCACCCGTCCTAACCTAGTTAAGCATTTCTTTGCTAACCTGGAGCTACACGGAGATGTGAACGATCCCAACCAAGGTAGGGATTTACGCATCTCAAGCTATGTCCGGGGTGTTCCCATTTCCTTTAACACCCACCAGCTGGCCGACCTTCTAGGGGTTCCAAATGATGGAAACCTAGTGTATTGCCCTCCCAAAGCGAAGGGCTATCTGACTGAGGATCTGCGCCGAGAGATAGCAGATCAGATACTCAACCCTGGGGCTCCTATGAAGGCGGCTAGCCTGAGACCTATACCCCGAGTCTACAGTCGCATCATACAACACAACATCGTTCCCCAGAGCAGTCATTCATTATAGTGAGTTATCCCAGCTCACTCAGTATATTACTTATTGCGTCTGCACTGGGGAGCAGGTCTCTCTCCCATACCTCATCATTAGGACCATGCATCAGGCGACCCTGGCCGATCAGGCCAGTAACGTTCCCTACGGTCGTCTCATTACCGCCTTGCTACGTCGTCTAGGCGTGAGCATGAGAGGCGAGGTGACCGTTGAGGACACTATGACCTCCGACATAGACTGGGACGCCATTCAGAGGATGCAGATGGTTGATCTGCCAGTCAGCGATGACGAGTTGGAGGCTCACCCTCGCCCACTTGGGAGGGTAGCAGCCGCGGCGGCAGCAGCAGCAGCAACAAATGAGGCCTATGCAGCCGAGCTCGAGCGGGATGATGACGAGGATAGAGCCGAGATGTACTAGTGCCAGCTCCACAGCCTACACCAGCAGCACCTCCGTCTACCTCTACCGCTGGACCATCTCAGCCTCCCTCCGACACCATGATGAGTATGATGATGGAGATCAGGGACACTCAGCGCGAGATGAACCGCGACTTGGCGCAGTTGGCTCGCAGTCTCAGAGTCACACAGGATCAGGTGCACTGGCTCAGGGTTGCTTTCGAGTGAGACTATGATATAGCAGACCCTATTCCTCCCAGGCCCCCTACCCCATGATTGTCCCTCTTTATTTTCATCTCTTTTGCATATGACTGTTATATAACAGGGTAACTGTCCGGTTTGTGGACTGTACCCCGTAGCACTACATCATTTGGTACTTGATTTCTTGATTTATGAAAATTTATGTTTCACCTAACTAGTGTATGAGCACATGTTAAGTTTCATAATTAGAATAGTACATTATTCTCTTTCTTAATCAGTCTCAGGTATCAAACAATGCTTAGGGTGTGTTTGTATTAAAAATTTTAATATTTCCTAACTCAGTTCATCGACCTAGTTAAGTGCAATATGGTCTGTTGGACAGAGCCCGAGGGCTCTGATACCAAGTTGTCACACCCCAATTCTGATCCAACCAGAATGGTGTGAGTGAACCGTCATTTAACCAACGGTTCACACCAAGATCTCGAATAGGCCGTGTCCATTCATACAAACCATTACACATAACCATAATCAGAATATAAATATACAGCGGAAGACTTTAAATAGAATGAACTGAGTATCTATTGATAATTTAAATAAATATCTCATTTTCCAAATTCAAACACATAAAATAATATCCATACATCCATTTAATCCAACCGAAAATAAATGAAAGAAATAAATAAAATCCGATCAAAGGTAAACGCAAAAAGGGCACTCGCATGAAGCATCATGCTCGTCCGCTCCTGCCTGTACACTCAAAGCAGCAACGTCACCATACGCCGGAGCGTTCACATAGTCGTCAACAGTGTAACCTACATCAACATCTAAAACAATGTGTACACAAAGGGTGAGCTCACAACACAGCTCAGTAAGACAATCAGATAGTTTCACAATATTATGCATGAATAACAATCATTTTATGCTGTGGTCTGGTTTTAAGTTTGCAATGTGCTATAGAAAGGTTTGGTGGCCCCCGCACCTCTATACACGAGTGTGTGGCACCTCATGGTTCATACCCCCATTGGCCTACATGCACCCATCATGGAATAGAGATAGAGCTAAGATACCCACGTACCTCCCCTGATACTCTACCCATACCAGTACCTAAGCCCCTACTGGCCAGGGCTCACAAACTGGGCTCGCAACTAACCAATCCTATATGTCATCAATGTACGCTCTATCCCAGCACAGTCGTCTACGGCATAGAGATAGAGCTAAGGCATTCCCACACCTCCCCTGATGCCCTATCCGTAACTAACTCACTAGGATAGAAACAATATGAAGGTAGACCCTATCCCAACATAACTCCCTACGGCATAGAGATAGAGCTAAAGCATCGTGGACAAGCCAGCGTCGACTCGGAGACCACAGTACCACATAACAATGGCCGGGACAACATCAATATCAGAGACCACCGTACCACGACCTTCCCCTGATGCCCCACCCGTATCGAGCATGTTAAGACAGAATACTACAAAATGTGCTAATGTGAAGAGCGATCCCAGGCCCATGCCCCACTCCACACACTAACGAAAACAATCACATGCCTAATAGTTACATCCTATCATTGCATGAACAGTAATAATAACCGAAAGTAAATGATGGCATGTGAATATGCACAAACAACACATCTCATATAATCAGATGATTAACAACAATTTACTGTCCCTTAATTGTTAGGTTTAGGTCAGATTCCCTTACCTGACGCTCGTTCGATAACTTGCTCCACGTCGCAAGGTCCAAACGATATGTCACAAGGTCCTACAATATTATTAGGGTCTCATTAGAATATATTGTTTAGGGTTTCATGTTGGTCGGAAACCAACACGGTTACAAAATACCCTCACAGAGCTGACCGGTGGCATATACCGGTCGCAGCTCTGTGGGGAAGACTGGCGACCGGTATGGTCAGCCGGTCCCTATAGACCAGCCTCCTGAGGGATACCGGTGGCAACATACCAGTCGCACCATGTGCAACCGGTATAGTCGACCGGTATGTCTCCGGAAGACCATACATGGGTTTTCGACTGCCGTCAATCATCCTCCATGGATTTCCAAGGTTTCTCCTATCCATTCTAAGTCTAATCATTGAGTTAGAGTTATCCCCAACTCATTCGAGTCTCGTTTCGATGAATATCATCTCGAAACTCGAATCTAGGGTTTGACGAAAACTTAGGGTTTATTAGCCAATTTAGGGTTTTAGATCAATACCTACTTTGCATGGTATTGATCCACCCACACAACTAACATAGGATAAGAAGATTGATTCGAACACTTACCGTTGACTGGCGTAGCGTGAGCTTCGTTGAACGGTAATGGCGGCACCTTCTTCTTCCTCCTAGCTCCTTCTCCTTTCCAACCTCTTTCTCTTCTCTAGGGTTTGCGAGAGACAATGGAAAGGATTTGAGGAGGCTTAAGGGTGTATTTATAGGCTAGATTTGGGGTTTAGTAACCTTACTAAGATTAGGAAACTTTTAGGATTCGAAATCAGGAAAGTGGGACCCTTAGAAGTCAATTTCTGGATTCTCGCACTTAGCTGCGCAAGCCATATCGGTCGACCGGTACCAAGACCGGTACCATCGACCGGTCAACATAAATTGATGACTATTGGTCGTCTTTGGTCCGATTTCATACCTGTTTGTCATCCGCTTGTCCCGTCTGGCCCGGTGATGATCGGAAGACCTGTCACGACACAAAACCAAGGTTTAGACCGGGTTTACGGAGTGCGGGTCTTACAGTATCCACACACTTGTGTATAGAGGTGCGGCGGCCACCTATCCTTTATATAGCACAGTGCAAACTATAAACCAGACCAAAGATATAAATTGATTGCATGCATATGTATTGTTGCATTGTTTTGTTTGCTTACTGAGCCATGATGTGTGCTCACCCCTCGACGTCGAATATTTTTAGTTGATGATGCAGGTTATACCGTTGAAGACTATTTAGAAGCTCCAGCATACGGAAATGTAGCGACGATGGAAGTGGAAGATGAAGTGGATACACATGACGTCTCTTGCGAGTGCAACTCATGTGTATTCGGTTAGATATTTTTCTTAGGTTTATTTACTTGGATTTATTTTGGACATGTATTTGATATTTATTTATGTCTCAGTTATACAGAATAATTTTTTATTTAAATATTAATATCACAGTAGATTCTCAGTTCATTTTATTATAAGGCTTCCACTATTGTGTATTTACTCTGATTATGATTATGGATGTATGGGGTTCAGATAACACGGATATAGCCTATTCGAGATCTTGGTTGAACCGTTGGTTTGCTAGCGGTTCATCACACCATTCTGAACAGTGCGGAATTGGGGTGTGACATGTAACCTACATCAACCCCTAAAAAAAAAAAAAAAAAATATATATATATATATATATATATATATATATATATATATATATATATATATATATATAGCTCACAACTTAACTCAGTAAGAAACAAGACAATGCAAGATACAAATTCATGAGATAACATTACATTAGGTCAAGTATATCTTGCAAAGTACTATGGTAAGGATTAGCGGCCACCGCACCTCTATCCACGAGAGTGTGGTAACGCCCAACGGATGACACGCCGCTGCTGCCCACTAAACTCACTTTGGAATAGAGATAAGGCTCAAGTCTGGTAGCCAGGATGAACCATATGCCACGTCCTCCCCCTGATACCCTACTCCGCACTAACACTTACACCCTTATTGGCCAGGGCTTGCAAGTGGGTTTCGTGTCTAACCAGTCCTATATGTCATCACAGTATCTATGGCTCTATCCCAGCATAGCTCCCTACAACATAGAGATAGGGCTCAAGTCTAGTAGCCAAGATGAACCACATGTCATGTCTTCTCCCTAATACCCTATTCGTACCAAGCTCGCTAAGATAGATAGCGATATGGAAAGGTATTAGTGTGAGGATATATCCAGGGCTCCACTCCCCTTCACATTCCATACCCTAACAAAAACAATCACATGTCTAAACAAACACAACCTAGCATAGCGAGTATGCATGAACAGATAATAGCAATAAATAAAATAAGATGACATGTGATATGCACAGATAACAGACAACAGTCACATATACAATGTTTTACTATTTATATTAATTAGGGTTTGGGGTCTTATCCCTTACCTGACGTACGTGATTACAAGTCTCCTCTACGTTACAGACTCATGTCGTCCACAGGTCCTACATGACCATAATTATAAATTAAAAATAGGTTTATAGGGTTCTAGTTAGTCAGAACCAAGTCTGGTCAACAAACTATACTCAGACATACATATTGGTCGGACATAAAGTCCAGTCGGTATGTCCAGGTGGTATATACCACTTGGATTACCAGTCAGATCGGTATAGCATACCGCTTGGACATCCTATCCAAGCAGTGCCCCGACAGTATGGGTCCGAGAGTCCATTCTCAGACCTTCCTCTCCTGTGGTCCTCGACTTGGTTTATAGGGTTTCTCCTAAACCATTCTAGGGTTTGCAAGCATGTTAGGTCCATTAGGTCTAGGTTATCACTTGATCAAAATCATAAACAAGCTCCATCCTTCTCATAATAGACTTCACAAAGAATTAGGGTTTTCACAGAGATAGGGTTTCGAATCAACACCTGGCCATCTCACGGCGTTGATCCTCAACCAACCATCTTACAGAGATAGAGTACTTACCGTTGGGCTCGGAATAGCGATGCTCTTTTCCCAATGAAATCCTCCCTTACACGGCTCCTCTGATCTCACTACTCATTCTCAGATCTCCTTTCTAATCTTTAGGGTTTAGGAGTCAACAAAAGGGATTTAAGGAGGAGTTTGAGTCTATTTATATATTGGGATACCAATCTAGAAGGGTTTCCTACGTATAAAAGGTCTTTAGGAATCAGATTTGGAGTGTGGGATTCACTGGAGTCTGTTTTCACTCGAACAATCATTCCGCTTAAACATATCAGTCAGATGAATAGTTCAACCGGTATGTCAGACCGGTATGTATAATCTTGGTCTAAATTGTTCATTTCTCGTACCTGGATTCCGTGATTTGTCATTCGGCCTCATCTTCTGGTCTAGTTATGATTGGAAGACCTGTTACGAAGCAAAACTTAGGTTAGACTGGGTTTTCAGAGTACGAGTCTTACACTGCTTGTCTCCCTTAGCAATTCAGCACCTGAAGGGGTTGTCACTATGAGCCAAGTTACAAGTAGTTTATTGAATGAAGAAATGAGAAGAAAATCTTTAGATTCCTCCCACCCACATGCATTGGTTATAGAAGAACGGGGGAGATCAAAACACAAGGAAAATCATAGCCGAAACAAATTAAAAGGGAGATCTAAATCAAGAAAAGGAGTTACTTATTTTTATTGCAAGAAACCTGGACACATGAAGAGTATCGGAAGCTCAAATAAAAGGAAGGAAAAGATGGTGGTGAAAATAAAGAACAGCAAAAAACCACTGCAATTGCTGTAAATGAAGTTTTAATTTTCTTTATATGTGGTGATGGTTGTGTTCTAGTTGGATCATTGATTCAAGAGCATCATTCCATGCTACTTCACATAGAGATTTCTTTACCATGTACAAGTCAAGAAATTTTGATTCGGTAAGGATGGGAAACAATGGTGTTTTCAAAATTGTTGGAATGAATGATGTTTGCATCACAACCAAAGTTAGTTATAAGATGATTCTCATGGATGTGAAACATGTATCAGATCTCAGATTAAATCTCATCTCAACTGGTAAGCTTGATGATGAAGGGTATGAGTCACAGTTTGGCAATGGAGTGTAGAAGTTGAAAAAGGATTCTCTTATTGTGGCAAAAGGCAAGAAGTGTTGCTCTCTTTACAAGATTGAGGCACAGTTATCCAAATGTGAGGTGAACACTACTTTTGAAGACTCTCCATCTGATTTGTGCATCAACGACTTGATCATATGAGTGAGAAAGGTTTGGAAATTTTCTTCCAAATCTCAAAGGTACATCTCTAACTCCTTGTGATCATTGTTTGATTAGAAAGTAGTATAGAGTTTCTTTTTCACTTGTTAAATTTAAAAGAAATACTAGAATTCTTGATTTAGTTCACTCTGATGTATGTGGTCCCATAAAAATGAAAACTCTTGGTGGTGTTTTGTATTTTGTTACATTTATTGATGATACATCTAGGAAAGTTTGGAGTTTTGTTATGAAAAGCAAAGATCAGGTGTTTGGGATTTTTCAATAGTTTCATGTCATAGTTGAAAGAGAAATAGGGAGACGACTCAAATGCATTCATACAGACAACGGTGGTGAGTACATTGATCAATTTTGAAAAGTATTATAATGAGCATGATATTCGACATGAACAAACCATTCCCAAGACCCCTCAACATAATGGTATAACAGAAAGAATGAACCGTACTATTATGGAAAGAGTTAGATGCATGCTCTCATATGCAAAATTACCAAAATATTATTGAGGAGAAGTTATGAATACATCTGTGTATTTGATTAATTTATCTCCATCAACTCTCTTGAATGGAGATGTTCCCTAAAGGATGTGGAGCGAGAAAGATGTTTTCTATGAGTACTTAAAGGTATTTGGTTGCAAAATCTTTATGCATATCCCAAAAGATGAGAGGACCAAGCTTGATGACAAAGCTAAGCAGTGTATTTTTTTGGGATATGAGGATGACAAATTTGGTTATAAGCTATGGGATCCAGTTGAGAAGAAACTGATCAGAAGTCGAAATGTGATTTTTTGAGAAAATCAAACTTTTTCATATTTTGACAAGGAGGAACTACCAAAGATGATTGTAAATGAGTTACCAAAATATAGTCACCTTTAGCCATGCATGAAAATCATGGACAACAAGCTCATGATGAAGAAAATCAAGGTGATGGTGATGAGACTCCTTAAATTATTGATAACGCATATGCCAATGATGAGGTAGATGGTGATGTTAAACAAGGTAATCAACCTTTTCAAGAAGATCCACCTTTGTTGAGAAGGTCATAAAGAGATAGAGCAACTTTATCAAGATATCCATCAATAGAGTATGTTACACTTACTGAAAGTGATAAGCCAAAAAATTTTAAAGAAGCTATGGTGCATGAGCAAAAAGACCAATGGAAGAAAGCAATGTAAGAAGAGCTTGAATCCTTGCATAAGAACAAGACTTATGACTTGGTTAAGCTACCAAAGAGTCGAAAAGCTTTGAAGAATAAGTGGGTGTACAAGTTGAAAAATGAAGATGACAAGAAGAAAATGAGATACAAGGCAAGGCTAGTTATTAAGGGATTTGGGCAAAAAAAGGGTATTAACTTTGATGAAATATTTTCTCCCGTTATGAAGGCGTCTTATATTCGAGCTATCCTTGGTTTAGTTGCTAGTCAAGACTTGGAGATTGAGCAGTTTGATGTCAAAACAGCTTTCTTTCTTGCATGATGATTTAAAGGAAAAAATTTATATAAAACAACCAGAAGGTTATGTTGTGAAAGGCAAGGAACACATGGTATGCAAGTTGAAAAATAGCTTATATGGGTCGAAGAAAATGCCAAGGCAATGGTACAAGAAGTTCGACTCATTCATGACGAGTCATGAGTTCACTAGAAACACTGCAGATCATTGTATTTATTTTAGAAAATATTCAGATTTTTCTTTTATTATTCTCTTGTTATATATTGATGACATGCTTATTGTGGGTTAAGATATTAACTTGATTAATAGGTTCAAAGAGGAAATGAGCAAGGTCTTTGACATGAAGGACCTTGGACATACAGATTTTGGGCATGACAATCAAGCGTGATAAGAAAAACAAGAAATTATGGCTATCATAAGAAAATATATTGAAAATGTGCTTGAAAGGTTCAAGAATAAAAATGCTAAACCTATAAGTACACCATTAGCCAATCATTTCAAGTTGAGTGCCAAGTTGTCTCCAACCACTGATGAAGAGAAAAAGGAAATGGATAATATCCCATATGCATCAGCAGTAGGGAGTTTAATGTATGCTTTGGTATGTACTAAACTTTGATGAACTTGATATGACACTGAGAGGGGGGGTGAATCAGTGTCTGAAATTTTTTCTTAATTATTTCACTGCTGCCCAGAGCTGATGGAGACCTAACTTTTCACATACACACAAGTGCATGCAAATCTACCTCGCTACCACTCAGTGGTCAGGTCTACCAGATTTACACACCCATCCTGCAAGCCATTCCACGCACTCCAAAATATATAGAAAAATAAAGGCAGTCCACAACACAGGATATACGTGGTTCACCAACACAGTGTGTGATGGCTAGTCCACGTATTAATGCCCAACGGGCTCCGTATATACTCAATACACTTCTTTTTACTGTCTACATAGCAGGGAGTACATACACCCAATTTACCCAGCATAAAACTAAGAGGGCACACATGTGCCAGGAATTCAGGTATCAAGTACCAGTGTTCAGCACACGCTGCACACCACGCTTAACCCGCACCCATGGGAAGCAAATAACAAATTTTTTAGGCTTATAAATTTGCCTTATAATTTTCCCCCACTAGCTAGGTATTCAACAATTTACACCTACGCTAGCATACAATAAATTGAAAGCATAAATAGATAAGGAATTTAGAATCTCACAAACAATGCTTTCGAATGGCCAATAATCTCTCTGAAGCTTCACACTGCCCTCAGGTACTCTCTAACAGTTTTCAATGATGATAGAGATCGATTTACAGAGCACACCTCGCTCACAGGCTTTTAATCTCTTTCACATAACCCATAACCACCATGAAGGTAAACATAAACGCTCTACTGACCTCTCATAGGGATTTAGTACTCCATTGATGTACAAAGAAGAGGTAGTTGGTGATTGATTACTCCCACATGGCATGAAATCCTAAAAATCCTTTTCTCTGCCTTCAAAATACTCTTTTTTATTTTTCTCTATGTTTTTTTGACTTCCAATGGCGCCCAATGTATAGAGAATTCAAAAATATGGAAACTGCAACTTGAACGGACTGATTTGGAGTTCGGATGAGAAAGTTATGTCGGTTTGAAGTTCGGCCAGTCAGAAAATTCAAAATAGAATCTTTCGGAGCCATACCGTGCACCTGCGCTAAGCGGAATCGACGACCACGCCTGCGCTGTTGCTTTACGATTGGTCCGCTGCGGAATCTGCGGCAGAGACCGTTGGATTGACCTCAAAAAGGAGGGATTTGTTTCACGCCATTGGATCTGCATAAATAGCGTCGATGCAATCAGAGATTGCATGGACCAATGGATCTGGATCTGCTCCGCTGCGCACCGTACGCACGTTACACCGAATCAATGCACTAATACAATATATCGCGGCGCATTATAATATAATGCAACCACCCAATCAGAGCCTATGCGACAGAATCTTGACGCTGCCGCCGCACTACACTCGAGCCCGCCTTGATCTGGGCCATCTAATTAGAATATGGACTTTGTGGCTTGATCTGAACCATTTATGTAGGATCTTCACCATTTTTCTTACCGAAAATACCCCCGACAAATGTATTAATGGCGTCTGTAACCATTAATCTCATTTAATAAACCCTGTAGCATGATTTCTTGGCCGAGAGCTTGAATTTTCGGACTTTTTCGAGCGATCCGACGGAAAATGCAATATCTCTCTCATCCGACGTCAAAATTGAGTGATTCAAGTTGCGTTGGGAAGATAACTCGATGCTCTACGTCTTTCCACTGTCATATTTTCATGAACCTTCTGCGGGACCCACCAAAAATAGGCCCAAAGTTAAAAGTCTATAAAACTTAAGAATTTGGACTTGAAACTTTGCGTGCATGCATGCCAAGTGCCGTGGGCTGCCGTGTTGACATGTCACCTTGCCACCACACCCATGGATCCCACCCATAGTCTCTCCTCTCTCTCTTTCTAGTTTCTCTCTCTTCTTTCTCTCTCTTGAATTTCTCTCTTCAATGCCACAACACCAGAAACACAAGAAACATGAACATGATCATAAAAGCTTTAGGAACACTGTCGCGTCATCAGAAACTCGATCACATCACCAGTGGGGTCCACAATCACTCTCTCTCATCAAACTTGACATAGAATGTCATTTAACTCGCTACAAATCATCTGAAACACATGTAGAACACTGTAGAACACACATGCGAGGTTACTCCATCTTTGCCACTGTACTGACACTCTCTCCTACACTGACACTCTCTCTCCTCATTTCTCTGATTGAATGCTCACAAACACTGTCACATCAGTCAAGTTGCCAATAATGACAACATAAAGTCCAACAGAATTGACATAGCACATGCCACTAATGTTGTTAGTAGATATTTAGCAAATCCAGGTAAGCCACATTGGGAAGCTGTAAAATGGATTTTAAGGTATCTAAGAGGCACATCCAAAATATGCTTTTAAGCTTTAAAAATTTATAATAAATGGCCGAAGGCTATACGGATTCAGATATGGCAGGTGATTTAGATAAAATAAAGTTTACTTCTGGCTATTTGTTTACTTTTGCAGGGGGAGCCATCTCTTGGCAATCAAAGCTGCAAAAATGTGTTACACTTTCAATTACAGAAGAAAAATATATTGCTACCACAGAAGCTTATAAGGAGATGCTATGGTTGAAGCATTTTCTTATAGAATTGGTTTAGAGCAGAAAGAGTATGTAGTTAGGTGTGACAGTCAAAGCGCCATTGATTTGGGCAAGAATGCTACATTCCACTCTAGGACCAAGCACATTGAGGTGCGGTACCATTGGATTCGAGATGTCCTAAAAAATGGTTTGATAAAAATCAATAAAATTCATACTGATAAAAATCCATCAGACATGATGACGAAGAAAATGCCAAAAGAGAAGCATGAACTATGCAAAGCTTTAGCTGGTATGGACAGCACATGAGTTTTTCAGTATGTGGGAGCCCTCCTCATGGGTCTGGAAGGAGAGTTTGTTGGGATTGCTCCATTTTGGGTTCAGTCTCATGGGAGTGTTTGGAGTTGATCCCATATGGAAGTTATCAGCCCATATAGAAGTAAATTTTCTTTATTGAAATTATATTTGAAATTTAAAATTTAAATTTCAAGTCTCCTTCTAAGTGAGTTGGTGGAAAATTGGTAAGATCCACTTTGGAAATAACAAAATGAGTTATTTCTTTGAAAGAAAGTAATGAGATTTAGTGGAATTGGTTAAGGAACGTGAAATCTTGTTTGGAGGAGCCATTGACATTGTTTTGAAGTTCTCTTTTGGGATTTCTCTTAGAGAAGAAGTGCAGATTTTACACTGAAGATTCTACCTCAAATTTTTCTTGTTATCTCTCACGCTCTTATTTTGCTGATGGATAGGAGAAGCAACGTATGCTTTCCAGTGGTTTTCTCTATTTGAATGGAAGATTGTTTGGGACTTCTAGAGGTGAGAAAGTACCATTAATTATGGTTGAGAAGTAACCTTGTATTCCTCAAAGTTATTTGTTTGTGTTACATTCTCTTTTGATCCTCAAGCTTGGGTACAAAGTTTAAAAAGATTAAATCTTGTAATCTCATTATCATTATAGTGCAAGTTTTTAACTGGACTAGGTCTCGTGGTTTTTTCCCTTCACATTGAAGGGTTTTCCACGTAAAAATATTGGTGTTCTAGTTATGCTTTGTGGATTGTTTATTTGTTCCTTTTATTTTATTTCTTGGCTTAATATCTTTGATTCACACATAAATGGGAAGTTTCTGCTTCCTAACATATATTAGCATTGATCTCATGTATGTCAATGTATATGTACTAGTACTATAAACATTATTGTGCACTCTTCTAAAAAAAATACCGTTTAGAAAAAATATATAAAAATGAATGGCTCAAAAAAATTTGTGATTTACAGACGCATCACATTCCTTCATGATATAAATAAATACCCTTACTATTACTATTACTATTGCTATTACTATTATTATTACTATTATTATTATTATTATTATTATTATTATTATTATTATTATTATTATTATTATTATTATTATTATTATTATTATTATTATTATTATTATTATTATTATTATGATTATTATTATTATTATTATTATTATTTACTTGTACCTCCCCTGGACCTAGGTCTAAATACAACCTTTATCCTAAAGTTAACAAAAATTACGCATAGCACCCCTAATTGCTAAACCTCATTACACACAACCCCACTCCGTTAGAGGATTTTTGTTAGTTGTTGATGTCAGCTCGCCCTCAAAATTTGAAGGTAAAAAATACACTTATTTCGCACTGCAAAAGGTCTATATTACGCTTTTAAAACATAAAATGCCAATTTTGCCCATATAAATCTATCTTCTGTCTTTCACTCTCTCTGTTCATTTCACCAACCAACAACAAACTACAAACAAGACGTACGAATTTTCCTATATTTACCAAGGATCACATAGATTCATTTCATATTTTCTTTCCCTTATTTTCCACCTCTCTTTATGCACAGAGCTTTGGAGAGGGGTTTCACGAGACCTTTGGAAGCTCTACCTCATCCTCTTCCGCATCTCCCTCCATTCGTTAGTACTTAAATTTTCTTTCTCTTATGACATTTTAAGCTCTTCTTCTTCTCATATTTGACCCCCAAAAAAAACGAGTGGATTAAAAGGGAAGAATGCTAATAATAGTGACAATTGCACATGATAGTTGAGGAAAGGGAAGAACGCTGACTGCATCAAATACTTCATAGTCAATTTGCCTCTTGAATTTTATCAAATCTCCCAAAATTTTCCTTATCTGTAATCGGAATGTCAATAATATTTGGCCTTCTCGCTGTTGACATTGGAGCTTCTTGCAGAAGTGGCTATTTTGGAAGAGGAAGTAGTGCAGCTTGAAGAACAAGTCGTGAATTTCAGACATGGCCTCTATCAAGAAGGTGTCTACATCTCATCCTCCAAAAAGAACATGGAGAGTATGATTGATTTGTATGAGCTCCACCCATGTATAAATGCCAAACAAGAGCAAGTCAAATATTCTTCCCAAGTTAAAAGCATCAAATCTTCTTCTCAAGTTGAAAGCAATTCAACAACTCAACTTGGAACTGAAGCAAGAGAAGCGTAAGACTGCTACTTTGTTCAATTTTCGATGACTTAGGGTTTCGATGACATGGAGTGAGGATAACGAGCCTCGGTTCATCGCAAAGTTCTCAAACACCTAAATCCTTCCAACCCAATAACTCTCATCATATCCTCATTTAATCCGTTATTGCTTGTAACCCCATCAAGGTAAAGTTGTTATATAAATTTAATGCTTAAAGTCGTTAACTGAAAGGGAGTGGGTGTAATTGTCAAAAACTACAGAGTAGAGGTTGTATTTAGACCTAAGTCCAAGGGACGTATGAGTTTATTATTATTATTATTATTATTATTATTATTATTATTATTATTATTAGGGTAAGATTATAAAACTTCCTTGTACTTAGCCTATAATTACTCAAATTCCTCACTTATAACTTCTTTTCAAATTTCTTCAAAAACTCAAACATTTATCACTAATTTATCCCTTGATATTTTTAAATCCCTAAATTAAACTTGCCCACCCATCACATTCCCCCCTATGTTTGCCCCTCTATATCTCTCTCCCATAGCCTGCCTTGAAGCCCTTGTACACAATCCCAACACCTTCCTTCGCATTTACCATTGACGCCATCATCAAAGCTTGGTTACAAAAAAAAGGCTAAATTGGTTGTTTGGAAAAAAAAAATAGTTAATATTTTTTAGGGAAAATTTCACGCACCTCCCCTGTACTTTGCTTAAAGGCACCCAACCCCTAAGTTCTCGAGTAATTACAACCGCACCCACACTGTTAAATTGACTAACAAAAAAATGTTAAAAGACCCATTTGCCCTCCTATGGTGAAGACTCGTCTTCTCCAATTTTTCTTTCTTCTCCAATCAAGGGATGTTTCTTTTCTTTTTCTTTATCTTGGTCTGGCGAGGGAGAAAAAAAAAACCAATAAAGCTCTGTGATACCATGATATCCGTCGGTGCCTGCTGCTGTGGTTGGTGGTCAAATCAAACGATGGAGTGAAAAAGATAGAAATGAACGAAAGAGAAGGGCGTTATTGAGCACATTTGCCACTTTAGAGCTCCAAGACTTAGAAGCTCCATTCACTGAATAGCATGACTATCCAAAATATAACCTTCTTCTTTTATTCCGAGTTCTCAAGAATCCAATAGCAGTTCAAATAATCAGTGTGTTTCGATTTGATTCATGAAGTGATGGCGATCTTTCTTCATTTCTTTGTCCGGTGAAGGTCTCCGACTTCTTCTTCTTCCAATGGTGAGATTTTCTTAGCGATAGAGAAGCCAAGTACATAGAACAATGGATTTGATTTCCAAAGGCGTCCTCTTAGGAAGCAGTACGAGAAGTAAACTTGTATAGGAAAAGATGAAAGTACATTTAATCAAACAAAATAGAGAAGAAACTTTGACAGAAATGAAGATTTTGATCCCAAAATCGAAAAGGGAAAACAATCCAACTCAAAAGAATAGCAGATAATGGTCCAATATATAGAAGAAAATATTAGGAACCAAAAATTAACCTACTTCAGTTCTGATTCTGTGTAGCTTTTTCTATGGTTTTCCTCTTATTCTTAGCCTACTTGTTCTCAGAAAACCTTTTCCTCTTGCATTCCTAAATAACTCCAGCCTTCATTACTTCCCTCCAAAACCTCCTAAGCAAGACCTCTTCAGGTTCACCTTCACCCGCAATGACCTAAACCTTGTACGTAGATTGGAAGAAGTATTGTCTTCGTGTAAAGAATATAAGGACATACTACAAACAAGTCAGATGAATAAGAAGAAGAATTCTCTTTCTCCACTACTAGAACTAACCCATCTCTATAGATACTGCTTTGTAATGACCTGGAATAAGAAGAAGAGATAGCAAGACGAGAACCAGAACGGACAGATGAAGAAGAAGATTTGGCTCTAGCTTTGAAAGCATCTCTTAGTGATGAATCTTTTAGCTTGAGAATGCTCAGTTTACGTAACCCTAATGTAAGAAATCTCTTCTGTAACTATTGTATAGATGAGAGCACTCCTTTCCAAAAAATTCCAGATGGATATGATCATCTTTCTCTCCATTAGCTTCTCCATCTTCATTGTTCTCCGAGTCAAAATGATTAATTTCCAGTTGCATCAAACTGATCACAAAAGTGATTAAGGTCACAGGGAAGGAACAACCGTCAAAGCTAGAGAATGTCATCAATCATGGTTTCAGTCCTGTTTGTGTTCACCTTCTCAGCCATTGATGAAATTCTTGCCTAAAGTTTCAAGCAAAGATGTCGTGAATGTGGAGGCCGCATAGAGTGAATGGGTGGAAGGAACTTGGACTGGGGTGAAGGATAAGATGGTAACTTAACACATGTAAAAGGGTAGTTTTGGCATTAAGAAATTGTAGACGATGCCACATCATCAGTTAACAGATCTGTCATAACGGGCAAGGTCTGTCTAATACATAGTTAATAATTTAGGGGAGGTGCGTGTAATTAATCTCGAACTTGGGGGTTGGGTGCCTTAAGGCAAAGTACGCGGGGATGTGTGTGAAATATTCTTAAGATAGTGTCTTCGTGGGCAGAAGATTTTGTTTTTATGGACCAAAGTAGAAACCAAGGAGAGCTGGGAAAGAGATGCAGAGTGAGGGGGCAGTGGGAAAAGACAGAGAGAGCAGAGAAAGCAATGGAGAGAGAAAGAGGGAGGAGGAAGTGGCGATAATCGAAGGTACGGTCCATCACCACATTGTGAGCGCTGTTGGTGAAGGAGGTAGAAGCTCTAATGAGAGAGGAAACTTGAAGGCAAAAGTGCAAAAAATCCGTCTAAAGTGAAGGAGTGGTCACTCTTTTGGGTATTTTTGTAGGATAAAGATCCCTACAATGACATTGTGGGGATTTTTTCTCGCACAATCTCACATTCTGATATTATCTCTCACCTCTATGACTTTTCTCTCTCTTTTCTAATCATGTGGACCCTACTAAAGATACCATCCATTTTATGTAACCGTATAGGTGTAACGTAAGGAGATTCTCCCACAGTAGCATTGTGGGAAACCTTCTCCCATGGATTCACATCCTTTCCTCCCAGAGGTTCGGGAAGAGGGGAGACGCCCCTGTTGTATGGTCGACACGTGGGGCTCGGGTGAATCCGAACCCTTCATCTGAGCTGACATTGAACCGACAAGCTGAGTCGACAGGGGTATTGGGTCGAATGGAGGGCTTGGATTCACCCGAACCCCATGTGTCGGCCATCCAACAA
Source organism: Protea cynaroides (assembly GCA_028583415.1). Taxonomy (NCBI): domain Eukaryota; kingdom Viridiplantae; phylum Streptophyta; class Magnoliopsida; order Proteales; family Proteaceae; genus Protea; species Protea cynaroides. The sequence continues at coordinate 100,781,052 of CM053276.1, read as the reverse complement.
AGCTTCCCCCTCCTCCTGAACCTCTGGGAGGAGAGGATGTGGATCCTTCTCCCATATTCTGTATTACCCAAGTTTGATTGGGGTAAATCTATTAAAAAGGAAAAAAAATGGGTGGGAAAAATGGGTCGGTAATGTGGCAATAGTGTGAATCAATCATGAGTAATCATATAATTTTCCTTAAATCTAAGGGAACAAATCCAAACAATAGAGTCGGTACGAAATCCAAATCCTCTCCCGCCTGGCTTTGAGCAGGAGAGTCGACGGCCTAAGGTGGATTCGTGACACTTGGCAATGACTCCATCCAACCATCCCTAATGCAAAGTAACAGGGAAATGGATTGTAGTGGGAAAAGCATAGGATTAATGCTCTGATTCAAATTTCAGATTTTAGATTCCTTTTTCAACTTTCATTTACCCGCCTATCCCTCTACATTCACCCGTGACCTGCAGCTTCACTCTTGACTTGCAGCTTCACGCCTTCGAGAGAGAAGAAAGTTGGGAGAAAGAAAGATATCGTTTCAGAGAAAAGAAAGATATTGTTTCAAAGAGAAGAAAGTTGGGAGAAAGAAAGATTTCGTTTCAGAGAGAAGAAAGCGGAGGAGGAGATCGTGCACCAGAGTTGTTTCAGGTAATCTTAGAATCCAATCTCAGAGGGGAAAGAGGGTTGAAATCCGAAAAAGGGGGAAAGGGAAAGAAGAAGGGAACTTTTATTAGGGTTCGCTTTGGGTTTTCTACTGAACCTCTGTGCCTGCAACTCTTTGAGATCCAAATGCCCTAATTTTTTCTCAAATCTAGTCGTTCCCAAATCCCTTCCCCAGACGCCTACTCCCACTACGATCGCTGCTACTCCTGCATCCCTTCCCAAGATGAGGTGATTTCTCTATCTTATTTTCTATAATACTGCAAATTTTATTTATTTTTCATTTCAGTTGTTACTACTTTAGATTGATTTTTTTTGTTCTTGTAAATATGTAACAAGTTTGCAAAGGCTGGTGTTCAGTTAATGTTTTTTGTTGATGGTTGAAGCCCTTGTTATATGTTTTTTTTTTTTTTTTTGGGGGGGGGGGGGGGGGGGGATCTCATAGTAAATGATGATATTTATTTTTTCTGCAGCACCTCTGTTTTGAAATCTGCTATTGAAACTCGATTTCAAAAAATCACTTTTGGTTTTCTCAAACCGAATACTCTAAAACCCTATAGCTGCTGAAACTCTAAACTCCACTTTGAAACTGGATACAATCATTGTTACCAGGGCAGTGGTTTCTTTCTAGAATTGATGGAAAGAATGACTGAATTAACATTTTGTTGCAATTTTTTTTCTTTTTTTTTCAGATTAGTGGTTTCTTTTTAAGGAACCACAACAAAGTCGTAGTCTACCGATAGCATTGATCCTTGAACCTATAATTCAAGAATTTTGATTTCAGAGATGAAAGTTAAGATTTTACATCACTGTAGTTTATATGAAGGAGACTTTTGATGTTTAAATACTGAATATCAAACTAATATGTATGTGATGAGTTCTACCAAAACAATTTGACATTAGCTATCAACTTTTGGACACTAGTTAGGTTCTACATGATAATATTTCTCAGCTTCCATGCTCATTGAATCTCATTTCCTTTTGATATCAATCCTGAAAAATGGCCTAACAAAATAAATGTTTTCTAAATACATTAGAAATAGTTTCTTAGTCATATAATGCTCTTGATTTTTTTTCATATTCAATGTGATTTTAGATTTGGTAGTTTAACCTATGGACATTTTATTATATATATATTTGTAATTCTGTAGTTTCATTTAGAAGATGGATCCGAAATGTGAAAAGTGTGGTGCTCCCTGTGTCAAACTCAGAACAACCGAAGGTAAAAATGTTGGTAGAAAATACTATACATGTCAACGTTGTCTTAACTTTTTTATGTGGGAGGAGCACTATAAGGTATGTAAGTGCGGAGGAGGCCAATGCAAAGTGAGAACGGCAACAACTGTCACAAACAAAGGACGTCCATTCTAGTGTTGCCCACAGTCTACAGGAGCATGAATATAAAACCTCCTTAAACTGTTGTCATTTCAATGAAAATGGTCCTAATATTCAATGTTCTTTACAGCTTCGTTTAACTGTCTTGCAGGTTGACAATCGTGGATGTGGAATGTTTGAATGGATAGAAGAGAAAAGAGAGACCGTATCTAAGCAGGAGACAGGAGAAAGCTCTCAGTGTTCAACGTCGTCCAATACTGCAACTGCTACCCCTCCTTCATTAGATTATGTAAAAGGATATTTGAGGGGAGCAATTAGGGGTTATGGACATCGTACTGGGATGCTGTAAGAAGTCTTGGATGCTATTGAGAAACTAGACTTGAACGAACCTTAAAATATAGTTGTGTTCTTCATTAGATTTTTATTTATTTTTTATTGTTTTTTAATTAGATTAAGAACTACCTTCCTTTGTTTATAAGGTTGTATTTTTTGTATTGTTGGAAGTGACACTATTATGATGAAGACTTAAGTTTATTGCCTCTTTTTCTCATATGTTGTGGTTCTTGCGATTCATTCACTTTGGAGTTGTAGGAATGATTTGATGTGGTTAATGATCACTTTCAATAAGATCTCATGTGGCTGTTGTAGTGTTCCATCTTATCTGTTGAACCCATGCATCAATTGAAATTCCCAATTAGTGTTTGAACTGCAAGCATGGCTCTTTAATCCCCTGATAGATATCAATAGAAAGAAACTTGAAATCAAGAGTGATGGGTAAAGTGATCAACCTAAAAGTGCCTTTTTGTACGCCAATTCAGAAACATTAAGTCCTTGTCTCTTTTGAGTAGTCTGTACAAATGACGAATTTTCAGGGTAGACTTAATGCAATAATCTATCATGGGGGATGTCTGGCAATTGAATTTTTTTTTACAGCCCCCCCCCCCAGAATACAAAGTGAAGTTCATAAGGCTTTGATATTTCTTCAGAAGACTTTTGTCATTGTTCTCGGACTAGTTCCTACTGTAAGCTAATTTGATAAAATTTTGAAAGGATGATTAAGGAACTTATGGATGCTAAACAATAATAATCATAATTCCATTTAGTGTTCATAGGAAATATGTTTGTGCAATCTGGGCCAAATATTCAAACATTGATCTAAATACCTTGTGAAGGGATATAATTTTGCTGCATGGGTTCATTATTGATGGGACTCCCTCATTCTGATTTATTGGTGATACTGAACATGACCTACTTGTTCAGAGAAAACCCCATACTTCATCGTAAATGTTCAGAGGAAGTTATAAGGTTCAACCTAGATAATGCCTTTTTTTCTTTTTGGGTGGAGTGCGGCATGCCAGTGTCAGTGATGATTGCTGTAGGAATCTGTTTAGGTCCAAGCATAGGAAGTCCATTGGTATTGATTGTCAAATGGATATCAATTACTTGGACAACATGAAGGCCTTAGATGCAGGTTCTTCTATGCAGTCTGTATGAATGAAGATCAGGAGTTGACAAAGATTTTTTTAAGTGGATACTTGTGTATGAGAGCATTACCTAGGGTTTGGTGAATCATTACATGCAATGCATATTGCTCGACTATGGCCTAATAGCTGTTAAAATGAAGTAATCATTCATATGGGTTTTTTGGACTTGGCTTCAAGCAATGCACAATATACACAGAAAGGCCATTTTGACCGACGAAGATCTGTATATAATGAGGGCCATCAGGTATGTGTTCCCATCAACTGTCCATCGGCTATGTGGTTGGCATTTAGAGAAGCACAGGTTCAGTCACATGAGGCCATTCTACAGAAGATACCTAGACTTGGAAACAAGTTTATCACAGTTGTTACATGCATTCGATGACACCATCTGACTTTGAAGATAAATGGGATACTATGATCCTCAGGTCTAATTTAGGGGATAATAAGTGGTTGAAAAAGCAAAAAATATAACAGCCACATTATCCCAGTAAGCATTCTCACTGCCAAACTTGGGAAGGGTGAAAAAAAATGGACTATCTGTCCAAGGCCTCCAGACTCAATTAACCACAGAAAGCCTCAGATCAACAATTTATCTGCTACTTGTATAAAATTTCTAAGTTAACTGCCACAAAGAGATCTCATTGACTTTTCCAAACTATCAAGCATAGGTCGCTATATGCTAAAGAGCAACTAGAAGATTGAAGAGTTTTTTAGAGTGTTTAGATGTGTAGTTCTACAACAAATCTTCTGTGACAAAATCATGAAGTTCTGCAACAAACTCCACACCTGTTGGACCACCTCCTTTGAGCATATTCTACTTCCTGCATGAAGAAGATTTTTGTTAATGAACCACCTCATCTATATATCACTTGGGTTTGGTGGATTCATTCTATTGTATTGGTTCCCCTCTTTATCTCATGGAGAAATGGATCCATTTGGTTGATTCTTAAATAGTATTTTTAGTTTACTTTTGATAGGGAAAAAAACAAGATGATCTTCAAGAAAAATGAGAAACTATTCATCTAAGGAAAATAAAAACCAACATTTTCCTTTGCCAAATAAATTATAAAAAGATACTTGAGATACTATATGAAATTTTTTAAAAGAGTTGCAGATTGTATGGTAGCATTATCTCCACACCTGTTGGATAGTTGTCTCCATCAGAATTCTGCCAGACCTTTAACTGTAGAGTATGTGTAGAATTTTCCTTCAACTTGTGAACTTGGATCTGAGGCTTGAGAAGAGAACAAGTTGATTGAGAATAATCAAACGTTGGCTGCACACAACAAGGGTAAGTCAGCCAAGTTCATCTAAGATTAATTAAATGGAAATTGGTTCATAAGAATTAAATTATTTTAATATTACATATCAAACCATTACTAGTAATAACGATGTGAATGATTGATTTGTCTGCAGTGGCTCATATCCTTCCAATGGTGTTAATTGAATGAGATTAGAAGGCGCAGTTGGGATGCCTTGATGTAAAGACTGAGATTCACTATCTCAAATGTTTTTCTTCTTCTTCTTGGGTTGTTTCTCAACCCAACTTTTATGTCGTTTACCACCTTTACGACCTTCTTTCTTCTTCATACCCTTTGCTTGAATAACATGAAGATTCTCAGTTGGAATAATTGGAATAGCTAAAACAGGTGGAACTAAGTCATGATTCCTAATAGTTCTAAACTTAGTCCTCAACTCATTCGCAGTCTGAATAAGCAATGAATATCCCTCTGCTGTAACTGAAGCCTCTACTGCTAATTGCACCATGTTTGGACAAAGCAGGTTGTAACATTGTGTGATATCCAAAACATGTCCGTCAATTGGGGTTACATGAGTTTCTTCCATTGTGTAATCCTTCACTGACCTAGTCCATCTCCTAAAATATAGGACTCGGGTATGAATTTGATATCATCCAAAAAACGTAGAATTCTCAAAGCATGACGACAAAGAATGCCGAAACTCTCGAATTTCTTGTAGCTACATTTTATCATACCCTCAGATGGCTTGGATAATATTCTAAACTCGTCCTTGTTATCATGAATAGCAATTACATATTCACATATGCTACTGTCTTCATACCTTTCTTTTATATAACATGAACCACATGATGAATACTCTTCATGGAATTCATCAAAATCTTTAGAGTATACCTTTCTGCAGCTTGTTTCATGAGGGGAATGTTGGGATAGGTATTTCTAGGGAGTTTATCTCTTGCATCAAATTCGGCCTTCAACTCATTTTCACGCTTATCATTAACCACCCTCTCAAAATGCTTGAAGAATTGAACCACAGCTAACTTGGAGCTCAAGTAGTCCTTCATATCCCCATTAAGTCTTTCACTCAATTGTGTACTCCTCATACCTATGGTCAGTGTAAGACCCGTGTCAATCTAACCCGGTTTTACCACCTTGAACCAGGTTTACCCATCATGGTCGAGTCAAATGAACCAAGGATGTGAAGGAGATCGAGATCCCAGGTATCAAATCGACCCAAAAACACTTAAATTAGGGGAAGGGTCGCATACCCAGCTAAGCAGGGTCGGACCTCCCAAAACAGAAAGTCAGACCCTCGGTTTTGGAGGGAGGGTCGGACAGCTTAAGACCCTAGGGTCGATGGGATCATCGACCCTCCCATCGACCCTCGGTTTCTGCCGAATATGGAAATTAGGAAATTTTTATATTTTTCGATTGAGATTCTTTCCAAATCTCAGAGGGACTTATTTAGGATGTTCCTACTCTATTTAAAGGACGTCCCTAAGCCACTTTCACTCCTTTCACAACCCTAATTGAATTGAGAGAAAGAGAGGAGAAGGAAAAGAGAAAGAAGAGAGGCAAGCAAGAGAACTTAGCAAAAAGGAGAAGAGTTGCAGAGAAAGATTAATATTCTCAGGTATGGATACTAATTCCATGAGTTTCTACAGACCTTAGGATAGTTATTGGAGAGAGAGTAATCTCGGAGAAACCCAAACCATCCATCTATGGTTAGGTTTTCATGGAAAACCCTAAGAGAATGCATGAAAGCCATCTAGGAGGATGATTCATGGTTTCAGACCATTGAATGAATATTTAATGGAATGTAGAAGCAAACCATAGAACCCCAAACACGAAGAATGGATTAAAAAGTGGAAATTGGACCAGAGTGCACCGAGGGTCGCACCCAGGGTCGATGACCATCCGACCCTAGGTGTTTCTGACCATCGACCCTCAGCATTCGGGAAGTACAGAAAGAGGGGAGGGTCGATAGACCCATCGACCCTAGCATCGACCCTAGCATCGACCCTCAGTTAACAGAATGGTTTTTAAATTCAGAATTAATTCTAATTAATTCTATCGACTTTGTTAGGTTTGCTAGCAATATAATAACATTATAACGGTGATTCTAAAGCTTGGAAAAGTATCTATTAGCAAGCTAAGGTGAGGAACCTTAATCCCAAACTAAATTGGTTAATAATAAACTGTTTTCTATTTCTTGAGTCCTATGCCATGCTTGATTCTATGCAAATATGTTTGTAATGTGCATACAGCATGCCATCCTATATTTCTATTACTTGTTCATGCATATTTATTTTATTGTTTATAACATGATGATGATGATGATGATAGGAATAGGCATGTGCTTGTATGTGTGTGGTTGATGTGCTTGATGCGAGCGAGTATCAGGGGAGGTGTGATGAGGACGTCAATAAACGTAACCTTTGGCGGGTCTCAGCACTTTAGCTCTATCTCTAACTCAAGTCTTGTGCATTGGCATCGTCGTATCGTCATTACTTTAGCAGAACTATTATGTCGTAGAGTATCAGGGGAGGTGGTCTCGGTCCTTGTAGTCTCTGACTCTACCGGGGGGCCTTAGCTCTATCTCTATGGACATTCTGAGGGATGCTGGGGTGAGGCCTTGGATACACTATTTGGCATTAGGATTGGTTAGTTGCGAGCCCAGTTTGCAGCCCTCGCCAACAGGGGCTTACGTGTTGGTATGACACTATATAGCAATAAACGTAACCTTTGTTATATAATGTTCATGGTTGGGTGCATGTGAGTTGACGATAAACGTGATCTTCGGGTAACGTCACACACTCGTGTATAGAGGCGGAGTCAATAAACGCGACCTTTGGCTACCTAAACCTTTCTATTGCATACTGCAAACTTTAAACCAGACCAAAGATATAAATTGACTTTTTGCATGCATATGTATTGTTGCATTGTTTTGACTACTCACTGAACCGTGTTGTGTGCTCACCCCTCGACGTCGAATATTTTTAGTTGATGATGCAGGTTATACCGTTGAAGACTATATGAATGCGTCTGCGTACGGAAACAGTTATGGAGGTTGAAGCTGAAGCGGATACACACGACTCCTCTTGCGAGTGCAACTCGTGTGTATTTAATTAGATATTTTACAGGTTTCTTTGATTGGATTTATTAAGACATGTATTTGGTATTTAAATATTTATGTCTCAGTTGAAAACAGAATAATTTGCTATTAAATTAATGATATCATGTTAGTTCTCAGTTCATGTTATTATAAGACTTCCGCTATTGTGTATTTACTCTGATTATGATCATGGATGTGTGTAAGTTAGGATAACGCGGGGATAGCCTATTTGAGATCCTGGTTGAACCGTTGGTTTATTAGCGGTTCATCACACCATTCTGGTTAGTCCAAAATTGGGGTGTGACAGTCAGACTCTTCTTCATGAAACAGTTGGCCCATTTCTCTTTCACTCTATAAGTACGATCTAACCATGAATCTGTTGGAGTAGGATAAGAAGTAATCAACTTCTGCCAAGCAATTTCAAAGTCTGACTCCTCATCATATTGATACATGCAAGCCTTGAATTCTTACAAAAAAGTAGAACCCTCTTTCATCAAGTTTCCTAGGGGTTTAATCCCATTTTGCATAAGGTGCCAAGAACACAAACCATGCCTTGTGGATGGAAACACCTGGGATATTGCTTTCGCCATTGCAGCATCTTGATCAGTAAACATAGTCTTTGGCTGTTTCTGATCATGAGCTTCAAGGAATGCCTTAAATAGCCATTTGAACGATTCAACTGTCTCATCATATAAAAGTACAGCTCCAAAAATTACTATGGTTCTATGGTGATTGAAACTTGCAAATACACCAAAGGGCTTCTGTTCTTTGTTGGTGGAAAATGTAGTATCAAAAGTAATCACATCACCAAAGAGTGCGTAGTCCACCCTAATCTTATAATCAGCCCAAAAAATGTTAATCATCTGGTCTTCCTCATCCATTTGTATTGCAAATTTAAAAAAATGATTTGAATTGATTTGCTGCTGAAAGTAATTGATCACACTTCTGGCTTTACCACAAGCTAAGTGAGATTGTCTCTTGGTACGGAGTTCTAAACATTTACTTTAGTGTACCCAAGATTTTCTGTCCCACCAACTTGTCTACTCATAAAGTCAAATGTTGCCTTCGTACTTATCCCAGAATCATCTGCCAAATCAATCCCTATGGCATGTACATAATATCTTGCATTGCGAACGCATATATTTTAAAGTAGCCGGTAAACGGAGGAGATGATTATCTTCTTCCTCAAAATCAAAGCATTGGTACTGCGGCTACTGCCCAACTTCATCAATGTATCAAATTCCCATTCTTGCATTACAATTAGTCTTGTAGCTGCTCGAGGCTTAATTGTCTCTCGATCCCGTTTGTCGTGCTTCCTCAACCCCATATTTATTACATACAAACCGTCTCGAAGTTAGGAATCTCTTAGTTTTATCTTATGTCTTTTTCCAATGACAGTATTCTCTCCTGATGCTGAACCCCATACTTCCCGTAAGCATTATAAAACTCATATGCTTTTTCCTCTGTTTCAAACATCATTCCAATCTTAGGTGTACCTTCAACATCGTTTCCAATCTCGTGATCTCCCATTGTATTCTAAAAAAAAAATAACCAAATCAATAAATGATTAACCAAATCAATAAATGACCAACAAGCATGCCATGTGTACTCAGTAGATTTAGCAAGCATGCTATGTCAGTAAAAGTAGTCATTAGAAGCAAATAAATGGAATGCCTGCAATAATAAGAAACTAAGAAAAGGGGTAAGGAAGAGTCTCACCGGTAGTTGTAGGCACAGAAATGTTGCAGAGGGAAAATATCAACAAAATCAGGGATTGAGTCTCTTGCAGATTCAAAATACCCTGAAACAAAATCCCCCGAGCTTGATAATAAAATACAGTATAGATAAAACAATGAAACAGATACTGACATGGTTGTAGATTTGTATATATAAACCTTTGAATATGAAGAGAAAAAAAATCCCAAATAAGCTAACATAAATCTGAAAAGTAACCTAAAACTCTTATGCATTCTGAACCAATTAGCTTACATCATATGTGTCCACAAGAGCTAGAAAGGAAGTAAGGAATGCCAATGCATATGCGATGAAATGTTGGACTTTGTGTTGTCATTGTTAGCAACTTGGCTAATGTGACAATGTTTGTGAGCATTCAGTCAGATGAATGAGGAGAGAGAGTGTTAGTGTAGGAGAGAGAATGTCAGTGCAGTGGCAAAGATGGAGCAACCTCGTATGTGTGTTCTACAGTGTTCTACATGTGTTTCAGATGACTTGCAATGAGTTAAATGACATTCTACATCAAGTTTGATGAGAGAGAATGACTGTGGACCCCACTGGTGATGTGGCCGAGTTTTTGATGATGCGACAGTGTTCCTGAAGCTTTTCTGATCATGTTCATGTTTCTTGTGTTTCTGGTGTTGTGGCATTGAAGAGAGAAATTCAAGAGAGAGAAAGAAGAGAGAGAATCAGAAGAGAGAGAAAGTGGAGAGAGAAATGTGGTGGGACCCACTGTGCCTAGGTGGCATGCCACCACGGCAGCCAGCCTGGCCGAGGGCCGTGGCACCATAGGCAGCAGCCACCACGTGGTCGAGGGCCAGCCGTGGCACCACATGGCCAGCCATGGCTTGCCTAGCAGCAGCAGGCCGGCACACGCAGCAGTAGCCCACAGGCCATGCCTCATGCCAGTAGCTGAAGCCACTAGCAGCAGCAGCCCACAGGCCATGCCGCATGCCACACATAAGTGCATCAATATGCCGCGCATGGCATGAGTGTGCAAGGCCCCTAGCCGCTCCCCCAGCAAGGGCCTACCAGGTGTTCGACGAAATGCCAGGAGAATGGCACTATTCGGGGCATTTTCGTCAAGTTACAAAGGTTTAGATGCAAGATCCGCGGTCAAAAAAGAGCCACAAGGTTCTGATCCTCATCCGGCGGTCCGAGATTGTGCGAGCTATGGTGTAACTCGTTTGGCACGCCTTGATGCTCCCGCGCAGACTGTGATTGGCCAACCGTAAGTTAACAGATTGCGCCGCGTCACATGCAAGTAGCGCTTTGACTTGGTGTAGCGCGCATACCGTGAGGCGCCGCGGTTGATCCAGATCCTGCGGTCACGATCGAAGCCGAACGCGCCTGACGCGATAAGTTCTGATCGAATGGCTTGAGTTAAATCCCACCTTTTTGCAGATGATCCGACGGTCACCAAAGAAGATTCTCAATCCAACGAATCAAATCTCGACAGCCCAGTGGCTGCACGGCTACGGTGCGGCGCTGGTGCACGTATGGTTTGGAAAGATTCTCTTTCCTTATTTGTTATTGGCCGAACTTCAAACTACCATAACTTCTTCATCCGTGCTCCAAATCGGTCCGTTCAAGTTGCAGTTTCCATATTTTCGGATGCTCTATACATTGGGCACCGTTGGGAGTCGTAAAAATGCTGAGAAAAATTAAAAAGAGCGTTTTGAATGTAGAGAGAAGGATTTCTAGGGTTTTGTGCCTGTGGGAGTGATCAATCACCAACTACTTCTTCTCTGTGCATCAATGGAGTGCTAAATACCTATGAGAGGTCAGTAGAGTATTTATGTTTACATTCATGGTGATTATGGGTTGTGTGGAAGAGATTGGAAGCCTGTGAGCGAGGTGTACTCTGTGAATCGATCTCTATCATCATTGAAGGCTGTTGGAGAGTTCCTGAGAGCAGTGTGAAGCTTCAGAGATATTGTTGGGCATTCGAAAGCATTGTTTGTGAGATTTTTCAATTCTCTATCTATTTATGCTTTCAGTTTATTGTATGCTAGCGTAAGTGCAAATTGTTGAATACCTAGCTAGTGGGGGAAAATTGTAAGACAAATTTATAAGCCTAAAAAAAATTATTATTTGCTTCCCGTGGGTGTGGGTTAAGCGTGGTGTGTTCAGTGGGTGCTGGACACTAGCTGTTAAGCCTGAATCTTAGCATTGGTGCGCCCTCTCAGTTTTACACTGGAAAAACCTATGATTAGTATCCTTGTCTTGTAAAAGACTAAAAGTTGAGTGTTGAGTAAATACGGAGCCCGTTGGGCATTACTCCGTGGACTAGCCATCACACACTGTGTTGGTGAACCGCGTATATCCTGTGTTGTGGACTGTCTTTATTTTCCTATATATTTTGGAGTGCGTGGAATGACTTGCAGGATGAGTGTGCAAATTTGGTAGACCTGGCCACTGAGTGGTAGCAAGGTAGATTTGCATGCGCTTGTGTGTGTGTGAAAAGTTAGGTCCCCATCAGCTCTGGGCAGCAGTGAAATAATTAAGAAGAATTTTTAGACACTGATTCACCCCCCCTTTCAGTGTCATATCAAGTTCATCATGAAAGCTGTCAACTCGCTTTGATTGGTCTCACCAAAAATTCCATTCAATGAATGTATCCACTGAAAACCAAGCAGAGAGAAATCAATTAAAAGGAAGATAAATGGAGAGAGAATTAGAAAGATGGGAGATAGAAACACATTATATGCCAAGCAAGATAAACCAATTAAAATGAAGCTAAATGGAGAGAATTAGAAAGATAGGAGATAGAGACACATTATGTGCAACATAACAATATATGCAGTAAGGAGCCATTACTCATATTCAGAAAAGCTGTAATGCTAAACATATGCAGTAAGGAGCCATTACTTATATTCAGAAAAACTATAATGCTAATTTCAAAACATAAAATCGATTAAAGATAAAACTGTAATGTGAAAAGTGAATGAATTTTAGTAAAAGCATGGATTTTCACTTTGTGATAGCACCACTAAATTTCAATTATCTCTTACTGTAACCACGATTCGATGCTGGTGACTTTAAAAAAAGGGCATATTTATTATTAGACTAGTCAAGTTTGGGCTAACTGAACCTAACCTAACCCAACCCAATATAAATATTGTAGAATAGATGAAGCTTCCGACTCCTCTAGTCATTGAACTAGGAGATTGCCTTCTCCCATTCGAAAAAAAAATTTCCTGCAAACTTGGCAATAAGAATTTTTCTGCAAACTCCCCGTTTCCTATATCCCGTAAGAATTTTCCAGCAAACCCATTTCCTATATCCCACCCACTGTTCCACACACACACTCTCTCTCTCTCTCTCTCTCTCTCTCTCTCTCTCTTTCTCTCTCTCTCTCTCTCATTAATGAGCAAAGAAGAAATGCATATGATTTTAAAGGAGTACGGAGAATCATACGAAAGCAAACACATTATCTTCCTTCCAAATGATTCTAAACAAAACTTAAACTTGAAATGCAATGATTTTAAAAGGAGCACGGAGAATCAAGAAGAATTGAAGGAACCACAAGAAAGACATGAGTACCTGAAAGAGGTGCAGCTGCTTCTTTCTTTCTCCCAACTTTCTTCTCTCTAAAATCGTCTTGTAGAGTCTTTCTTTCTCCCAACTTTCTTCTGTCTTCACGATTTCCTGTCTGCTTCGATTTCTCGCCTTCTGTTTTCTTTCTCCCAAACTTTCTTTTCTCTCGAAATCGGGATGTAAAGCTGCAGAGTGGGTTTCGCGGGTGAATGAAAATTGAATCTGAAATCTGAAATTTGAATTAGAGCATTAATCCTATGCTTTTCCCATTACAATCCATTTCCCTGTTACTTTGCATTAGGGATGGTTGGATGGGGATCCACATCCTTTCTCGCCTGAGTTTGGGCGGGAGATTTGGCGGCCCGGATGGATGGCTGCCACCTGGCTCTTGGGTGGATCTGAGCCCTCAATTCAAGCAGACACCCAAGCTGACAAACTGAGCTGACAAACTGAGCTGACTCGGATGGAGGGCTGAGATCCACCCAAGAGCCAGGTGGTGGCCATCCATCTAGACCGCCAAGTCTCCCACCCAAACTCAAATGGGAGAGGATTTCTATACGTTGGATGGGGTCATTGCGAGGTGTCACGAATCCACCTTAGGCAGCCGACTCTCCTGCCCAAAGCCAGCGGGAGAGGATTTGGATCCGCCGGTACCACGTGAGAATGGCCTCACCGTGTCTTTTCTCTTTCCATTCTTGTACCCGCGCTTGAACGAGGGATGATGTGGATGCCAGATCAGCCTCAATGGGCTATGGTCACCTATCCGTACCAGCAGACTAGGAACAGAGTTATCTCGTTTCACGTTTCATTGCGTCAAAAGCAACAAAACCAAGAGAGAAGTTTGAGTCTCTCTCTCTCTCTCTCTCTCTCTCTAAATCAAAGGAGGGTTTAATTTAACCATGGTTAAGGTGAGGGTATAAATTGACAGAGCTTGAGCCTTACCAAAAATCTCTCTATTGTCTTTCTAGGAGGAGACGGAAGCGGAGGAATAACAGTGTTTCTCGGCTGCAATTCCGTCTGTGTTTATTTGCTCTTGTCGATCACTTGCCCCAATCGATAGAGACATCTTAGTCTCTAAACTATCTCTCTTTTAATCGTTTTTACTTCCATTGGTTTCGTTGCCGCAGCTCGATCAGTTTGCTTTACCCGATTGCATGTGTGATTGATCGTTCCTTGGTTATCAAAGATTCGGTGCAAATCGAATAATAGATTTTGGTTCCATCCAAAATGAGGATGGGATTAGAATCATCTGGAGAAATTTTTGACTTCTTGGATCGGTTAAATTAATGGATTACTCTCTGTAAATTATGTTTGGGTGATAGAGGCAGTGGCGATGGTGAATTTGTCGATTTTTGGGGCTTGATTAGACGGGTCATGGATGAGGTCAGCACAAGTAAGGTAGATGAACCTCGGCTACGGGAGCCGGCTAGGGGGCACATATCGAGGTTGCCATGGAGACCGAGTCGGCGAGCTTTCGGTCTCTATCGTCCTCCGGCCGGGGCTTTGCACAAGTCTAGTACCTTTGGCGTTGTCGTTAGAAAACCTGTAAGTGTTATTTATCTCCACCGCTTCGGCTAATAGGCAGGAAAGATTCAATTTTTTGATTGTGTGTGTTTTGCCTGTTGTTCTCCTTTTTGGGAAACTTTCTTGTCGATGCTTGCGGTTTCCCCTTATTCGTCAGCCTTTTTGCAGCGGGTCGCTTTCATCTTGACTGTTAGTTGGTGATTAGTTGACATTCCTCATTCGTTTGAACTTCAATTGGCCATAAATAGTTTAGTTTTAGCTGGCTTCGGGAACGAACCTATGATTTATCTTAACGAACAATGATATAGTACCTTCATTTTAGCTTTGATGGTGATTATTGAACACACATATAATATGCATTCAGCTAGTCATGGAACTCACAGATAATATGTCTTCATCTAGGCATTTATCAGCTGTTGATATTAGAGTAATCTAACGCCATCTGTTTCCCTAGCAGTGTTCTCCAAGTCAGCTACATGATGGGTAGCACTGTAAAGTTGACTCATTAGAACAAAGGTTCATCAATCCATAACCGCCATGCTTCTATGTGTATCGTCAGAGTTTCATATAGATTGTTGAGGATGAAAGAGGCTGTACCGTGAACGTTTTTATGTACATGTTAAGAATAGTAAACTATGTGATGCTGGAGAAGAACTCCACAGCTGTAATTGTATTGGGAATTGGAATCCTGATACAACGAGGAAAATCGAAGGGAAAGAAACTAAGAACGATGCTTCTTCTTTTTTTTTTTAAAAGAGAAAATTTAGAAAATTATTAAATAAAACAAGTAAAAAATAACCCAACTTCTATCAAGTGTTCTGCTGGTCCTAAGTAAGGGACAGGTTGAAAAAAGGTTGAATATCTAGGGTCTTTGCATGGTGCCATTTAATTATGTTGATCTACAGGCCAAAGAAATAGAACGCCAGCATTGTGTCCAATCTGATGTAGAGTTGGAGAAGTGGTTTATCACCTACATTTATGATAAGATATGAATCATGGACAAAGAATTATAGCTGGAAACATAGAATTGAAACTATCTAAATTATTGTGATTTATACGCAGGAAACCACAGTAAACTAGAATCCCAGAATATTGTATGTGCAGCGGAGAATCAAATTAAACTAAAAATTTGACCTTATTGATTTGGTTAATGAGGTGCTTGAACTAGAGGGATAAATGCTCAACTAGAAAAGAGAGAGAAGAAATATGTTTCAACCTTTAAACTGTGGGGGATGAAATCCATTCTTTGAGCCATAAGACCATAATATATTCCATGACTAAAGAAATTAAACTGTTTATAAGGTTATTCATTGTGGACACTGGAGCTTTTCACTGATTCCAAGTACAAATTGAAATCTTACTACTATGAGGAATTGCCTCTTTAATAAACATAAAGTTGAAAAAAAAAATCCTACTTTGACTCTATTAATCCTATTGGGACTTCAAATAAAACCAGTTACAATCAGGAATGAAGTCAAAATTTATTTCCTGAATCATAGTCACTTTCAACTCCTAATCTATCTAGGACTCCAATGAAAAACATTAAATAAACTATGAAGTGACACAAAGAGAAGGCCCATGTAGACTGCAGAAAAAAGGAACCCCACGACTGGACATTATCTGGCCTGCATCTTTGTGACCCTTGAAGGATATGATTTCTAGTAGTGCTAGAAAACCAGTCAGTGCATGAGATCGTCTTCTTTTCTTATTTAAGAAGTTGTGCTGATCCTGGGGCATTTGGAGAGGATCCCTATGTGTTTGTTAGTACATTACAAACCATTGGATCAATCTTGGTGTTGAGTGCATTGTATTCCAGGAAACTGATATCTTGCAATTTAGAGTTATATCGGGAAAGTTATGACCAATGTACTGGTACAAAGTCAATCTATGACAGGTTTTTTGTTATTGAAAGTCTGACTAGGAGTCACACAGAGTCTCTTTCTTAAATTAATATTTTTTTTCTTAAAATTTGGTTAGGAAAAGAGTTAGTGCTCATGAGGCTGCTAATTTGTATTTAGATTAGATTTAGGAATTCTATTTAGTGTCAAAAGTCAAATTTGTATAGGGATATAGGGGGGTATTACCTATATAAAATATTGTAATTTGCATATTTTGGTTCAGTTTTTTGGTATGGTTCTCTTCCTGAGAGTCAAACCCTAGCTTTGTTCATCGCAAACAAGAGCAGCAGCAAAGCCTTATCCCAACTAAATGGGGTCGTCTACATGGATTCTTGCCCTCTAATCAGCTCTGTTCGAGGTCTTTGATCTTCTACAATTCTGTTGGACCCATTATCTACAGGGTCTGCAATCTACGATTTTACTTGCATAGCATGCACCATATTAAAGTTTTAAATAGATGCATATATCACACAAAAAACTTTTGAGTAGTGTGCCTGGCGAAACATATCCAGTTTCAATGGTATAGTAATTTAAAATTCTTACTGAAACACTTTCCATAATTGGACTTTCTGTTTTGAAGCTGGTCCACAACTTTGACAAGAAAGATGTTCCATACAAAATTTACTGTGATGCGGTATTGTTAAACCAGCAGCCAAGCCAAGCCACCAAGCCAGCCATCAAGCCAACCAGCCAAGCTGAGCAGCTAAGCCATCTGTTGCTAGGACAACTATCGGCTAGGCTGGCCAGCAATGGGACAACTGTTCTAGAATAGCTGCATAGCTTCTATTTATATAGTTTCCTAAAAGTACATTATTATATATATAGTTTCTACTTATTTGTCTTTCCTAAAGTTAGCTATTACTATTGTTAGCTGCCTTCCTAAATCAATCTTTTCTATTTTGATAAGTTTCTATTTTCAGTTTAGGAATGAATGTATAAGGCAATAAAATATTAAACTTTCTTCCAAATTTTCATGCACAACCAGATTTTCGTTTTCAGACTAAACCGATTAAAACTCATGGTTGAGGTTGGTTGTTCTTGTTTTTTTCTTAAAGTTTTTTTTTAAAGTAGGGGAGAGTTAGGCAGCAGCCAAACCAAGCCACAAAGCCTTGCACCAAATTGGTATCAGAGCATAGGCAATGGAGGCTTCTAACTCTCATAACTAGCCCATTGGCCATGATTAGGGTGCTCCAACAATTGGCTATCTAACTAGCCACTAGCCTATCTATGATTCTATCATGGCTACTACTGATCCCAAACACTTTGAACTAGTGGCCGAGACACTCATATTAACCTCAAAACTTGTTGCGACGTGGGGATCTTTAGAAAGTAAATTGGATGCTTTCATTCAGGAAAGAGGGGGCACAATAGCAAACAACTTCCCCAAGAGGTCAGGGGAGTAACTTGATTTAATACAATCTCAATTCAGTTTTGCATTGTCAAAGGAAGATGCAACCTTTGCGTACAAAATCTATTGTGGATCACGAATGTGATGAAGAGAAAAGACTTGTTGCAATTTTTTATTGCAGCTGAGTCTCCTTGGCTGTGAGACTCGGCCACAACCCACCCCTCCTCCTCCTTACTACCGACCTACCCTCTTCCCCTCTCTCACTTCTCCAATGTTGTCGCCCCCTTCCCCTCTTTCCGTTCCTCCTCTCTCTCTCTCTCTCTCTCTCTCTCTCTCTCTCTCCTATTGGTTTCATTGGTTGTTCTCTCTCACTGTTCATATAACTGTTTCTCACTCTTGCTGTCGCAACCATAAGGAGCAGCACCAAAGTTGTTGGTCATCCCTCCAAGAAATATCGAAGGCCAAGAGAGCTACCCTGATTCAGCCATTCACAAATAGTAAGTCTGCCTTGCAGTTCCTTTGCAGAATCAGAGTACCCCTGCAACTTCTAAAATTCATCTCATCAATCATTGGTTGGATCGATTTCAAATTTGGATATTGTTACAAGGGCATACCAACCTGTAAGCCCTCCAGATTTCTCGGACTACTAAAGGTTGGATTGACCGGAAAGATAAGTTTTCAGTGCTGATTTCCTGGTTTCTATTTAATACTATTGTTGGGACTGGTGTAAAGATCTTATAGCAAGGTTCAGAGTATAATTTGATTGTAAACCCTAACCTTTGCATTATACTCGCTTCAACTAAAATTACTCAAGCCAATTGATGAAGGTCTGTGCCTTACAGTCAATCCGACTGTTCAATTCTTGAATTTCAGAAAAGCAGAAAACTAAGCGAAGGTAAAACCCAAACAACTCAGATTTGATTAGCCCCAAATTGTCTACCGTATGAGGATTGTCAAGGTACTGGCTGACTAAAATATCAATATCCTATTACAGATGCTTCCTAGATATGATATTTCGGCTAAATAGAAGGACATAACAAAAAATGTCAAAGTACTTCAGTTGTATCGATTGTAATCCACTGCCAACCCCAAAACAACAGTAAGAATGATAGATTCATCTGATTTCAGGGGAAAGAAGGAAATCTATTACTTTTTTTTTTTTTGGGGGGGGGGTGGTGGTTGGAGGTTGGTCTTGGTGCCTACCTTTTGAAAGGAGACTACAAGATTGGGATGCTGGAATAAATTATGCTGATACAATTCTTGAAGATGTGGCTTCTGAATCGAAATGCAAGGGGAAGAGGGGTGTGGCCTTCTTCTAGGTCTGTAATTTTTTTTTCCTTTGAAATTTTCTACAGTATGCTTGTAGGGGATGTATAGAAATGGGAAATAAACCTTTGCTGTTTGAAAATTATGGTGCTAACCAGTCCCTCTTTGTGTGGAGGCTTTTCCATGGGTGTTGGTGTTTGACAAGGAACTGTCTCATGACAATTTGAAGAGCAAAATAATCCATGTGGCAAGTAGTTATGAAATTGTTTTTGTAGTATATTGAGTAGATGTGAGATGTTTCACCAACAAGAGGTGACTTGATTTATTTATTTATTTTTATCGAGGGATTCCTGTCTGATGGTGAGTGGATTATTGTATTACTTTAAAGGGTACTTTGCAATGTAGTAGGAAGTCCCTAGCATGGTTGTAGCTATCCTTTTTGTCAGGCCAGTGGCATATGTAAGTTGAAGGGGAATTTCTTGTGGAGCATGGTGTTCGTTGGGGATTTTGATTGAAGCAGAATGGAGTCTGGACACACCTTTGATGGCAAAGGCAGAAGTCAGAAGTTTTAGAGGCTTCTGCACTCTAATTGAGTTGTCGACGAAGAGTTGGGCAATTGTCCATGGTGATTTTTCATGGGTAGAAGAGGAGAGGTTCAGAGATGACTTTGAACACTAGTAACGGAACTTCTTTAGGTGGCAGTTTTGTTGTGATACCTGCGGGTTCTGTTTTTTTATTCTCTTTATGGAGGAAAATTTATAGTTCAATGTTCCAGAACTTTTAATTTTGTGCAGAGCAAACTTCGGCATAAATAAAATTTTATCTTCCCCTTGTCTTTTTCTTAGCTACAGTTTGTAGCATCTAGCATGTCAGCTCCCTCTTAATGGAGCATTTTCGAGTTTCCTTTGCACATGTGTGGACCATCCAGTCGTTCATAATTCTTCCTTTTAATTATCTTACCATTCATCTATCCCAAAATCCTTATTTAAGCAGCCCTCATTTTAGGTATATGTTGGTTCTTAGGGATCTGAAATTCTAAGTTCCATGTTTATTCAAGTTGATTTTACATTAGACTTTTTTAACGGCCTGTATGATCCTTTTTTGAATGACATTAATATGAATTAAAAAAAAAAAACTTGAATTGTCTTGGATGAATTTTGTGGTAGATCTTGTGAGAAAAAAGTATTGTATGTAAACTTTTTCCCTATTAAATGTATGTTTTTAGTCTCTTAATCATGTCAACGTATCCTAATCCTTACCGTATATGTTTAAACTGTCTAGTTCGTGTCAACGCACGATAAAATATGATGTCAATTTTATATTTTTTTGGGTAAATAGAGAAAATATTTTAAAAAAAGAAAAGGAGAATACAAGCTACGGCAGGGGAGAGCCCAAGGAGCAAAGAAAAAATACATTCAGACGTCGCTGGATCTCCTGGCTGCTTTAATCTACCTATGTAGATCCCAAGCGTTAATAATGAATATGTTCTCAGCCCTTAGGCATATCCGGACATGGTCTGTTGGTGGATGAAAGAGTTCCTCTGACATCAAAGAGAATAGAGTCCCAAATTTGGCTGATTCTCCTGGACTTAGCAGTGCAACTTCTGAGATTTTGCTCCATCCAAATGTGATAGTTGGTTGTGCAAAAGGCAAGCTTGCATAAGTAACATATGCTTTTCCCTTTGAATGCTGTACTGACTACTGATACATCCATTCTGATCAAGGGTACGGATACACCTCCTATAAGAACAACATCGTTGAAGAATTCCTTCTCATATTTGAGAGGAAAGAGGGTACTAGAATAATAAGTGGTGGATGTCTTCATTTCTCATCCAGCGGAGGGAGCAATTTGATTATGGAGAGATATGTCTATGCTGAAGGAATGCTCGCGTGGGAAGAGTCTTTTAGATAACTCTCCAACAAATGAAGCTATGGTGGGGAAGGAAGCCTTTGAACCACATCACATCAGACCATGGTTTCTTAGGTGCCCTCGATCTAGTCTGGTCCCAAGTGGAGGATGAAGAGAATAAGCCCGACGACGAGGCTGTCCACATAACTATAACCATTCCTGCTGGATCTTCTTACAATGTCTGGTAAAGCTGACCAAGCTTGATTAAGACTAGAAGCAGATACAGATAGTTGACCGGGCCTCTAGAAACCTTCACTTAGGATATCAGCTATTGAACCAGTCTGTCATGGCCTGAAGCAAGCCTGATGCTTGCAATTTTATATTAGTTCCAGTAAAAAGCATGGTTCAAAAATTTTCCAAAATTACTTAAATATTTTGGTTTTCGCACAAAATCAAAACCGAAATGACGCGAAATTTCACCGAAACATTTTGGTTTCGGTAGAGGGCGAATCCGAAATTTTAAACCTTGGTAGTGGGTCCTGTTGGATCATCTTAGATTAATGTCAGATTATGGTTTAGGTAAATCAGAATTAAAATCTGTTTACAAAATAACAATTAAAGGCTTAAGATACAACCCTAATGACTAGAAATACTTAAATGAAAAGAGAAAAGACCAAACTTTTCAATTCATCAAATGTTTTATTGTAATATACATAATACATATTTTTTTAGTTCGCAGTATTAAAAGTTGCCATGTCAAACGGGTTGAGCGGATCATCCACCCCCCACAACTGTAACATGGCCTGTTATTAATCTTGTGTCAAAAATTTGTAGTGCCAATTTTCGTAACTCCTTACCCTGTAATTTCATATTGTGTTCATGTTACGTTAGCAGTTTGTGTTGTGAATTCCACCCCTAGTGGTGGGACATACAATTGGGATGAGCCATGGAAGCCAAAATCTGGACAATCCAAAGGTTGGATTTTCCAAGTTATCCTCCATGTAGGAGTGGGTTCTCAAGGGAGAGGCTTCCTTGGTGGAGCTGTGTGGCAGCAGCTCATTCCTCTCTCCTTTTTTAAGTATTATTAGATGTTTTACCTATGATGTTTCTCCCCCTTTGTGGAGCTGAAGAGGCTTGTGCAGATAGAATAAATACTTTTTCTTGTCATTATAGCTCGTTTCTGTTGGATTTTCCCTTTTGAAGGAAGTTGGATGGCTGTCATTATGATTTCTAACAGTATATAACTTACTGCATTAAACTTTACTCACGGAGATTTTA
Source organism: Protea cynaroides (assembly GCA_028583415.1). Lineage (NCBI taxonomy): Eukaryota > Viridiplantae > Streptophyta > Magnoliopsida > Proteales > Proteaceae > Protea > Protea cynaroides. The sequence goes on along the minus strand of CM053276.1, from coordinate 100,758,787 downwards.
CCTTTGCAGCTGGTGGCAAGATTAACGAAGGATATAGTTGAGACATACCAAATATGTAATCCCGAATTCAAGTTTTCTGAAGAATTGAACCCAAAACGGTTCCTTACAAGCCCATCCATTGGGGTGCTAAATGATGGTTATGATAATGCAAACTCTGATCTTATACTGAATGTGAACTTTGTCTTGGTCAATGTAGAATCGCAGCAAAGGTTCGGTTGTCTTACTTGATTAATTTTTGTAACGTTTTGCTTTTCCAGATATATTTGTGTCATTTTCTTTTAAGAATTTCTGATGTATCTTTTATTTGTTGATTGATAGAACAAATGATTTATTTTCTTTTTACTCAGATGTGGCAAATTCCAGAACCCTGGAAAAATTAGCTTTTGAAAGATTGATCAGATGAAAAAATTTAGAAGAAAATGTGAGATCTAAAGATTGTATATATTGCTTGTCTATATGTTATTTTGTAATGTTTCTGGTTGTCTTCATTTTATCAAGCCAGAAGATTAATGAAGCCATGAATAATTATCATCTGCTTGCTTGCTACACGCCAACATAATCTATTAACAAATCAATAGCATGAAAAACATCTGACTAGAATAGTAGAATGTACTCGAAGTTCAGATGTTTGTTGATTGTCTTGTGAAGTGTACACTGGTGTCAGAAGGGATATTTTTCAGTTTCCTCCATTTTAATCTCCATAAACTCTACAATGCCAGTCATAAATTTCTGGTTCAGTGGTAATGCTTCTCATCTGGAACTTAAAAGAAATAAAATTTCTACTCTGAATCCTTTCCAATCAAATAGTGATGCCCTGATATGTATTTTGTTTTCTTGATTGGCAGTATAGCTTGATTCTGTTCTTTTCTTGTATTAGAAGAATGTATAAGAGCAGGGATAAGACTAGTGAATCCCATGACCAGCTGAAGCTACATCCAATTTAAAGACTAAAACTTCTCAAGCCCAAAGCTATATACAACCTCAGTCATATAGTGGGATGGGCTAGGATTGGAGAAGGTAAAGCCTGATCCCTGCTTGGTCTATGCGCCCAGTCCACCCAGATGGCATAATGCCTTCCCATACTGAGGGAATGATTTTAGACCCGAGGGCAATTTGATCGATAGATGCATTATGTGAGTGGATTCGGATGGCCTCAGATAAGGGCATGCCCTAGCATCAAACTCTCTGTAAGAGAGACCTGACAGTATATGAATTGTGACATGGCATCCTCATCTTGTTTAGGTAGCACACTGCATTCACCTTTTAGAAGCCTATTTCTTTTAGATCAAATGCTGTTTAGACTGTTAAGTCCTGTTCGACAGCACAACCCAAGCCAAATCTCCAACTGTCGGTAGGATAGAATGCTCTTACTCCAATATTTCTTCAATAAGAGTTCTGCTGATGTAGTCATCCTTGTTACTGGACATGGCAATGGTTTAAAACTTGGGTGCAGCAAAGATTCCATTTCTTGTGTTTCATTGGCTTACATGGACCTTCGAACTTGAGTACGGTTCATAATTTAAAGTGCCCAGGCAGCATAGTTGTGTTTTAGATGCATCTTTCCTTATGACACATTACTGGGATAGGTATAAAGTTAGATGGGAGTCGCTTATGTCGCAGGTTTTCTGTTAATTCCTTCTTTTTGATCCCATTCGACAACTGCAGTAACAATCTCTCTTACAAGGTTGTCTGGACATCTGCAGCATGCCTAACTACAGAATTTTAATTGCAATTTGCCCATAAGGAGCTAAATGCAGATCTATGTTACCCCAAATTTGTCTACATGGATTTGGCCACAGGTGTGGTACTGAATCGGTTGAGATTCATCATCCACTGAGTCCAACAAAATTTTAAGTTGAAAGAAGTAAAATAAGAAATTCCATTTCTTGCGTTTCATTGGCTTTCATGGACCTTCGGGCATGAGTACGGTTCATAATTTAAAGCGGCCAGGCAGCATTATTGTGTTTTAGATCTTGTGTTTCATTGGCTTTCATGGACCTTTGGGCATGAGTATGGTTCATAATTTAAAGCGGCCAGGCAGCATTGTTGTGTTTTATATGCGTCTTTCCTTGTAACACATTACTGGGGTAGGTTTAATGTTAGTTTGGGGCCGCTTACGTCGCAGGTTTTCCTTTAATTACTTCTTTTTTATTCCATTCAACAACTACAGTAACAATCTCTCTTACAAGGTTGTCTGGACATCTGCAGCACGTCCAAATACAGAATTTTAATTGCAAACTTGCCAATAAGAAGCTAAACGCAGACCTATGTTGCCCCGATTTGTCTACATGGATTTGGCCACAGGTGCAGTACTGACTTGGGAGAGATTCATCATCGACTGAGTCCAACAAAATTTTAAGTTGTGATAAGTAAAATAAGAAATAGGGAGATCCCTTTGTAACAAAAATTGCTTTTTTGGTCTTGGCCCAAAAAAAAAGTGTATGAGAGTGAGAGAGAATGGGGAGTTGCTAGTACAATGTTGTATATTCTGTTTTCAAAGTTTGAACCCTGTCCACTTCGTTTAACACAGGTTTTGGAGAATGGGGAGAGTTTAAGGTTTAGCTCATGGCTGTTTTCTCCCCAAGGTCAACATTGCCCATCACAAGGTAAATTTTTTTTTAATTTTGATGGGATTTCGACCCCTGCCAAAACCAAAATATTTCGACAAATTTGAGAAATTAATTGCCTTTATTATTTCTTTTTATGTCCACAATACCTGTGATCTAGAGCCAAATGGGTAGACCTCTGCCAAAAATGACCATTTTGGAATCTTTGATGATAGTAATGTTATATTCCTCAAGTTCTCAAATCCTATCTTTTGGGAATAGCTGAATCTGATACCCCATGTTGCCACATCAGTGGGGTTCTGACACCTGCACCTGCATCCTTATCTTGGTAACTTAGTGGGAGAAGAGGAATTATCTTTCTTGGACATGTGTGCTGAGTGTGCATGACTGATTATGAATCTGTTACATTCCTTGGGTGTATCTTATGTTGGATTGGTGTAATGCTCCTTTTGCTATGTATGGAGAGCTTGTAGTCCATTTTGGTGCTACTGATAGGCCTGTGCAGCATTATATGAGCTTGCAACAGCAGTGTGTTCCTGGTTAGGTGTTGATTGCATTAGGAGATTATTGATGCCGTCACCATGCATTTGCTCACATCAGAAAAGATGTTTCTGGGTATTTATAAATAATCTATGTAAGATGTTTCTGGGTATTTATAAATAATCTATGTTTCTGATTAACGAGAGATTACATGCTCATCTTTTAGAGTGGTAAGAATTGAGAATCATCTAGTAATGATTTCTTCCTGCTTTAGGAATGTCTCGAATCTTTTTAAATTGTTTCTGTTTCTGTTAAACTCTCTTTCTGCACATCCATGTTGATTTTGCATTAGGTGAGTGGTTTGATCTGAAAAGAAAGTGGGAAAGAGTAGTGTGATGTAGATGTTTGTTATGTTTTCGTACATTTCGAAGTACTGAGGTGTTGTGAATGAAAAACTTGGATTTTCCCTTTGGCTATTTGATTGACTCTCCAACATTCAAGTGTTGATCTTTTCTTTTGAAACATTTGTAGGTATATTGTCAAAGATGTTCTTGGCCAAGGGACTTTTGGACAGGTTGCTAAATGCTGGGTTTCAGAAACTAACAGTTATGTCGCTGTGAAGATAATAAAAAATCAACCTGCATACTATCAACAGGCACTGGTTGAAGTCTCTATTCTGACAACGGTAATTAAATTGTGTTAACTGTATACTTCTCATGCATGGAGTTCCAAATGGATATTTTTTTTTATGCTCACTAAAATCGCATGCTTCCGCAGTTAAATAGAAAGTATGATCCTGAGGACAAGAATCACATTGTCCGTATCCTTGATTACTTTGTATTCCAACGTCATCTGTGCATTTCTTTTGAACTGCTTGGCACGAATCTGTAAGTTGTTCAACTTTACTGGTACAAGCGCATTTCTTTTAGTTGAGGAAATGTACTAAATGTATTTATTCTATAGTCATGTAAAATATAATATTTGGTGTATCCTTCCCTCTGACACGCTTTTTGGCTCTTCAGCTATGAGCTCATCAAGATGAACCAATTTAGAGGGTTATCACTGAGCATTGTTCAAGTGTTCTCAAAACAGGTAATTTATGATATCTGTTTAGTACGAGATTCAGTTTAGAAATTTGAATATAAACTTCCTTTTGGACTGATGCTCCTTAAATAATGAAATTTACATTATTTTATGTTACTCTGTTTCGTTTCTTAGATTTTGCATGCAGACTCAGTTTAGAAATTTGAATATAAACTTCCTTTTGGAGTGATGCTTCTTAAACAGTGAAATTTACCTTATTTTATGTTACTCTATTTCATTTCTTAGATTTTGCGTGCATTGGTTCTGATGAAAGATGCTGGCATTATTCATTGTGATTTGAAGCCGGAAAATATTCTTCTATGTACAAGGTGAGCTACTTGTTATGATCACTTTAAACTGTATGATACTGCATGATTTATATATGTTCTTTTAAACTTTAAAAATATAGTGTCTCGGCATTGACAGTGTTAAGCCAGCAGAAATCAAAATGATTGATTTTGGATCAGCTTGCATGGAGGATCGGACAGTTTATTCATATATTCAGGTTTGGACCCCTCATTTGCTATTATTTTGTCAGTGTTGTGATGAGATGTTTGACTATCAATCCTATGGAACAGTTTCATCTGATAATGATGTTGTTTGATGTTAGACTCTTTTCTCTTTTTCTGTTGCAGAGCCGTTACTACAGATCTCCAGAAGTTGTTCTTGGTTATCAGTATCCTTGCGAATGAAAATTTTAAATTTCATGTTGAAGTATCATTTGCATCTGTCAAAACAAGAAGCACTTATTTCGATAGTGTTAAAAATCACACTGTCCTATACTATCCTAGCTGGGAAATTTAAATTACAATCGGTCTTTTCTTTTTCCATTTTTAGTTAACTTCTTTCGGGTTTAATGTTGTGTCTCTCCATAGTCCATTCTGATTTTTGGCTATATCACTCATCAAGGTCCAGAACTTCACATTGTGCTAATGGATCTAAACAGTTCAAAATTCTGTCCTGATGTAACATGATGTTTCTGTTTGTTCCTTAAAGTTTCCTTTAGATATACCACTGCCATCGACATGTGGTCTTTTGGGTGCATTGTTGCAGAGTTGTTCTTAGGGCTCCCATTATTTCCAGGAGCATCAGAATTCGATCTTCTCAGGCGAATGATAGAAATTCTTGGGTATGCTTTGCTCTTTTGCATTTGTAATTGAGGTCCCAATTCTTTTGTTTTAATGTTAGTTCTTCTTTTCTTGATGTATGTTCTACATATTAGATATTGCTTCGTTATCCTTCCTCTTTCTTTCATAAAATTTATTCACAAGTAAATTGTTCAGTAGAACAAGGCATGCAAATGGAGCTGGTGATAATTGAATTTAACATGAGGCTTTCTGTTACAGTGCCTCATCAATAAATGAGAGGGTGTACCCAGTGCACGAGGCTCATCAGTCCAGGGTCTTGGGAAGGTTCTAAATTCGGTTTCGAGGCCAGTTTCAGTGAACCATGAAATCAACCAGGTTTCGACTGGGATGGGATCAAAACCTGGAATTTTTTTATGCTGTTTTGAAACCTTGGTTTTGATGACCTGGAAAATGTTTTTTGACCCCAAAAATGTGTGGTGCATATTGTTATCATGTTTCACATATACCCTGAATTAGGTTCACACAAAAAAATTCCTAAATGGTTTTTGAAAGTGTGGACCATAACTTGGTAATGTATGTAAGGAGTACTGCAATTGGAAACTAAAATTTGGAAGCCTTACTTATGAGTAATATCATTTAAGTAAATGTTTTTATTGACTTAAGATATTATTAATAAATAAGCAAACACACTCCATTTGATCTAATAAAATAGTCTAAAATTTAAATTCCAAAAGGATAGAAAGAAAGCTTTCTAGTTCAAGAAAAAAAACTGGATTTTGATTACAGGGGAGATTTTTCAATTTTCAAATTTCAAATGTTAGCTTTTTTCTCCAATCTAAACATCACTAGAAACCAAGAGTCCATCAAAATAATCTTTTGTTTTGATGTCCAAAAAATTTACTTTCATGCGGGCGACTTTAAACGACATTCGCATACTCCGAATAAGGTTTGACGGGAACTTGGCTCCTTCAATATATCTCGGATTCAAGCAATCTAGGATTTGTTGCAGAGTTAGCAGAATCAGCTTGCTTGAATCCGAGTTGTATTGTAGGAGTTACGTTTCGGTCAAACCTTTTTCAGAGTACCCAAATGCTGGTTAAAGTAGTCTAAGTACCCAAATGCTGGTTAAAGTAGTTTGAATGGAAATAAATTTTTGGATATCAAAACAAAATATTATTTTTTTGGATATTAAAACAAAATATTATTTTTGGCAAACTCTTGATTTTAATGTTTTACTTCAATAAGATTGATCAAATTTTTAGATTGGAGAAAAAAGGTAGCTTTTGAAAGTTGAAAATCGCCCCCCAACTAGAAATGCAATTTTTGTTTTTGAATTGGAGAGTTGACTTTTTATCCTTTTGGATTTTAGATTTTTGACTTTTTTTATTGGATTTATATTGGGGGGGGGGATGTTTGCTTATTTATGAGTAATATCCTAATTAAATGAAGTATAAAGAATAAGAAATTTTTACTTGAGATCTAGCCTCCAAATGAAATATAAAGAATAAGAATAAGACCCTTTAGAATATGATACTTTTTGGTATCGAGCCTCCTACTCATTTTGACCTTCTACGAAACCAAGTTGTCTCGGTTTCGACCGAGATTTAGAACCTTTGTCTTGATAGGGCAGATGTACAAAGTCTTTCCGCCGTTTTGCATAGTGGCTGCTTATTATTGTTCCGATGAATGAGTTCGTCGAGTGTCAAGGCTGTGACTAATGTCTTAACAGTCATTGTTTGTACCCACCCACCCCGCTCGCACACACCCACAAAAATATATGACCTCAAAGTGTCCTGGTTTATTTATATTTTTAGTTTTCTTGAACTTAAGAATTTTGTTAGGGAAAGCCTAATCTTTTTCTTCACCTTCTTAACACAGCCATTGCATGCATTTGGTTGGCATGTGGGCACTTTTTGTTTAAAAAAATTTGTGCCTGTTGTCTGCTCCCTTGGGGTGGTTAACAGCGACTCTTCTTCTAATAGGAGGGATGGTAAGCAATTGGATTGATTGGATTTCGTTAATTATTTAGTTTAAATTGTAATGTACGACATGAAGGGAAATAAGGTAGGTAAGAGTCTGGGTATTAGTGTGGAATGAATCTGTAAGTTGGAGCTTACACTATTGGCAACAATATATAGCATGATAATTTTTGGTTCAAGAAGGGTTTAAGGAAAGAGAAAAGATTCAGGTTCTAGAACTCTGAAGGAAAGAAAAATGGTGGGAGAATTAATAGATAGTTGAGAAAGGAGAAATAAAAGAAGATAGAAAAGTGGAAGACTTTAGCTAGGGCTGGCACCAGTAGTCATACATGTCTGGAAGCTTTTGCTAGAAAACTATATTTGAAAGTGAAAGATTAACTGCTTTTAATTGTAATGACTTAAAAATGAATAAAGGATCAGAAATATCAACAGCCAGACTTGTGACTCATAAAATGGAGGAACTTACGATAATGCCCTGCCAACAGATCAATACAAAGCCAAAGAATTTCCTAAACTACTTTCACCCTACTTTCACCCATATGTTTCTGTTATAATGTGCTAAATTTGGAGCAAGAATTGAAGCTGATGGCATCCATTTTGGATAATAGCTGATTATTATCCATCCTTCTTATGCCACTTAATCTGGTTCATTAGTACCAGGATTTTTCTCCCCACCTCATAGCTGTGGGCTCTTTCAGAACTCCTCTTCCTTTCATCATTAGTTTCTATTTTGGGTTCAGTTCAAGAGAGTGTTGGATACTATTAGTTTGAATAATAAAGCATCTACAATGTGTTTCAATGTTCTAGAGAATATTCCAGAAGCCCAAATCACACCACTGTCCAGGATCATTAGAAACAGATCCTAGCAGAACAGCAACAGAATTGATAGCTATAGTAGAATTCAAATATCTCACAAAACAGTGGTCTATTCAGCCTAAATTTCTGGTCGAAAATAGTATGATTTCAATGTATCAAACAATTTAAGAATCTTGAAAATCAGAAACCAGAAAATAGAGTTTTAAGGAAGCTTTTTGGGCAGATCGATGGGGCAGTTACAGAAAAAAATTAAGAAGCAGATCTGATTGTATTATAGGTCTATAAAGTAATGGATAAACTAGAAAACCAGAAACGATTCTAATGGTGAATTATGACAGAAATATAACTACTAAATTTCAGACCAATGTGTGAACTAGTGAAAAAGATATGTATCGAAGAAGAAAGCTGAAACTTGACAGAATACACAGTATCCACCCAGAACTAGAAACCATGAGGAAAAAGGGAAACAGTAGAAGAATTGAAGAAAGGAATGAAAAGATAGCACCTGATTTGCCATTGAATTCAAAACTAGAAGAAGAGGAGAAAAGCAACCGCATAAATCTGGAATACTAGTCCCTTGTGTAGTGTTCAACAACTCAAAAACTCTTGAAAAATTCAATTCGATTATCTAATTATCTCTAACCAATGAAAGGGTATACACGTGTATATATAACCTTTTAAATTCCCTAAGCTGACTCATAAAAGGCCTCTTAATCACTCTCTCAGACATACTGGACTCAAAACAGAACTCTATCTAGCTAATAAGTGTCTTAATCTAACTCAAACACTTAATTTAACAACTAATTTCGTGTACTAACTTCACCCCCACTTTATGGACTTATAATTAAGGTTCAATACAACAAATAATCCATAAAAAAGTATCCCAAGGCCCATAGAATCTATCCATGGCCAAAATTTGTGCTTCCTAAATCCAAGCAGACTATTTTGACTTCATCACTCTGATAGTTTTCTCCTTCAAGTCAACTTTGTGGATTCATAGTTGGTGTTGAGGTAGATTCCTCTAAGATGGGTGGGATACCTTGTGGATGGTTGGGTGGATCCCCTGCAACTTTCTTATTCCATTATTGTGTATCAGTTTCATCTGGTCAGAGCTGCTTCTTCTTTATCATCTCAATTTGGGTACTTACTTTGCTATTATGCTCTATGATTTGCTCATATTAACCACTCACAGAAAACTGCAAGTTTGCATTTGGTTTTAATTCATACTGTATTCCTGGATTTTGTATTGATTATTACTTCAATTTCAAATAACTTTCCTAAGTTCTCAATTCCCCCACTAATGTAGGACGAGTTCCCAACTTGTCAATTTAGGAACCAGCCCCACAGTAGGATCGAATTACAAACATAATCAACAAGTCCAACCATTAGAACAACAAGAAGCAATTCTGTCCACAGCAGAACAGTACAAATATGAAATAACCAGTAATATCTTTACTTGATGACTACCAATCAAATGGCTAGAATTGGCTCAAACTCCCATCAAACTTAGGCCTTCTAGGAAGGAATATGCTTTCAAAGTTGCAGGCGTTTCTGATGGTTAGATACAGAGATGTGGCATTAAGAAGATTCAATAAGAATACCTCATGAACAGTAAACCGTGAACAGTAGAACCAGAAAGAAAGGAAGAGAAGAGGCGAAGAATAGAACCTTAGGAATCCCACCTAAGGTTTGGCTGAGTCCCAGTGCCTTGGAAGCCCACTCAACATTGCAATGACAATCTTTCTTTTCATTAATTCAAAACTGAGAAGCAAAGCTGCATTACAAAATAAGTTAATAGACTTCTAAAACAAGGGGTACTTTTCATGTGAATATTACTTGTTAACAGCACCTTCCCCTTTGATTGCTATTACAATATGGAAAGTGAAATAAAATAACAAGAAGCAAAAAATAGAAAGTAACTAAATCTACCTATTAGTTATTAACACAAGAAAACTCCCTATTACAAAGAAACTCAAAATAGAAACTTCCTAATGGCTATAAACTGAAAATAAAAACTATCTAATATTCCCTTAGCTATTAACTAATAAGACTTACTATTGGAAGATTTTTTTTTTTTTTGGTAGAGACTATTCTAAGATTCTAAGATATAGAAACCATAGAAATGGAAACTGATAAAACTTGTGACACAAGACAAGCTGAAAATAGAAACTGAATCTGCTGCCTTTGCTTGTGACACACTCAATCAATTAGAAGCTTCTTGGACGGAAAGACAACTCGCGTCAGTTAAACCACGAGTACTGCTCACGTGAACAGTACCTTGTGAACAGTGCTGGCTGTAACTGGCTCAACTTCCATGTGTGAACAGTAACAGTTGAACTAATGTTTTCAGCCATTGAACTGCATGACCTGCCCTTTTGTTTTATAATGAAAAAAAGATAAGTTTTTTTTCCCTTGTTAGTACTTTTCCTGATCTTTTTATCAGGAGATCCTACCAGAATACAATCTTGCTCAAGTGCACCACTCTATGAATACTGACAAATCAGTCTCATCACTAAAACCACAAGTTCAAACATTCATGAGGGATACTTGATCCATGTTTTAGCCCTAGTGGAATATTCTTCAAGACCCTAAATTTGTTTCTGATATTTTATGGATTTTCCTGTTGATCCCTTTTGTGTTTGGTATTATATTAATCTGTTTCTAGTTGATTCAAGTCTGTTTGTCTACTTGCAACCCTAATTTCTGTGCTAATTCCTGTAGAGATCAAATTTCCTAAATCAATTAGGACTAGGTTTGACCATGGCATTAGGAATTTAGTTTGGTGCCATTGCTGATGCAAACCTTGAGTCAGAAAGTTGATCACTATTGGAGTCCAGGTTTTCAGTGGAAACAAAAGGAAAACCTCCTACCATGGAGACGCTTCAATAAATGAAGGCTGAAAGGCTGATTGTCATTTCAAAAAAATTGACCACTCCAAAAAGGGCATACCTGCGAGGGGCTTATGAACATAGCCTTACCCCCATGAGGCTGTTTCCATATTCGAACCCATGACACCAGGTCACAATGGGGCAATCTTACCGTTGAGCCAAGGCCCGGCCTATTAATACAAATGCAACAACTGCAAAGTGCTTGACCTATTCCAGTCATCCTAAGTGACCTGAAACCATCTGAAATAAAGTGCCAGCGTTAATGGTTTAGCTTTGTGATTATGAAGTCAACATTCTGACAAGATCACCTTGCACTAGAGATAAACATATCTCTTTAAACAAAGCTTTTAATGAATACTCAACAATTCATTTTAACTGCTGAGTTTTACACCTTTGACTCATAGAAAGGGTAATCACCTAGGAATATGAAATTGTTTTGGTTTGCTTCTAATTGAGTCTGTTGGGTACTCAAGTCTAGTTTGGTTTCTTTATTTGAAGAGTCTTTAAGTATGACCATCATATTTATCTTTTTATGGAGAATGATGGAATGAAACTTATGTAAAATTATTGTTGGTAGGAAAAATTACGGCTACCTCCCCTCTAGTTTGATCGAATGCCAGGTACACCTCAAACCTTTTGAACAATTACAAAGACACCCCCCTAAAATCCAAATAAATAACAGAAGCACCCACGCTGTTAGTTATTTTCTGTTAGTTGACGACATAAATACAAGCTTAAACCTTTAATACCTAGAATGCCCCTACCTTCCTCCTTTCTTCTTCCCCATGATGGGTTCTACCAAAAATCAGATCTGAAGCTCACCCGATTAAACCCTTTGTGGCTTTGCCAAATGCTCCATCATGCTTCAGGAATTTAGCCGTCAGATCGAATGGATTGGTATGACCTGTGGGAAATATATGACGGGGAAAGCAGTGAGAGCAGAAGAAAAAATGGAGAGGGGTGCGCAAAATTGGAAAAGAAAGGAGGAGCAGCGGGAGCAGTGAATGGAGAAAAGGAAAAGAAGAAGGGAAAGCATCAGGGAACTAAAGGATTTTAGATTTTGCAATAGAAGATGGATTGGTAAAGAAGGAACAGAGAAAAAAGGGAAGAAGAAGGGATTTGTGGATTTTCTGTACTGATACAGAAAATTGGTAAAGAAGGAACAGAGAAAAACGGTCCCCTCTTTGGATTTGGTCTGGTTACTCCAGCACATTGTAGCTGATACAACTGGTAGTTTGACAGATATCCGCTTTCCTCGTCATATATTTCAGTCGAGAAAAAACAAAGAGGGGAAAAAAAGGTTTGAGGGCGATAAAAGAGGGCAGTGAGAACGAGTGAGGAGGAGAGTGGGTTCTGCGTTTTTTGGAAGAGAGAGGGAAAGCAGTGAGAGCAGAAGAAAAAATGAAAGGGGAGTGCGCAAAAACGGAGAAGAAAGGAGGAGCATCGGGAGTAGAGAATGGAGAAAAGGAAAAGAAGAAGGGAAGCATTAGGGAACAAAAGGATTTCAGATTTTGCAGTAGAAGGATTGGTAAAGAAGGAACAGAGAAAAAAGGGAAGAAGGGATTTGTGGATTTTCTGTTCTAATACAGAAAATTGGAAAAAGAAGGAATAGAGAAAAACGGATCCTCTTTGGATTTGGTCTGGTTACTCCGGCACGCCGTGGTTGATACAACTAGTACCTTGACAGATCTCTATCGCTGGAACCTCTGGATCTTCCACCGAAATCGGTTCTGTTCTCTGGCAATGTTGTCAACTGGACTAACCAGAGAAACAATAAACACGGATCCATTGGAAAGAATTACAAAAAGGATATAAAACGGATCCAAACAGAGACAATCGGCCATATCTGATAAAAATTGGAGTGTACAGATGATATTGATATGAACAGCAGAATTCCTGCGAAATAAGGGTTGAGGGGTGGAGAGATCAAGTGAAAGATAATAAAAAATTGGGGCGGAGGTTGCTGGAGGGACCATGGCAGAGTGTGCCCCTACCGCCATGAGGAGCTTGAAGTGGAATCGTTGGAACTCTTCCTACACCGGCTGCACTGTGACCTTTTTCCTTTATAGCACTAGGGGTTATATTTGTCCATTTATTTTAAAGTTTTACACCGTCAAGAAAAGGGAGAGTTGTAATTGTTTGAAATGTTTGGGGTGTACCTGGCATTCAATCAAACTAGAGAGGAGGTACCTGTAATTATTATTATTATTATTAGAAATACTTAAGGTAGATGAAATTTTGTATGTTGGTAGACCTCGAGGTCCCTGTTCATATGTCAAGTTTTAGACAAAACGGAGTTGGCGAAGTAGGTAATACAGCTTTGAAAATCCAGTAAAGAATTGAAACTTGTTAAAGAGAATATGTAAATTAAGCGAGGAAATATAAATGAATCTGTAACAAAATAGGAAAATAAGAGAAGAAAGGAGGGAGAGACTCTATGAGTAAAGGAAAGAGAGAGTGTGTATATGCTCCCCTCCTTGTAGCTTGTATTTATAGAAAATAGAAAGCAACTATTAGATAGGATCTAGGACTCTACAAGTCAGAGTCCTAGTCACAAACTAAAGACAAAGTAAACTCCAAATAGGAAAAGAAAACTAACAAGCCTAATTGTTAAAGGAAACTAATAAATAAAACTAGTAAACTAATTAGGAGTCCATATACTAATAGGAGATCTAATTACAATAGGATTGTATAGAACGGTAAACACAATAGGACTGCAGAGTCTTATTTTAACTCAGCAATTGTAGTCGAAGAGTCTTACACCAACTGTGCAGGTCAAAGAGTCCCACACGATGAGGATTGTGAGTAGGTCCCATCATGTGGACTGTAATGTATTTTAGCACCCTCTTTAGAGCTGGAGCATGGGAGAATGTAAGAGTTTCAGTTTAAAACAATGTAGCAATGGAAGCAGCAACAATAGAGAGAGCTTTAGCTTTAAACAATGTATCAATAGAAGCTTTAGTATTAGTAAAGCAGCACACTGTAAACCAAGCAACAATAGCAACACAAGCTTCACCTTGAACGAATGTATCAACGGAAGCAACGGCAGTAGCAGTAGTAAGAGCATCAATAGTGGTGGCTCCAATACCCGCCAAAAGTAGTAGGTTGCATCATGTGTAACAAGTAATAGTTTCTCGTCAATGAGTAGACCTGAATAAAGGTTGCATCATGTGCAACTGAACAAAATGTTGCATCTTGTGCAACTGATAATAGTCCCTCACCAATGAAACCAATTGATGTAAGTGCTAGGGTTTACAATCAATCTACACCCTTAACTTTGCGATGGGTACTTTTACAACCAGTCTTAATAAGAACTTAGTTAAAACTAGGAAACCAGAATTAAAAAACTTATCTTTGAGAGCAATCCAACTGTTAGTTGACTACGGAATTCGGAGGGATTGTAGTTTAGGATGTACTTGCAACAATATTTGAATTTGAGGTTGATCCGGCCATTGGTTGCGAAGTTATGATTTTCCCAAAATTGTTTATCATCTGGTGATGGGTTCTGGTAATTGCAGTATCGACAAATCTTCGAACTCAGCAACCGATAGGATCTTTGGAGGGGAAACACTTTCACAATCATAGATTCGATGGAGAATATGAAAAACTAAAGTAAAAGCAGCTGTGGTGGCTGCACATTAGAACAGAAACCTTTAAATGGCTCTCAAAAGGGCACCCGCTCTGATACCATGTAACAAAATAGAAAAATAAGAGAAGAAAAGAGGGAGAGAATCTATGAATGAAGGAAAGAGAGAGTATGTATATGCTCTTCTCCTTGTAGCTTGTATTTATAAAAAATAAAAAACAACTATTAGATAGTATCTAGGACTCTACAAATCAGAGTCTTAGTCACAAACTAAAGACAAAGTAAACTCCAAATAGGAAAAGGAAACTAACAAGCCTAATTGGTAAAGGAAACCAATAAAGCAAACTAATAAACTAATTAGGAGCCCATATACTAATAGGAGATCTAATTACAATAGGACTGTATAGAACTGTAAACACAATAGGATTGTAGAGTCCTATTCTGACTCAGGAATTATAGTCAAAGAGTTCTACACCAACTGTGCAGGTCAAAGAATCCCATACGATGAGGATTGTGAATAGGTCCCATTGTGTGGACTGTAATGTAGTTTAACAGAATCGGAGTCTGAAATTCAACATGTGGTTAATCTAGATCATGTAGATATTCATACAATTGAAACTGCCACATCACTCTTCATGTGTCAAACTTGGTGCCTTTTAGTGGTGTCCTTTAGACATCCCAGTCTTGAAAAACTTATGCCAATATTATTTTGAAGTATTTCTAACTATGTTTTATGTTTATTTCTATGGATAAAGTAAGCCTGAAATTGGAGATTACGAAAATAACCAATTGCACAGTGGAAATGAAAGAAGTGATGTTGGAAGCAAGTGTTTATGCAGTATACATAATGGTTCACTTTTGTGCTTTTCGTTGATATGGTTATGCTGGTCTTGTTGGACTATTATGATACCACATGCCTTTACTCTTTTTTTGTCTTCACATGGTATGAAGCAATTCATCATATTGCTTTTGTTTCTTATTTTGGCGTTCAGCAACATGTGGGGCAGTGCTTGCTAACATTTTTCTGTACACTTTTTGTTATTTAATAGAGGACAACCCCCTGATCATGTACTACAGGGGGCAAAAAACACAAATAAGTTCTTTAAGCGTGTTGGAAATGCCCCCCAGAATGATGAAGCCTGCATGGGTGGCAGAAGTGCTTACCAAACATTAATTGAAGAGGAATATGAAGCTGTAAGTGCCTAACATTATTTTTCCAGTGAAGGAAAATAAAGTATTAAATAAAAATTAAGGATTATTTCTGTTGTAATCATAAGTGTGCTTTATATGGCTACTAGTTCACTCTACAATTATGTAAATATTGTTGTAATATTCTTTTAGTATTTGGTTGTAATTTAACCCAAAATTTCCTCCTTCGCTTCTACTTCTTGCTTAGAGGGAATCGAAGAAACCATTAATAGGGAAAGAGTATTTCAATCACATGAAGCTTGAGGAAATTGTTGTGACATATCCTTACCGAAGAAACTTGCCTGAAGAAGAGATCTCAAAAGGTTTGCTAAAATTTTCCTGTCAAAAATAGCAAGTGACATCTGTCCTGCCATGGTGAACAAAATCAATAAATATATTACTGTCATCGTGTGTGATTGTTGATTTTCTTTCTATTTCTGGTCATGTTGCAGAAAGTCATGCCCGCTTAGCACTGATTGATTTCTTGAGAGGTCTTGTTGAGTTTGACCCAGCGAAACGATGGTCACCTTTACAGGTTATAAGCTTATCAGGATTGTTTTATTCTTCCAGCATTTATGCTGTAGTTTTAAATTTGTTAATTTTAAACTGGATGTCCATTCTTTGGTTCTTCTTTTGCAGGCTTCCAAACATCCTTTTGTAACAGGAGAGCCATTCACATGCCCCTATAAACCTCTCCCAGAGACCCCTCGCATGGTGAGTATATTCTTATATGAATTTTTAATTAATGTACGTTTTCTTTGTAGTTCTGGGCTTTGTGGAACTTGTAACTGTAAAAAAAAGGCTTTTATGTATGGGATTTTCTTGTTGACATCTCCTAAGTGTTCATTAATTTGGAAACTTACCCTCTTAGTATAATACAATGGTTTTTGTAGTGAAGGTTATTTTTGTCATTTCATATGTTTATTCGAAAAATGTGCAATACAATGACATAATGGAAAGTCATTTTCTATAAGTTTGTGAAAAAACCATTTTACCCATGACTTCAATTTTTTTGAGAATAAGGGAAGGGGTAACTTTTCAATCTTAAATTTTACTTACCCAAAATAAAAGAAAAGAAAAGCAAGAGGTAACTAGAAGTAGGTGCCATGTTCTAAAGACACCCATGGAGGCGTCATTTAGACAGTTCCTTTTTGTATATTTCTTTGTTTTGTTTTGTCTGGTGGCTAAAAATGTGGTCCCTCTGCTGTCAAAATATCAGTTTGTTCCTAACTACTTGTCTATTTGTAGCCCGTTGGTCAGAATATTAAGGTGGACCATCACCCAGGGGGCGGGCATTGGTTTGCTGCTGGTCTCTCTCCTCATGTGAGTTACTTCCCTTTATGATATGCTGTCGTTTTTTCATAGTGATTTGGACATTCTTATAACTAGTTTCTTCCCGTCTTGTACCAAAGCCTTTAACACATTCATAATTTCAGTTGGTGGCAGTTTATCTGTAAAGGTTACTGTGATGGAACATGTACAATGGTTGTTTATTTACAGGTTTCAGGCATGAATAGAGGTGCTTCACAGAATAGTCCACATTTTCAGGTGGCACATTACTCTCATGCTAGTAGTTATGGCAGTTTGGGAAGTCATGGTAGCTATAATGATGGTGCTGCATTTGGAAGCAGTTATGGAAGCTATGGGGATGGTAACAGTATGCATCCATATTATTCACCTGTTGGTCCCGGCTTGAACATCCATGCACAAGGTGGAGTATCAATACTTGGAGCTAGTCCTGATGCTAGGCGACGGAATTCTCATGGAAATAGCCTTGGTGTCAGCCCATCTACTGGAAATTTCATTCCGATGTCACTAGGTGCGAGCCCCTCGCAGTTTACTCCTCCTAGCTCTCACATTCAGGTTACATCTGGGTCTCCAGGAAAGTATGGCCCCACTTCTCCTGCGAGAAGTGGTGGTGTTCATGGCTCACCATTGGGCAAAATGGCTGCTGCGAGTCATTATAACAGAAGAAATTGGGGATATCAAGGAAGTATGCAGTCTCAGGAATCTGCATCATGGCAAGGGTATCACACTGATACTGCCAGCTGTAGTCACCCTGAGGGGAGCTCTCGAGGACATGGTGGCTCTTCTCGGAGTATGCAGTCATCTAATCTCCTGAGCTGGAGAAATCAAAGGGGAGGCAATGGTGTTAATTCAGGATACTCATCAACTATTCAGAATGTATCAGGTTCCTTTGGACCTAGCCCTAATGTGCCATTTGCACCAGTCACAGAAACTGCTTATGACAAGTCAGAATCATCGCTGCCTGATCCTGGGGATTGGGATCCCAATTACAGGTTAGCCCTAGAAGCTTTGAACGTGTCATTCGAAAGATACTGCCTATGACTTATATGATCAGAAAATTATTTCTATGTGGTTTATTATTCAATGTAGATGTGTCTACCTTGCTTGTGCAGCTATCTGCTGGGAAAAAACTCTCCCTGTCCAGAAATTATAAGGAATTGGAATGGGAACATAATGGCTACAGAGATCAAATCTGAAATGATGGCCTAGCATAATACCCAATTTGAATTGGTTAACAAAAGAATAATGTCCCCCCCTCTCTCTCTCTCTCCCTCTCCTTTGGCAGTAGATAACCAAGCAAGTTCATTGCAAAGATTATCTATAGTACAAGGCAACACAAGAAGAATCATTTAATGATGAATTCACTTGTTTAACTATCTTTGAGCATTAAAAAAAAACAAAAATTATGGAAGATACCTTCTAATTCTATTGACGTCTATTTCCTCTTACATTTTCCCAATTTGATTATATTCCCAAAGAGAATGTCATTGAAATCCAATAAGATTTGTTGATGAACCTAATGAGAGCACCATGATGGTGTGCCAACATTTACTGATGCCTTTTCTGTAAGATTGGGTTTTTTTTTTTTTTTACCCAATAAACCAGAAAATTTTCATCATGGAATGGTAGCTATATTTAGATATATGTTGAAGGATTTTGTTAAGGGTTTTGACTGATTTTGGGAATATCAGCTACTGTGTACTGGTTGGCTGGAACCTTCTTAGCACTGTGTTTTAAGAGTTTGGTTTAATTTGTTAGATTGTTTAACAAATGAGATCTATCACATTTGAAGTCTATTGCCTATCTGATTTCAGATCTGATAATTGGTTGGAATCCTCTATTGATTACTGTGATCAAGATTTGATTTTGATTCTGTTTTCTGATTTTTGATTGGGTAGATGATTTCTGTTTGATCCTGGTTCTGAATTTCAAGGATTCCTTCGATTCGGCTGTTTTTTTGGAGTCATATAATCTTCAGGCATCCAACCCTTAGATCAGACTGATTTTTTAACATCCTATTCCTTTATCAGGTACCCTTGACATGAAATATCTTCAGATCAGATCTTCTGATCTGATGTTATCAGATTTCCCTTCAAATCTGGTTTCTCCCTTGACGTGCAATCCTGTTGTCTTGTTGGTTTTCTGAAACCTAACTTGGGTGACCTTAAACCAAATTATTGACTCACCATGTGTGTGTTCTCTAAGTGAAAGGAAAGTGAGTAGTGAAACTAGTTGGTTGTATGATTAAGCTAGTGAGCCCCGATTGGTAAATCAACTAAAGCAGTCGTTCCCCATGACATTACTTATCTCGATGAAGATGAAAATCATACTCAAATAGCTGCACGATAAATTAAAGTAAAATGTGCATTTCTGCCCACAGAATTCTTGCAAGGGTGAAGTGATCAAAATACTTCACTTTAATTTTATTTTTGAACCTTCTCATCAATCCTATCAAAGTATTGTTTTCATCCCTATTTTCATGTGACTTGCTAGGGCCAAGAGTTGGTTTGGAACCTGGTTTTGCCCTGGCCTGTGGACTCTGTATAATTTTATTTTTTTTCTTGCATTTTTGTTCCAGTGATGAACTTCTTTTGCATGATGATGGTTCCGATACAAGTTCTATAGCCTCTGATTTGGCAAATGGGTTGCGCCTTAGTCGTGGTGCGGATTCTACAGTTCAAATGGCCGGAATTGGAAGATTTAATCGCATCTCTAACCAGGCACAGACGAGTACAAGCTTACCCATCCAGAGGTAGGGTTTTTGTTTCTTGAGTCGCGTCTTGCAGATTGGTTGTAAGGGCTAATTCTCTTTCTCTGACTGAGCTATTTTTCGGTACTATGTGATAACCAAATTGCACGCTCTAGCATAGCTGAGCGTTGTGATGTATGTGCAAGCGTTTGTGAAATGGGTTAAAATTTTAGTTTGCAATTTTAATTTTCGGAACTTGGTTGTCATAGTTTTAATTTTACATCGACTTTTTTTTTCTTCATTTTATCATTTTCTTGTATGTTTATTCTGATCTTTTTTCATCGTTTTCTGTAATAAATGCAGACCCAACGTTCAAGGTTACTCACATGTAGAGGTGGGTAGTCCTCCATCCCATGATATGTATGTTGGGTATGGCCGCAAGCCTCCACATCTCATGCCTCATCTCTCATCAAATTCTCTGAGCCGCTTTGGTCAGCTACCTGCTCAGCGGTTAAACCAGTCAACTTTTGTTCGTGTTGGTGATTGGAATCATCAAAAGGTTCAGCCCCCTCCACCCAACTATAGTACTGGAGGTCCAAGTCCTCCTAGCAATAGCTCATTTGCTAATGGCATGAACTGGGGTACTTAAAATAACTCAATGCTAAACCACTTGTTCTCTTTCCCATTTCTCATTTTGCTTAATAACACACACACACACACACACAAAAAAAAGGTGGTTGGTACATTTTTCTGATGCGTTCTTACCAACCCTTTGTATTTTAGGACGAGGTGCTATGCATCCCATCACCACCCTTCCACCAACATCCCATGCAAGAAAGGACTGTGGAAAGATAACATAATGTTGAAGATCAGTTCATCTTCCCTCCAGGATGGTTCATGCATTCTTTTGTTGCCAAGGAAATTTGTATTTGATAGTTCTATCTGCTTTGCAGGCTTGTGCAATCTATGGAAATCTTTTGATCAATTGTGGTTTCATAAATATAATTTATATTAAGGCATCTTCATCTTCTTTGTACCACCAATTTGTCAGAAACTTTCATTGGGCTGTCACCTATGCCAATTTGTATCAGTATCTTGTAGTTATTTTCTGCATTTCCCTTTTTCTTTTCTTTCTCCCTGAACGAGATTGAAGGAACTAAATTTTTGTTATTTAGGTATATCTTGCAGGTAAATAGAAAAGGCTTCAAATGGGGTTCACCCCGGAGGCCCTATAATCCCAGATTATTGGACAGGTAATACACAGACTTCCTTTATGTGGCTTATTATTATTATTATTATTATTATTATTATTATTATTATTATTTTGTGGGGGTGGGCTGTTATTCAAATTTGTTCTTCTACTTCAATTTATTACAATTGTTAAAATTATTCGCAGATCACCATGTTTAGGGTTTGCTGGCCTCAGTGGATGGACCCTTGTGCCAATCAGTTATAGACCAATTGAAGTCTTAGACTGAGTGCAAAGGATTTGATTTTCTGTTTGAACTAAGATTTTCATTGTGGAGTGGGGGGTGGAAGGGAGGTGTGGGTGTGAGCGTTTGTGTTGGGGTTTGCGGTTCCTTCATATATCCATTTTTATCTTGTAATCGGGATTCAGGAGCACAACGTGTTAATTGAATATCCGAAGGTCCCTTCAGTGTATTATGGAGTAAAACCGGTGTTGTGATCTATACCATCATTAAACCATACACTATTTTTTCTCATCTTTGATGATAAAGCAAAATTTGTTTCCTTGCTTATTTTTGTTTTCTGTTCTAGCTTTTATGGATGTGAATAACATGTGTTTCAGAAAGGTGGAGTTTCTTGGTTCAGAGGTTGGTAATGCCAAAGCTATCACCTGGACACTAGTTACTGAGTTACCTGATTCGTCTGTGTTTGGTCTTTGAGTGGAGGGATTGAGTTTGCTGCTGTTGAGGATTTTTTGCCAAGCTTTTCTTTGATGGAAAAACAATTGCCTCGTTCATAGCTGATGATTTATTTTGGCCTGTGTAGCCCCGGATAGAGAGCAAGATTTTGGATCATTGGATTAGCATCACTCTCTCTCTCTCTCTCTCTCTCTCTCTCTCTCTCTCTCACACACACACACACACACAGATACGCATGCACGCACAAGCACACAGATATATTTAAAGCTGATGCGGGGTAGCTATGAATAGGGCAAATTGCTGTAGACGAATGTAGTGCTTGCCGTGCTTACATTCCCACTTAGAGCTGGCTTGGGCAAGAAAACAAAGTTCCTTAAAACCAATCTCTCAACATTTTATTAAGACGGAGTCAACTGGCCTCTTCTTGCCTAGGTTTTTTTGGCTTGCTTGCTATTTGGATCTGTTCTGGTATTTAAATAGCTTTGCTTGAATGAATCCTATATGATGCTGGTTGGAGGGGCTTGACAAGGTGTGACAATGGATTAAGCGGTCAAGAACTCAAGATCCGGTATTGTCTCATAGCCAGTCAATCCTAGGCCTAAAGAAAACAAATCTTCAGTCCTTATTGATTTGTGTAGGGGGAGAAAAATTATGTTGATCCAAGTAATAAGAGGAATTTGATTATTGCAAATTTGGCTAGAAATACAAGCATTGTCTCCAAATGAGGATAGATTGCAACAGTTGGATTAGATTGATACGCTGCTCAACAGACCATTAGTGTCAGATGTGCTATTTAGCATGAAGAAATCCTATCCAAACCAAGTCTCAGTTGCTTGTGCAATTTCTTGATTGCAAGTAGTTCCATCGTTAAAATGTTGGTATCTCGAATCCAACCGGCAACAGAGACATTGAAGTGGCCATGGTGGTTGCGTCCAATTGTACCGTAACCATCACAGTTGATGGTATCTTGGATGATCTGCAAAATAATTGCATGCGGCCCCTTGGAGTGATGGAGGAGGGCCCTGTTTTTCTGCTCATCGGCCCAAAACCTATAAATACTGAAGTTGAAACCATGGTTTTAAGTATTGATACGATACATTCCGTATCCACTGATATGTATTTGTATCGACAGTGGTCGATACGATACTCTTCGATATGTATATCTTTTTTTAAAATAAAAAGTGTATCCACATGTATTGACTGTATCGAATTGATACGGCTCGATACACTTTGATACGTATTTGTACACTTATCGATACGGCTCGATACACCTCAATACAGACCGATACACCCTGATACAGTCGATATGCACTTATACAACCTGATACAACTGATTTTTTTTTCACTTTTTTGGTCTTCTACCTTGCTGAAAACCTACAATTCATGGGAATCGAAGATTGTAGCTCATTGAAGGTCATCAACTATGTCCTTAATCCTTGGAAATATTTTAAGATTGTTTATTATAGTTTTTTTTATGCTTAGAAATTGTGTTTTGCATGTTCTTTTATCATTCTTGTATGTATCTTGCCCCGTATCCTAGCGTATCTACTGTATCCACTATAGGATATAATATATCTCTTAAAATCGTCCGCCCGATACACTACTAATACATGATACTTTATTCCTTAGTTGAAACAGAAAATAAGATTAACACATTGGCATGCCATGAATTCTTGGGTTGTCGACTATATATCTATAGACATGTAGTAAGGTCATTGATCTATATAAATGCCATAGTTCAATAAATGGCCTACATGTGGTGTACGAATCCCACAACTCAAGTGCAATTCCGCTCTAACCATATTTGCAAGGGCAAATCTGATTTTCACAGCAACTTAAGGGTACAACCGACAGAAGCATTATCTTACATCGCATTTCACTTACTCTCTTTTTACTATTCAGCCCCATTTTGAATTGTTAATTGCTCGGACTTGACTTAAGGATCAGAGTAGGGGTGCAAGTTTGTCCCTGTCAGCCTGAGCCCGCCCTAGCCCACCCTGCGCCTGAACATGGTTTTGGTCAAGATACCTTGACCTTGAGGGCAAGTTAGGCTTGGAAATTTTTTGCCCTGAGTTAGGGCTAGGTCGGGTTAGGGTTGAGGCCTTGGGCTGAGCCTTGTCCGGCCTTTTTTTTTTCTTCTTCCTCATCCTATTCTTTCTTCTTCTTTTTCTCTTTGGCCTTAGCCCAACCATTACATCTCCCTTTCCCCCTCCCCATTACGGCCAATTAGGGTTAGCTTGACCAGGTCCTAAGGGCAGGTTAGGATTGGATTTTTTAAGCCTTGAGTTAGGACTTGGCCAGGCCGAGCCTGGACCCAAACTAAGGGGATTCAAGGTTGGATTGGGGGTTTTAAAAAACCCAGCCCAACCAGACCTTGTTGCAACTCTACATTGGAATGTACTCCCATATCCTGGATCCAGTAACTCTCATGCCTTTCTTTGTCAGCTATAGGATAGGTTCTACTTCGAAAGGAGAACTCAGATTTTAACACCAACAGTCATCCATATGTCCTTGGTCCTTGGTAAAAAAGCAACCAAAAAAATGGAACCAGAGCAAAAGATTGTCTCATCGTTTTATATATATATTGGTCGGTGTTTCAAAAGACCCCACCCTGCTGGATGCCACTTGCATGCAACCAGAGCAGTACTCGACCATATATGATACATATATGATACGTCATATATGATACAATCATGTATGGTGACAGGTAAGTCTTCATTCTTGCCTTGTGCATTCTATATGATACCTTAAAGAATGATTTGTTTATGATTCCGTTTGTTTTGACGTAAAATTTTATATGTTAGATTTTTTTATATGTTAGATTTCAAATAAATAAAATATAATATAAAGAAAAATGATATTTTTTGAAACCATATATATATATATATATATATATATATCAGAATTTTTTTAATATATAGAATATTACATTACCTCAGAACAATAGAAGCCTATGATAAAAAATTTGTGCACTATATCTAAAAAAAAAGAGTACAAAACCCGAACGTATTTAAAGAAAGAAAAAAAAAGTGGTTTATTCTTTTCTATTTTTTGGTAAACAAAGTGGTTTATTCATGCTAGAGGAAACAATGGTTTCCTTGTAGGAAAACTATTTTATATGCACTCTCGCAAAAAGGGCGCAAAGTCCACAACGTATTTGATGGTCGCGTAATTACCCATTTCCATCTGAGAACTTCTTCCCTTTGCTTATTCATGCTAGAATCAAAGTTGAAACGTCAAGCACAGATTCTTTTCATAGCGGAGCACGAGACATAATCTCATACCTGGATATGGGTACGTCAAGATTCACCCGTCCCAAGGGCTCAGATGGTGAATCAACCCCTAATCTCTATGTGGCCAACTGCGGGCCGGCAGTTGGCTTATCAATAGACGAAATTGCTTCAGTCTTCAAAAAATTTGGGGAAATTAGTGGAGTATTTCAAGCTGATGAAAGTGGTGCTCGTGTCATTGTTTCTTATTCTCAAGTGGCCTCTGCCCAAACAGCCATAAAAGCATTAGATGGACGTCCATGCTCTGATCTTGGAGGCCGTGTTCTGCACATACGGTACTCCATACTTCGAGCTCCTCCCCAGGTTTTAATTTTTTCACTCAAAAGCTTAATGCGTTTTTCTTTAATTTCAAATTTTTTTTTTTTGAGTTTACTCTAATTTGCGTATTAAATCAAGAATAGAAACCACACATTATAAACTTGAAATTCAACTTGGTCAAATTCTGAAGATACTTCAATTCTTAGAAACACAGAAATTTGTTTCACCATGTATGCTGAGATAGTGCTGATGAGTCCCAATGTTTGCTATCTTGTAGTTCAATAATCAGGTAATGGAAAAATATGATTTCCTGGCTTCAGAATTGGAGGATTCTATGTACTTGATTTAAGGAATTAATTTCTTAACCTTCAGCCACTATCCTCCTTGTAAAAGATCATGAAAATAAGAACTTTCAATCTCAATTCACCTGAGCTTTATAGTCTTATTCTAACTACTTGGTTGGCTACATGGATCGTATTCTACCATTCAAGGAATTCGGGTAATAACTTCAGTTAAATCATAGGTATTAATGTTCTTCCTTTCTACTTTGTCCTTCTCAGTTTGTACCAAATCAAATCATTAAGTAGTGCATTCATAGCTCATGCACATGACTCAACCATCTCAGTTGATATCTGCTCATCTTTTCACCTATTTTTGCTACTCCTAAGTTTTCTTAGTTGCATTCATGCATTACTCTATCTTTCAAGTTTTTCTACCCATCTACCTCATCTCACATTCAGCTCAGTAAAACTTTCGTCTGATAAAACTAACTATTTAGTTTTGATAGATTGTTGATCACTAGACACTCTTGAAGCATGTATCCACTTTATCATCTCACCTCTAATATTAGGGCAATTTTTCTCTGATTTTCTCCTCTTTATTGATGGTCAAACGTAGAAATGAAAATGGTTACTTTGGTTACCTCCTTTCATCAACCATGTATTTTTGTTTTACTTTGGCTTCTCTTAGAATTTTTTGATTCTAAAACATGCCTCCATAATTCTAACGTTGCATTTATCTCATCTCTAGTCTTGTCAACCAAAGGTATGCGACAAATAATATAAACAAATGTGTGGATAACAAGCTCACTGTTTCCCTCTAGGTTTAAGCTACTACAGTCAGAACTATGCCACGATGTCTAATAGTTCTGCAGTAGGTACTGCTCCATTACACATGTTCATACTTAATACCTATACTTCAGAGCCTTTTCTTTCGTATGTGCACCAAATGTTATCTGGGTAGGTTTCAGGTATCGTACCATACTCTTTCTCTAAGCCAATAAAGCCCACATGAAGGGTACTTAGCTTTAATCATTATTCATCTCTATGGCATAAAACTAGATGAGCTTTCCAAAACTCTGCAGATTTGCTTTTTTTTTTTGGGGGGGGTTGTTCCTACAAATTGGCTTACTTTATAGAATTTGGGAATTTTAATACTATTTAATTTTTCATTGGTGTATTCATGGACACTGAAGGGGTCTTCTGCATCTTCTCTTTTATATTTTGAGGAACTTCTCGCCCCCCCCCGGGAAAAAATAAATAAATAAATAAATAAAAAAAAGAAAAATACTCATGTTGAATATGCTTCAGTTTGTAATCTTCTGTCAAGTTTTGAAGGAAATCCTTAGACTGAAGGACATTGATTGGATCACCCACGAGTGAGCTAGCCGATCATTTCAAATGGCAGAAAAACATCTAGCGGTATTTATATAAACATGGAATGGGAAAACATCACTACAGAAATACCCTTATACACTTATTCTGCTACTTAAGTAGATTGGATGAGTCACTCTCTGGATGCAATAAATTTCCTTTGAAGAATATTTTATAGGAGACTCGAGGGGCCATTGCTTGAACTGGTCAAATTGGTCATGCAAAGTAGGTAGGCTTGAACTGGTGAAGTCGGTCATTCAAAGATCCTATATCTACTGGACTGGTGTTTTTGGTCTTCATCAAGTCCTCATTCCCAAAATTGAGGCGCTGATGAGTGCTTTTCTTTGGAAAGGGACAGATAGAAACAAAATTCTTAGTAACACAAGTTGGTCCTCATTTGCCTTCCCAAAGAGGAAGAGGGGCTTGGTATTAGAAAAGTGAATGAAGTGAACAGTGCTTGTATCCTGAAGCTTGTCTGGAAAATTGCTTCCAAGGTGAAGAGTATTTGGGTCGACTGGATTTATGCTTCCTTTCTCAGGAAGGATTCTATTTGAGCTGTCCCTTGTTCCCAGGATGCTTCTGGGGCATAGAGGGTGATTTTAGAGTTCAGAGGCCAGAGATTTCATTAAATTCAAATTAAGGGATGGTTCGAACACCCTTCTATGGTGATTTGATAAGCCTTGAATCCGGTTGTTAGAGGATGACCACAGTAGCTTCCATACTTCAGGAAGGGGTGTGGAATCCGGGATGGCCCTCCTTGGCCTCGTTGACTCTTGCTTGGTTTAATTTTCAAGTATCCCTAGAAGATCTCCTAATTTGGATGACATGGTGGTGTCGTTGGTTTCTTCCTCTGGTCTCTTCACTGCAGTCTCTGCCTGGAATTTGGTTAGATGCAGCTCCTGGAGTGTCTTTTGGTCTGACATCATCTGGTTTAAGGGCCACATTCCCCGTCACAGCTTTATCGCCTGGGGAGTGCTTTCTCGTTCCCTTTCTATTGGAGTGTTCGTGATCAAGAGACAAATCCTTGTTATCCCTGCTTGCAGTCTCTGCTAGTCTGGAAGGGAAGACATTGTTCACCTATTCTTTGAGTGCCCCTTTTCCTCTCAAATATGGGATAACATTCTTTGCCACTTCTGGTCAGATAGTAGAAGGGCTCTTCCTTTTCATCGTGAATGGAGATGGGTCCATTGATCTTTCAAAGGCAAGTCTTTGTGCAACACCATGGGGAAACTGGCTGTCTGTGCTTTCATTTACCACATCTGGATGGGAACGAAATCTGAGAGCTTGGACTTCTAAATCCAGAAGCTTCTTCCAAAATTTGGATGCAATTATTTTTGATGTCCGAGGAATCCTCATTCCTATCTCCAAGCCTTGTCTTAATACTATCAGGATTAGATTCATTGTAAACGCTTGGAATCTGCCTTTCCAATTTAATGAGGGAAGGTAGTTCAGAGTTCTAGACTTCTTTTTGTAGTTTTTTTTGGGACTGTCTCTCTTGTACCGGGTTTTCCTCCTATGGCTTCGTCTTGTTTCCCTTTTGGGGTTTATTAATACAATTATCCACCTCCCCAAAAAAGGGGCCAGTGCTTGGTATATTAGAATTTTATCATATTTAATAAATAATTTCTTATTGATAAAAAAAAAAAAATCCTGAAGTTTCACGGATAGTAGTTAGTCCTAATATCTCCCATGTTCCTGTAAGTACGCACCAATATGCATTACTTTCATTTATCTGGTGTTTTCTATCAAGCAAAATGATTCATTACCCTTGGGAGTCATGATCATCTGGTCAAAGTGATCTTTAACTGAGGGGATCTTCTACATATGACATGTCAAATGTATCTCAATCCTGACATGTATGAAATTTTTATTGTTACTGCATTACTGCATTAGACAGATATCAGAGATTTACCATTTATTAGACTCAGACTAGCAAATTTGATCTGGGATCAATGTTCTTGAAACAACATTCATGTCATGGTTCTTTAATTTGTTAAAGATTCTAATCATTTCAACTTTCAGTCAATTAATATGGTTGTTATGTTGTCTATAAATCAAATCTGAATGCCTTCCTGTGTTCAGGCCAAGGATTCAGTTTCAGTATGTTTGCTGGATTCAGAGTTGGGAATTCCAGGCATTTACTTGTTTCATGACTTCATTACCACTAAGGAAGAGGAGGTTAGGATCCTTAAGTCTCTTTTGACTATGTTTGAGTTGATTTATTGTCTCTTACTGCTATCTGTGTGTTTCTGTCAAATTTTTGTGTCAGGAATAATTGAAAGAAGCTTTATGGTACTTTCCTTCTTTATCTTTCATGTAATATATTTATTTTTTTGTCAGGAACTCCTTGTAGCAGTCGATAATAGGCCATGGAAATGCCTCTCAAAAAGAAGGGTTCAGCATTATGGCTATGAGTTTTTGTATGAAGTAACTACTGCCATAATTTTCATTAACATAGTGTTAGCTATCGCTCCTCATAATTTCTGCAAATGTCTTAATTTGGTTTCTGGAATTTTGATATAGTTTGAGGCAGTTGTTCTTCTGCTAAATGCTTCCTGTGGAGTAGATTCAGTTTCGCCAATCATGAAACAGTTGGTTTAGTTTTAGAATCAGCAAAATCTGGCCATATCATGTTATTATACTGGAGGAAGAATAGACATCTCTTCTCTACTTTTTTTTGTTTTAAATTTTTTTTTGTAATGAATTATTTAGATAATATAATGTTGCATAATTCTCTTTAAATCTAAAATTGTAAGCATGGTTTTCAGTATCCGCATCAGGTTTCATATTGGTGGGGTGATTTTAAGTGACGTATCATGTCGAGGATATGCAAGATACGCTAGGACATCGGTTACCGGGTAACATACACATGGAAATGCTCAGGGAACATGCAAAATACAGTTTTGAAGAATAAAACACTATAAATAAGCAATATTTAAAAATGAAGAGGTTTCTCATATTAGTTCTAATATCATAATGAATTGTGGCTGGTTTAAACACAGAGGTGGAAATGGTCTCAGGTAAAGGTGCAACTAACACATCAAGCTTAAGTATACCTTCAAGAGGTGGCTGCCATGTTCATCTAACAGAGTCTGGTGGGGCTTTAGATGCTATCAATGGGCTCCAACCCTGATGAAGAAAATTTGCCTCAGCAGTCCCTTTGAAAGAGGCATCTGCTTCAGTTCATATGCCTGCTTAATTGTTATTATATTTATAGCCATCTGAATGCCTCAAGTAGACTTATTGAAACAGTGTTGCATTCCTCTCCTCCAAGGATTAAAGGGTCGCATATCGGTAGCATATCGGTAGCATATCAGTCGGGCGATTTTAAGAGATGTGTCGTATTGTGGATATGGTGGATATGCTTGGATACGGGACAAGATATGTACAAGAATGTATTAGGGAACATGTAAACACATTTTTAAAGAATAAAAACACTATAATAAGTAACATTAAGCAAGAAAATATTTATTACTTTCGTACTAAATTATTTATAACATGTAGAAATTATAGGGTTTTTACCTTTTTCCTACAGGTTTTGCTACAATGATCGATTAAACTTCAATCTTCGTTCGAAACAACAGTTGGATGTTTGCTTTTAAGTCATTTTTTATGCATAATCAAAGCTCTAAAGTTTGGAGAGTGATTGGTTTACAAATAATGGTCGAAATCTAACCATCTTACAAGCTCTTTCGGTTGGTTTGCAGAAAGTAGTAGGAAATGAAGGCAACAATCATTTTAAAACCCGTGTCGACCTGTATCGATTGGTATCGACCAGTATCGACCTGTATCGGTCGATGCTGATTGATACTGTCCGATACAATCGATACTGTTTTATTTTTTCCAAAATTTAATTTTAGTCGTATCGATCCTTATTGAAGTGTATCGTTGCGTATCGACCAGTTCGATACGATGGATACAAAGCGATACAAACACTATTTTAAAAACGGGGAGACATATCGCAGGAGTATAATATCGACCCCTTGCAATACGGATACGTATCGGTGCATGTCGGCCATATCGTATCAATACTTAAAACCTTGCTCTCCTCGCATAATCTTCATCAGGTTGCTAGGAGATCAGCTCCTCATAAGAATTTTTTGTCCTAGGTGCCGACATGCCAAACTACATTGGATCAGCAATTTGCTTTGGGAAAACCATGTCAAATGATAAGCCAATGATGGCAAATTGACTTGGCAAAAAGTACAGTAAAGAATTTCAATATTTTTTGTGGGGAGATATTTTTGGAGTTGCACTACAGTTTCTTCATTATAGTATAATTTCTTTCTTCTTTCCTTCTCCTCCCCCATTAACCTTTTACACTTACATTGAGCTAGCCCCCTTTTTTTTTTCCTTTGCATTAAATGGTCTTTTTGCATTAGATGGTCTTTCCTCTGTTCCCAGAAATTATCTACACTACTTTCTCTCACTAAAAAATCAACCCAAATGACTAAATCTTATATGAGCATCCCACAGATACATCTTGATTCCATACTTGCAACTGAAGTGAAATAGGAGAACAAAAATGGGATGCTTCTGACCATGTTATGTGTCTAGTTTCCTTTTTAACTTCTGGAGGACAAAGCAGGGAAAAATGTAGTCAATCCATTTTGTTGGAATAGAACATTCCATTTTCTCTATCTTTCTACTCCCAAACCTTATGTCTTTATCCCAACTAATTGTAGCCTATTCCATTTAGTTGAGATAATCCTATGGAGTTGAGTAGAAGGGGCATATGGATTGTTTAATTTTGAAGCTTAAACCTTACCTTGATTAGGAGTGCAACTGCTCACTTTTATTTCAATTTTCATTATTCGAGTCAATTCTTTTTCCTTATGTATTGTATCCTTTGTCTAGTGTTGATGAATGACACAGTCAAGAAAAAAACGACACTTTCATTAAAAAAAAAAAGAAAAAGAAATAAAATAACTATCTTGAGGATAGGCAGATCAAATTAAATTTTTATTTTTAAGATTTGGCATTTATTGGGGAATTTCCATGTTGTTTGGTTTCTTCCTTTATGCATGTGGATGCCTTGGATTGGATCTAGTTGCATTTTTTTTTTTTTTTTGGTGTGTTGTAGTTGTAGAGAGATACATAGCTGTGAACGTGCTGGTTGAGATGATATGTTAAGATGTTATTTACTTTCTTTAGATGATATTTAGTGATTATTGTCACCAAGAAATGATATTATGATCAGTAAACACACCATAAATCATCAGAAAGACATAAAAACACCCAAAAAAAGAAAGAAATTCCATTGGTTACAGTTCATAATCTACGTTAAGTGTATTGGAAATAATTTTGGTTAATGGTGAGTAAAAAAGTAAAGAAATGAAAAATACCTGCAAAATATTTTTGCTTTTGTGTACACATTTGACAGTTTTATCTGTAGAAATTGACTCCTTATGTTCAAGCTTTAAAGTAGGAGGCTAGATATTACCCCAAAAAAAAAAAAAAAAAAAAGAAGGTAGGAGGCTAGTTACAAAGCCTCAGGTTTATGAGAAAATTTCCCTTCATTAGTTAATGCATTAGTCAATTTATTAGTTTATGATGTTGGGAACTTGTTTAGTGAATTGTTATTTGATAGAAAATAAAATATGGTGATGCAATATGAATGCTAAGAACTCATGAAATACATTGATGACTTTGTAATGTGTTTCGCCATATTATATGAAATGGTCTTTACCTGGTAGTTTATGATGAGCATGCGTGGAAAATAGATTGGTAATGGTTTATGCTCTACTTCTGAGTGTTAACTTAAGAAAATTTGTAATGCATGTTTACAACTTAATCCCCGTAGATTTTAGTATAATCAATTTTAGCAATTTCTAGAGGAAGGTTTATGAGAGAAGTACCTCTCTTTACTGAGAATAATTAATGTACTAACCTCTCTTTACTGAGAATAATTAATGTACTAACAGAGAAAATAGGTTATTAGCAAAGCATCATTCGATGAGGAAAATGTCAGTTAAATGACAGAAAATAGTGGAGATTATGCAAGAACTGTTTGTAGAATATGAGCAACTCAACATGACCTTACAATTTCTTTGGTTATCAACTGATGTTGCAAAGAAAGTTTGCTTACATGGAGCTAGTAAATTGTAGGGAATTTGTCGTATTCAGAGATTGGCAATCACAAAATTGGTCAGATGTGTCACACTTGAGATATCTATTGTACTTTTCAAGTCCATTCATTCTATAATATCATGTGGGAATATTCAGAAATGGGAATTAAAGTGACATGGTTCTCATATCTTCAATTCTTTTTACACTGGGTTGTGCACATGATATTCTTTGATTAAATGTCAACTGATTACTATGCTTTTCTTGTACTTCATCTTCCAAGACTCACTAACCTCTCTTTATTTCATTACAGACGAGGAATGTTAATACAAAACATCAGTTGGGTGAACTTCCTCTCTTTGTTTCTCCCATACTTACAAAAATCTCTTCGTGTCCCCACATTGAAAATGCTGGAAATATTATTTTGGACCAATTGACGGTACGTAGAGATTTGTTTCTGCAAATTTCCTCAAATGTTTCTGTATTACGGCATTGCCAGCTTGTTTCTACTACTTATGTTGTCTATTTTTTAGCAAATTTGAAGGTTGTGCAATTTTCATGGAATAATTAGATGGTGGTAATTTATGTTTGATTTATCCTGCATTTGTCTTCATTTTCAATATTTGATTGGTGTTCAATTTCCTTGACAATCCTTGGATCATTATTTGGATGCTGATGATATTCTTGAAAACTCCCTGTATGCTGACCTACACCCGAAAGATCAGTGGTTTTTGGACTTTTCGAGCTTCAAATCTCCTGTAGAACTAGTTAAAACGACACTTATCATTCATTTTGCTGCTTATGACAGTTCATGTGATCTAAATATATATGTACTCTATAAGAGCCAAACTTTTACAGCTTCCGTGGGATTTGAATTCGCACTGATAGAGCTCTGATAACATAATGGCAGAGGGAGATTCAGCAAATATAATAGCTTGGGGGGCTCTTATTCAGAGGATCCTTGGAGGTTTACTAATATCATTAGGCACATCTTGATCCCTTACTAGATAAGATTAGGGAGTCAGTCTTTTATGTAATTGATGTATTGCTTATTTTGTTATAATTGATACTTGGGTTCATTTTGCTTTTGCAATTTTGGTTTCGTCTGAACTGAAATATTTTGCGAAATGGTGAAAATATCTGGCGAAATTTGGTATTTTTTGATAGAATTTTGATCGGCCATTTCAGTGGTCAAATGGTCGTATTTTGGCACAAAACTTAAGGGAAACCCTAATTAAGCATATGTAAACATGTGTGAATCTTGAGATTGCAAAAGAAAAATTCACCAAAAATGGTAGTTTGGCTTTGGACCCTAGGATGCTGGTGTATGCCATACCTTGCTGTATACTTTTATTTAATATAGCCTTTCTACACATGATTTAGTGCTAAAACATACAAAATTCAATTAAAACAACTAAAGTATGCGTTAGGAATAAAAAAAAACATAATATTGGAAAGCAATCCATAATAAACAATGACATTACATGGTACATGTAATACACAGTGACATAAACACTCCCATAAATACGATTTGACACATAACTAGATGGTACAGATTGGACCCTCTCTTCCCATCCAGTACCAAATAGAGTTGCGGGGAGGATCAAGACCACTATTAGACTGTTGGTACCGATGCAACCGTTCGTTCCTCTGACTGTATCACAAAGATGCAATCGTTCCTCTGACTGCATCACAAATGCTGGCCATGTCATATTGTGCCAAAAGAACGCTCAAAGTCCTCCACAACATTCCTATAAGTGGCATCAACATACTGTAGATAATCTAACCTAGGGTATAGGTTACTGAACTGTAAAGAATCTAAAGCGATGCAAGGATTAAAGTATCGTTTATCAATAGCGTATCAGTCAGGCAATTTTAAGAGATGTATCGTATAGTATCATATCATGTATACACCGTGATACTTATCTCTATTTTCCAAGAATGTGCATAACTAAGATACGTATCAAAGTATACGACATAGTTGTCAAGGCGTCAAGGCCAATCAAGGCGTTGGAGGCTTAACGGACGCCCAAGGCGGCCTATTTTCCAAGGTGCCTGGACGCCTTGACAACTATGGTGTACGATACAATAATCCATGTTAATATCGACCCATATCGGTCAATACGAATTTTTTTTTTTAATTTACATATCGGTACATATCGGTGTCGCTGCTGTATCTTATCAACACCTTTTGATACGGGTATGTATCTCTATTAGTATTGATTATTGAGGAAAGTTTATACCTTGGATCCAAGTCCATTTGGGCAAGGTTGCCCTGTGTCCCCTTTCTTGTTCACCATTGTCTTGGAAGGATTATCCAAGTCCATCTAGGCAAGTGCTCAGGAGAATCGGTTGGATTACTTCCCTAGATGCAACGCTATAAAACTGACCCATTTGGCATTCGCAGATGATATCATGATTTTCTCCAAGGGAAATATGAAGTCTAAGGAGTCCATCTCAGAGCTGCTTCTTGGCTTCGGCCCTTCACTACCATGTTAGGGCTGTCCATAAACAAACAAAAATCTATCATATTCCTTATTGGCATTGAAGAGCCGCTTTGTGAGGCTCTCAGAAGCATAGTGGACTATTCCTTGGGAAGGCTTCCTGTTTCCTACCTTGGATTGTCGATGATTTCGGCTAGATTATATACTCATCATTGTACTCTCATCCTTGACGGACTGAAGAAAAAGCTTCAGCTATGGAAAGCAAAATTACTATTCTATGTGGGTAGATTGGAACTAGTGAGAGTGGTCATGCAAAGTTCCTACCTTTACTGATCTGGGATCTTTGGTCTTCCTAGTATGATCGTGCAAAAGCTGGAAAGTCTAACGAGTGCATTCTTATGGAAAGGGGGGGATGACAACAAATTCTTTAATACCATTGACTGGGCCAAGATTTGTGTGCCCAAAGATGAAGGAGGCCTGGGCATCAGAAGAATAAAAGAGGTTAACAAGGCTTGCTATCTAAAGCTGGTGTGGCAAGTGGTGGATAAAAAAGAGAGCATTTGGATCAAATGGATCTATAGCAGGTACTTAAAAAGGGATTCTATCTAGACGGTGGCAGCTTCAGTGAATCCTCTTGGGTATGAAGAACTGTTCTTCGGCATAGACAGATCACCCTCCCTTCCATTAAATCCCTCATTGATGATGGTACCTCTACTTTTTTGTGGTTAGAAATTGGCATCCTTATGGCGTATTGAACTTGGCCTATGGCGATAGGATCCAACTCGACTCTGGGAGGGATAGACTGGCTATTGTGTCTTCAATCTGACTGAATGGTTTTGAACCCCGGGTTGGGCCGGGCCTCCTCCCCTAAACTGATGCAGGTTTAGGAAGCTCTCAACTCTCTCTCGAAGACCAAGTGGTAGTGGTGATCTTACCACTTGGACCACCACCCCTAATGGTATTTTCTCTGCCTCCTCTGCTCGGGATCTCGTCAGACGCGCAAGCCCATAGTTCCCTGGCACGATGTGGTTTGGTTTAAGGGTCACTGTCCTCGACATAGATTTATTGGCGTGCCCTAACCATGTCTCTTCCTTCTGGCTCTCTTCTGTGCAATAGGGGCATCAACTCTAGCGACAGTTGTGGTTTCTGTTGGGCCGCTGATGAAGATGTCCTACACCTATTTTTTGACTACCCTTTTCTCAAAAGAGTTTGGGGAAAGATTCTTGGGAAATGCTGGCCACGCCATAGAAGGATACGCCCTTTTGATCAAGAATGGAGGTGGATAGTGAAAAAAGTTCAATCGGAAAGCTATAGTGATACAGTGGTTGAGTTGGCTTTTGTAGTGAGGTTTACCATATATAGTTCGAAAGGAACATCAGATTATGGGCGGCCAAGTCAAGATCCTTCGCTCAAATCTGGAAGCCATTATATTTGACATGCGTGGCACGATCCAGCCCCTCCCCCCACCTCCCCATTCTCCCCGGATCCCGAGAGAGAGAGAGAGATTTATTCTATCCTCTTGGGATCTTCCCACCGGTTAACGTTATCTAGGTTTTTGCTCCCTTGGCCCTCTGTTGGCTTGTTCTTCGGGCCTTAGCTCTTTTGTAAGGACCCTGGCTCTATCCTTTATATACCTAGGTTTGGTTATTTCCCCTGTTCCGGAGTGTTGTTAATATATTCATTCATTCACCCCCCTCCCAAAAAAAAAAAAAAAAAAAAACCCTACATAGTGGATTCCTTTCCTTACCGGAGCCTGAGAAACAGCTCTAGTATTTGACCTGCCTGTCACAAAATTACCAAACTAATGATACCATTCAACTTGGATTCCCAAATCAGCAATTACTGAAATGTAAACATGTTCATTTTGCTTGCTGATCAAAAGAAAGAAAGTTGAAAGAACAAATAAAGGAGTGCTGAAGCTTTTCAAAGGAAGAAAGGGAGGGAGCCATGGAAGTTGGAAGCAAGGGCTAACAGATTCACCACCAAGCTCTCCCAAAATCACCACTTGAGCCCCCAAATTACGGCAGCAGTCCCTACAGGCTGAATTGGCAGACTGAGTCCTGCTCCCTTCCATGGTGGACCACTAACTATAGCCAGATTTCTCCCACAATTATAGTTGGATCTCGATAATGGAGACCCATCCCCAGCCAAAGTATACAACGAAGGACACTTGCTTGGCTCATGAGTTAATCAGAATCGATGGAGGTATTGCATCCTTTCTTTTTGATATTTACTTTTTTCTGCATGTGCAATGTATCAGCTATAAGGGACAATAACATGTGCTAATTTTTAACACTTGTCCTTTTGGTTTATAATGGTGCTATGTGGATGCTATTTACTCTGTGAATGTGTTTTATAGGACAGAATTTCCGCAAATTGTGTTCATGGGGAATGTATTAGGCTATTCAAGAGGGTAGAGGTTGGTTGATGATATTCTTCCGCATGAGTTAAAATAAGGGGAAAGGTTCTCTGGGGGAGTGAAGCAGAAAAAAGGGAGTCGTACTGACTCTAGGATGGATTTGGGGGGGGGGGCTTGTGCCTTTTTTTAGGGTGGATCATGGATGACTCCAGATCATGGAGTACCTTAGCTGAGGGGCAGTGCAGAAAAACTTTTGACTAAAAATAAGGTCAATCCTGAATGGATCCAGTTAAACATGGTTTGTCGTCATGATTTTTTTTTTTGCTTCTCTAATCAAAATTGATTAAAAAATCAGTTGTGAGATTTCCAAGTTCAATCTACACAGTTTTTCAAGTTAACCTAGCAAAAAAATATACAAATTTTCTACCTAATGACATCAATAACATTTTCAATTTATATGATCATTGATCTTTTGAGTCTTGACTACCTCAGTCTTTTTTGTTTTGGTAGTTTCTGTGGTTCTTAATAGTTTCTTACAATGTTAGGTTCTTTCTTGTGTGACGATATCAATGCATTAAATTTTATAGGTCAATGAATATCCTCCTGGAGTGGGCTTGTCTCCACATATAGATACTCATTCTACATTTGAAGGATTAATTTTCAGTCTCTCATTAGCTGGGCCTTGTATTATGGAGTTCAGAAGATATTCACAAGGCACATGGCTTCCTTCGTCTCTCTCCAATACTGACATGCAAGAGCAAAATCCTGAGTACTGTTCAAGTTTTGTGAGGAGATCTATTTTCCTTCCCCCTCGATCAATGCTTCTGTTATCTGGGGAGGCGCGATATGCTTGGCATCATTATATTCCACATCATAAGGTATTCACATCATACATTTATTGTTTTATGGTTGCCATTTGTTTTTAATGGGGTGTGGGCGGGCCTCAATGCAATGGTAAGGTTGCTCCATTGTGACCTGGTGCGTTGGGTTCGATTTGGAACAACCTCTCCACAAAGCAGGGCTAAGGCTGTATACATAAGTTCCTCCCCAGATCCCGAAATGGTGGGAGATTTGAAATTTCCAATTTTGAACAAAATGAAAAGGCACCATAGTTATTACAGTGACAAGGTGACCCAAGGCATACCTAAGGCTTTGTAAGAGGACATCTTCCATCAGAAGATTTATACAAAAGGGAGGGGTTAGAGCATCAATTTTTATTGTTTTTAATACATATGCATGATTAATGATTCCATGCATTATCGTGTATGTACTTTGTAGTTTATACATTCAATATGCTGCAAATGGCATCAATTACTAAAAAAAGGCATGAGCTCAGGGGTTGAAAAACCGCATAGACCCCTTGATAATATGAAAGCCACAATCAATCCAACTCTGCTTTGGGAGAATAGCAAGAAGAATAATGATTTCAATAAAACTTACTGTTTGAATATCAGTTCATCAATACTTGCTTCTTTTAATAATATAATTTCCCTTTAATTGATACTGATGGCATATACTCCTTTGTTAATCTTTTCTTTCTTTTATTGATGTAGTTAAGGGATTTTAAAAAGCATACACACAAGCCTTAACATAAGTTGCGAGAAACTCGTTTGAAGTGGCATGAACATGTGCAACGGAGGCCTCTGAATGCCCTAGTACAGAGTATGCCATGGACATGGCATATACTCCTTTGTCAATTTATCTTTTTTTTCTTTTGTTGATGTAGGAGGTGTCATGGACTTGTGCAATGGAGGCCTCTGAGTCTCTGACTGCCCTAGTATGGAGAAGTGATTTATTTCAAATTGAAGGGACTAAAAGAGCAAGGGAAAGGCATAAATGACCTTAGGAGAAGTGGTGAGAAAGACATGAATGGCTTCGGATCAGAATCATGTATGGCTTTAAATATAGTTATTGAAGAGAAAAAAGGATTCATGTAGCCAACCCCATTTAGTTGGGAACTTGGGATAAGGCTGAGTTGAGTTGAATTGTAGAATAAAACTTGATTTAAACTATCAGGATCAGATTGGGCAACTCAGCCAAATCAACTTGGGATCAGTGGAGCCAATGCACTTACCACAATATTGATCCTCCTCTCCAAAGAAATAGACTGACTTGGTCTATTTATGCACATTTCTGTTAAGTTCTGGCTAGGATATGCCAAAATTGGTCTTGTCAACTTGGGATCAATTTGTGATCAGTGACTGAGTTTTAAATCCTTGCAACAAACGCATATATTACTAACAGCATCGCATGCAACTCGTGAAGAAGATAATGACATGCCCTTTAGATACCCATGAAGAAAAATACACCCATAATCTCCCTAGCTTTAGTTAAATCCTTCGTCAGACAAATAATTTCGTTGTACATGGTGGAGCAATCGCCAAAGATTATTTTATTTTATCTTTATCCTCTTATTTATTTATTTAGTTTCCTATAAAATTTGTCCATTTTTTTACTAGAAAATGGAAACAACTATTTTTCCTTTTACAGTTCAAATGGCACGGTAATCTGGGATGTCACTGGAATTAGACTTTTTGATGTTTCTAAAATTTACGCAAATACTAGTAGAAATGTACTACATGAACATCATTTTCTTTAGTATGAGGTGCACAACTAAATTTGTACTAAGTATAACGTGCCATTTTATCCATATGATTGAATAAATAAACTATATGTAATAAATATTTTATTTGGTTTATACCTTTGCTTTCTTAATTAACATTCATAAATGTGCCATGGACTAGATTGCTGCTTCACAACTTTTTGAACTTGAATTAGGAGCACTATTCTTAATCACACCGACTAATTTCCCTAGTTAAGGGTTACTTTTAGGTTGATATGGTGAGGGACAACATGATCATAAGGGGTTCGAGGAGGGTTTCCTTCACATTCCGTAAGGTTTGTTCTTTATTTCCCTCTTCTTCCTTTTCTATGTGGATCCACTTTATGAAGCGGCAAAATATTTTAAAGTACTTTTGACATGATGTATTTTCCTTTTGCTTGTTTGATGTTGGATGACTTTAATCTCCTACCCAGTGGTTTGTAGTCTAATTAACCAACCGTCCTGCTTGCAATGAAATAGAATATTTAAAATATAGTTTTCAAGACGAGCCAGTACGGTGGCAAGGCATCTTATTGCCTTGGCCCCTAGGCGGGCAAAGCGCACATGGAAAGAACATACATTTAGTTTTAGGTTTTAGAGTTTATACTTCATAACTTGGTAATGCCATAGTGCATCTCATTGCGTTGTGTAACAATGCTTAAACTAGAAGAAACCTACCCCAAGGGGGTAGCTGAGTCG
This sequence comes from Protea cynaroides, assembly GCA_028583415.1. Taxonomy (NCBI): domain Eukaryota; kingdom Viridiplantae; phylum Streptophyta; class Magnoliopsida; order Proteales; family Proteaceae; genus Protea; species Protea cynaroides. The sequence goes on along the minus strand of CM053276.1, from coordinate 100,717,859 downwards.
GCAAGGAGCCTACGCCTCAAAAAAGCTGAAGGTACTGAGTTCGATTCCTCTTACTGCCTTGGGGCCACTCACATGGGGGTGTTAAGTGCTCTCTTTCTTTCTTGCTATGGGTGCAAGTGGAATGATTCTCATTCAACCTTGAAATGACCCAGTCCATGCGGTTGTGGGATCAGTATGGGTCCGCGGGATTAGTCAGGCCAAAGGTTTGGACACCCGTTGTTAGCCAAAAAAAAAAAAAAACTAGAAGTGACCAGATCATATACAACAGTGATGGATGAAGGATGAGGTGAAGATCGAGAGAGAGAGAGAGATAGAGTGAAATCGTAAATGGGGGAGACAATATATCGAACTGATTTTCTTCCCCTCACCCTAGCTTTATTTATAACGAAAGAAATAAAGAGAACATGCGTCCTATGGTCATTACAATTTGTAGAAGTTAAGGACTCTAACTACTTAAGCTGGAAAATAAACAACATGAAGCTAGGTGACACTTAGACTGTATTACTAAAGACAGTAAAACTTAATACTCCCCCTCAAGTTGGAGTTGGAGCATAAATTTCACCACGATTTTGTTTGGAACAATTTTGAAGAAACAAAACCTTGAACATATCACCAAGTTGAGAACTAGAACTGGTGAATAAAGTAGTTATTACTTTTTGCATAACAGCATGATGAACAAAGTGACAATCGACTTTTATATGCTTGGCACACTCATGGAAAACCAGGTTGCTAGCAATGTAAATGGCTACCTGATTATCACATTACATAATAGTAGGCTGTATAATCGAAATCCAAGTTCACCAATAATAGACTTCACACATTAATTCTGCCATAGTATGAGCCATAGCACGATACTTAGCCTCAGCACTAAACCAAGCAATGGTAGTCTGTTTCTTGTTGCCAAGTAATAAGATTGCTGCCAAGAAAGATACAATAACCAGTAATAAACCGGCGATCATCGTCAGCACCAGTCCAATCAACATCAGAATAACTACAAAGACCAATGCTTTTATTAGGACGATAGACCAGCCCTTTGCCAGGAGCTCTCTTTAGATACTTCAAAATCTGACAAACAGCATTCCAACATGTTTCGGAGCTTGCATAAACTGACGGATAACCCAACTGCAAAAAAAGATGTCAGACCGAGTAACAGTGAGATAAATAAGCTTCCCAACAAGACGTCGATGTTGATGGATATCAGCAAAGTCCACATCATCACAGGTAGCAAGCTTAAGTTGTGGGTCTATAGGAATATCAACAGGTTTGCAGCTTAGCATACCTGTCTCTGTCTTCTCAAGAAAATACTTTCACTGAGAAAAACTAACACCCTTGGTTTTCCGAACCATCTCAATGCCTTGAAAATAGTGAAGAACACCCAAATCCTTTATCTGAAAATATTGACAAAGATAGGTTTTAGCCTCATCAGTACTTGTAAAGTCATCTCCAAAGACAATAATGTCATCCACATAGAACACAAGAATAACAACCTTGGAATTGCCTACAATGAACAAAGTGTGATATGAATAGTATGGTGTGAACCCATAATCAACCACGGATTTAGTGAACTTATCAAACCAAGAGCAGCGGGACTGTTTCAGGCCAAAATTGACTCCTAGAAATATCAACCTAGCCTAATAAGGGATTCACATCCTCTCCTCCAAGAGTTTTTGGAGGAGAGGTGGTGCCCCCATTAGATGGACGACACCTGGGGCTCGGGTGAATCCGAGCCCTCCATGCCAGCCGACACCCCCTATAGGTTCAGCTTGTCGGCTTGGTGTCGGCTCGAATGGAGGGCTCGGATTCACCCGAGCCCCAGGCGTCGTCCATCCAATAGGGCCCCACCTCTCCAGAAACTCTTGGAGGAGAGGATTTGAATCCCCTATAAGACCTTCAAGCTGGAACCTGAACATCATTACAAACAGAAAAACAAAAGGGTTGGAACTTGACCATGACTTATTGACTCAACCGATAAATAAAACCCTTTATTGACCACCCTGATAAATGATCTTGACTGAGTAGATCAAATAAAAGCAACTTCCTGAAAAATTGTTATTTGATTGTGACTACACATGAAGATGCTAATAGTTTGTTAATAGTTTCCAAGCACATATGCTGGAGTAAAAAATTATTTTATTTGAATTTTTTAGATTTATGAACAAAAAAGGTAAATTTTTTTGTGATCTCACAGGTCCAAGAACTTATTCTTGTATTGTGCATTTATTTGTACCTAGTGGAAAGAAGATATGGCAAATCTGATTGTTGGATATTTAAGGGATGGACTGGATAGGTCATGTATCAAATTTCAGGCAAAAATTCAATCATGTACCCCCCATGTAATGGCATACGCTCTCATGTATGTCTAAGCACCACTTCTATGGTCTGCACTTTTTTTGGTATTTCCAGATTTTTCAATGCTTTGTTTTGTCACTTAGCTAACTTCTTTTGCACTGAAACTTGACATGTAAGCAGAGACCTTGGGTGTATCTGTCCGCAAAATTTCAGTCTCATCTAATTATGTATACCAGAAATGGCTTCTGCACCTAATAGACTAGGAAACCCATGCCAAAAAAAAGGGGGAGAAAGGTTTAGATTTGGAAAACTAGCAGCATATGGTGACCATATACCCCATCAAATTGATAATCAGGATGTGGTGGAAAACTTGTCAGGTTTAACAAGTTTGCAAACTCCAGGAAAACCTGCCCAATTTGAAGTGGGGACATAATCAAAGCAAATGGTTAAAGTTCTCTTCCATACTCAGTTTTGTTACAACCGTTTTATCCCAAAAGCTCGAGCTGTTAAGTAAAGGTCACAACTCACAACTCACAACAATATATATCAACACACTCTAACACCCCCGGCACATGCAGACCCACACACATTCTCCTACTTTGCACATGACACCATCCCGTGGCACCAAGGGAGCACAACACATAACACAAACCCCGTCAGTATATGGCATCAAAGGGGCACAACAATACACAATACAAATCCCTCACAATTACAAGGATTGAACACCCAATTTCTTGGCTCTGATTCCATGTTACAACTGCTTATCCCGAAAGCTTGATCTGTTAAGTAAGAGTCACAATGTATATCAACACATACTAACAAGTTTCTCTTGTGGGTGCCTTTTATATTTAAGAATAACTGATCACCATTATCTTGTTACAGGTCAGAGCAGGACCATGCCAGTGTGAATTTCCACAATACTGTGATTCTCAAAAGTAAGGTGGGTGAGATTTTGGTGTGCCATTGACGTCTAGACTCAAGAAATTCTATAGCTTTGTTGAACCAGTTCTCGTCAAGAGGTAGATGTGAGTTAGTCTAAACTCCATAGTCCGTAGGTTATGAGCCTTCAAGCTTGTCATCATTGTCACTAATCTGATTAGTTCATGGAACATATTGCCCATAGCTTACCCCTAATCTGATTTAAGGACCAGAGACTGAAGAAATGGCAAAAGTGAAGGATGATGGAAATTTTTGTGTCAATCCCTTAACGAGGCAATTTTTTTTGGTTACGATTCTTTTGCTTAAAACATGAAATGCCTATTCATCTTGTAGTAATGCCCAAATTTGGATTTGAAATTGATTTGTGGTCCTATCCTTATTGCTTTGAGAGAGAGAGAGAGAGAGAGAGAGAGAGAGAGAGAGAGAGAGAGATTTGTTTCAATTTATTACTTCGGAGGTGAAACGGAAGATTTAGATTGAAAATGGAACTTTTGCCGTGTTTGTTTGCGAATTCTAGTTTGCCTCTTACTGGGAATGGAAAACCATTTTGTTTCTTTTCCTTTGTAAGAACTAACTGTACTGGATTTCAATGCTTTCTCAGCAGTTTAATTAGCTGCTTGTGATTTTCCGCTGTAAAGAACAGAGAGTATAGGAACCATTTGGATTGCAATTGGACATGCATATTGTGATTCACGTATTCCGGTTTGGTTTAACTGCGACAAGGTTCTTTTGTGATTTTACCGTGGAGTGGACTGCCCTAACTGGCCCAGATATCACGTGTGATAAATCATGACGAGACAAAGTAATTTAGGCCTATTTTTGCCAAAAACTCAACTTTGGGTTGCATACTTCTAAGAGGCAATTGAATGTGCTTTCGGAGGTTTTTCTTTTAGTTTCAACCGTTTGACCATTTGATCTGTAACATCATTTTGTTTATCAAATCAACAATTGGAGATCATCAACTCCCTTTAACATGTCTTATTATTGGTGACCAATGGAACTATGATAAAGAGCACCTGAGAGATGTGATCAAATAGGAAATGAAATTTATAGAGAAGGAATTGAGGAGAAAGAGAGATGATGATAGAATGTCATTAGGGCTATAAGAAGGATAGGTTCACTGCTGTTTCAGTAAATTGCTGGGGCTAGATAAAAGCTCTATGTTTTTCAGAATCCAAAAACTGTGTCTGGAATAGTCAAATGGGTTTTTATGTTCATCACACTATATGGTTTACACCAGATTTAAATTGAAGCAAAATCACTATAGTTTGCTTGGAATTCTCCTACTTGTTGCGAATGACTCCCCTTCCTCTCTTATTTTCTCTCTTGTAATACGGCCCCACTGTGTGGTTTGTGTAGTGTAGGATCAGTTTAGGTGGAATACAAAAAAGGAAAAAGGGAAAGAAGTAATAAGGAGGCAACACAAGTTCTGTAGAACAGTCCCAGATATCTATGGAATAGAAACCATCTTTTTGCCTTCTAAGACAAAGATTGTGCTGCAGAAAAGCAGAGATTTTGCTGTCAATAGGAATCCCTTGATGGTAGTAATATGTACTGTCCGTCATCTTTGTTTGTGATTCGAAGCCATACCCATCACCCATGTCTTGGTGTTTCTTCTCCCTTTTCTGTTATAGAATGTATCTCTGCCACTCCAGCAACTTGCATGACTACTAATCTAGTGATTCATGTGTCTTCCAAAACTCTGGCAGCTCCTCTTTGTTTTCTTCCGTTCTTTGAGGTTTCCTTAGTGTTTATCTTCCTGTGGTTTTTGATGACTTTTAATATGCACTCTAACATTTATAGTACTAGTACACATGCAGGGACATGCAAGGAATGCATGCAAATACAAAGAGAGTATTTAATAATATTAGACATTGAAATTTGATATATGACTAGTCTAAATCATTTTCTTTCTATCCAACGGTCGGAACAGATACATCATCTACCCATGTCGTAGAATAAATGGTTTCTGAGGTTTGACAAAAGACCCTTGTAACAATAATAATTTGACTTTCAGATTTCATGGAGATTAATGTTTAGGTTTTGTCTAATTGCAAGACAAGGAAAATGGAAGGAAGAGAAATCAACATAACAGAAAAAGAAGGTAGTCATGCTACATGCAGCTTCTACCCAAACACGAAAAGGTGAAATGAAAAACCCCACTCATGTTGGATTCCTCCATGGGTACTCTCATTGGCCCCCACGCAGGTGCAAGGAGTCATGCATCCTGGAAGCAATATTCCACGCTTAACTTTAATAAAAATAAAAAAAAAGGCAAACGGCCTTTGAGCCAATGGGATAGGCTATACCCTCCCATTTGGACCCTTCGCTGGTGTAGGATCCATGTAGCCAGACAACAGACCTCAGCCCGAAAGTTAAAGGCTGGGGATTCCCAACTTTATTCTAGTTTTGGGCATTCTACGTCCAAACAAGCGGAGGCTTGGAGAGGGAAAAACCCAAGAAAAAAAAACATTGAAGTTTCTCAAAAATTTGAAAAGTGATAGAAGTTTTCTACCCAGTTGTGTTCCCCTGCACCATCTCACATGGACTGTGAAATGACCCCCTTACCCTTCCTCTTACTCTCATTGGCTCATGTGCTGACATAGGAACCACGCAGAAGATAGAAAACCCTTGCTCATTTGAAAATTATGTATTTTACAAGACCGAAAGTCAAAGAAAAAAAACAAAAAGACAATACAAACCCCTCCCCTCCCCCCCCACACAAAAAAAAAGAAGGATGGCTCACTTCAGAAATTGACACAGCTACGCATCTACACATCTTCATCTACAATAGTTTTCGACCGGAAAATTAAAAGCTAACTATCAAGAATTTGAATTTGGGTTATCTAGACATCCACGATGTTTTTCAACCACAAAATCAAGAGCTAACCATCGAATATTTGGGTAATCTAGACAAATACTCCGTGAAATGTTTCATGCATGTTCATTGCCACGGGCAACAAAATCAAGTTCTTAAAGATAAAAAAATCCCTTCATTTTTCCTGGCAACAAACATAAGTTGTTAAGAATCAAAATATCCTTTCATTTTTCTATTGGTCTATGATCATCGATCAAAGGGACTGGGAGGCAGCAGGATTATAAATGAGTGGAATATTCTTCTACCTGTGAAATATATAAACATCCTAGCAAGGTGATCCTTATATCAGGTGTGACTCAAAGGGATGGAAATACAGAGGCTGTAAACTAACAACGCACATCTAGCAATAGAACTCCAATTATTTGATGAATGCCAAAATTTCTATCAAAAGTTTAGAATCTACCATAAGATCAGCAGCCCAAACTCTGCACTAGTAGTAATTTTCCCTGATCTTTCAAGACCTGCTCTAGATAGAAAACCAATAATGAACTTCCAATTCGCTGGGAAAAAGAGAAGCAGAGTAAGAATATAATTGGATACTACAAGCATCAGTCAGAAATAGATGTTATTGATCCATATGAAAATTAAGAACCAATGTAATTCCACAATTTATTTTTTTGTTGGGTTGGGGGACTGAGAATCTATGTGAGAAGACGCTTCTTTTTCTTGTTCCAGAGGTGAGAGGTAAGATCCATCACTACAGCAACTACCCTCCCCCCTGAGATCACATATCTCATCCCAATCCTAAAAGAGATCGTTATATTGTAAACTTTGAAGAAGAAAGGAAGAAAGAAGAAGCTGCTGACCACATTTTTGCAAGCTAACTGCATAAGATAGAACATCCCCAATTAACTAAATGATCAAGACACCATCAGTCTTTTGAGAAAAACATCCTGAATTTTGAAATGGATATTGTTTTCCGACTGCATTTCAGTAAAATATTTTCTCTCTTTCTAAGCCTTATACAAATTTGTATTGATTGCAAAAAATCGTTTAAAATTTTATGGTGAAACACACACAACCAAAGTGAATGGTGAAACACACAACCAAAGTGAACTTAAAAAACCAAATAAATTGAAATACATGCTAGCAACTAAGGTAAATTGAAATCTCAGATAATTCTGGCAACCACCTCCATCACTATCTGGGCTGAACTCTAGGATTTGGAACATAATTACCGTAAAAAAAGAACAAGAATGATTTCTTATTTAGGATAACTTAAAATGACTACCATCAAAGAGAAGCTAGAAGCAGTGTGTCAATCACACGCAGAAGAAAAGATACGGAAATTTCTTCTCAAGAGCCAAATGCCCATATATAGATGAATCCAATTGGAAAGAACCGAGCCATTATCATGTACCAACCTAAAAACAGCAAAATAAACATGCATAGCAAGAAAAACTTGAAACACCAAGCAAGGTGTTGATATTTTCATAAAGAACATATAACCGAGGTCTACAGCTTCTAATGCTATGCTTAAAGCTTTAAGCACTTTAAATTAGCCTCATCAGCAATTAAAAAAGGAAATGAACTCCTTCCTATAGCTCATACAACAGAAACTTTACCAGATCCCCCCTTTCCTTGACTTTCATCTCCAGCATCATTATCATCATCCTCACTATCCATCAGCTTAGATGCAGAGGAATCGTGCTGCACTGGAGGGCTGCCACCTCCAGTAACAGACTGCTGATAAAGAACTCCCCCAACAATGGTGAAAATCAAGCAAAGCAACCCAAACGGATTCGCATGTTTATCCCAAATCAAGACATTGATCACAACCGTAAGTAACTTGTTAACCACGCCTGTTACTGTAAATGCTGTGGCTGAGATTGCCTTTCTCGCTGCAAATCCGAAGAAACTGATGAGCAAGCCAAAAACACATGATAATGAAACCGCCCAAAATGCCCCTTGCTCAACCCAATTGGCAGAATTTGATCTCGCAGCGGAGAACACATCAACATACTCTCCAGTCAAAACCCAAAACAGAGGTGCCAGCATCAAAGACAACAGATTGTTATAATATACGAAACCCCAAGTGTTCAACCCAAGATTTGTGACCATGTGTTTGATATAAACCATCTCAGTAGTAATTGTAATCAAATACGCAAATGCCCAGGAGTAAGCAGTAAGTGTGAAAGCTGAATCCGTGGCCACATACCCAACAGCACCACACAATATGATCACCAGAGACAGAAAGGTGAGCTTCGAAGGGCATGGTTGTTTTCTAAATGCAGTGTCAGCTACAGCCACCAAAAGGGGCGTAAGGGATCTGAAAACTATGAATGTATCCACATTGGCGTGACGGAGTAGATTCGTGTTGGTAAAGATCGCGAGATAGAAAACAAATGCGGCAGGTAGAAACTTCTTTGCAGTGTCCAATGTGAAGGGGTCATGGTACAGAAACCCTAATTTCCCAAGAACCCAAACCCCAAGAGCTGAAGTCAAGTACTGCAAAGCAGTCAGTAGACCAGGAAAGTTGAATTTGGTAATGGCGAACTTGTTAATTACCGCAAGTAAGCTCGAACAGAGAGCGTACCCGATAACGAGACTGCTTGTCGCGTAGTACTGCTTTGGAACATCAAATTTAGCAGGAGCCATTGTAGCTGATTCCCAAGTGAAATCTGGGAATTGCTTTTGGAGATCAAAAGGGCTCGATCTGCTGTATTTGGCGGAAATTATGGAGATGAAAATCCGCAAAAATTAGCAGATTTACTCCTCAATTCCGGAGAAGAAACCCACATCACCGACACAGATAACGATACGAAGCTTAACTAGAATTCAAAGCCGCAGCAACAAACCAGAACTCGAAATGTTGGAGGGTTTGTTAGATTGAAAAATCTCATCACCGACACTAAAGTAACGGTGGGAGAATGAGATTTAAATAGATAGAGATAAACACATGATCCTGGAGCTGGATATTGAAGTGTGAGGGCTTGCCTGCAGTCTGCTGACAGATCTTCAAGATTCCAATAAATGTGAAGAGCGTGGGTCTGATCTGTACTCTGGAACACGGCCCTCTCCTCTTTTTTGGTGTTTTTCAACTTTTTGGTTCCTATCTTGGGTCGGAAGGGACTAGGAAGCCTGTTATTTTGACTAGCAAAATATTTATTATTACTACTGTAGATTACATAATTTTGGGTTTCAATTTACAAAACTACCCTCCCCAAAACAGTAACTTTCCTTTCTTTTGGGTGGTTATTTGGCGTTTTTACCCCCTTCCATGGACTGCCACCTCAGCATTCACGGACTCAAATCATTTTCGATTGTCGAATTCTATTAGTTGTCATCGCACAACTGGCCTTCACCCAGACAGAGAGGATTTCTATCCTACATTCACCCCCCTTGCACCAAGTGCGGATCCTCTCCCCATATGGTAACTTCCCATACCTGGGAGTTGTCCACTCTATAGGTGGGTTTGTTGATTAGACTCTAATGATGTCCGAGAGAAGGATCTCCGGTATTCACTTAGAAGACACAATATTGGTCATGGTCAAAACCTATTCATATTAGGTACGAAGCCAATGGCCTAGTGACACATTGGTACTTAATTAAAAAGTATAAAAAAGAAGAGGTATTGGTTATCTGATTCGGATCGACTACTGCCGAAACTGATACAAACTGACCCGAAAGAACCGATAATTAATACCATGCTTACACTTGCCAGACTACTGCAAAGCCCAAACAAGTGGATGGAAAATTTAGTTCCCAATTGAAATATAGAACTAGACAAGGGAAAAAAAAGAATCTGAAGAATCAGAAATCAAACAAAATACAGCGAACTGGACAAGCTCACCAACTGTCAATTAAAGGAGGAGGTTAGACGAGTACATGAGATATAGAAACCGAATATGGGATAGAGGGATGATGGAACCAATAGGCGATTGGAGCAGTTGGTTGCCAATTTTGCCTTCCAATTTTAAAAATGATCGCATTTATGTTTAGGCGGATTATCTTTTTTTATTAATTTTTTTATTCCTACCTACCTATCTATCAACCCAATGCTATTTTTAATGATAAATATTTAGAATTGCAAGAGGGAGATTATGGGGGGAGAAAACGTGTCTTCAACTAACTACAATGTGGGACAAAAAAATCCAACCAATCTTGACAAAAAAATCCAACCAATCTTGTAGTTTTCCTTTTTTTTTTTTTTTTTAAATAATAATGATCATGGTAATATACTATATATCTGGGTTGGGATCATCTACTGCACTTTTGTGTAACAGTCTTGATCCTGAATATTGTGAAGGCATCGAAACTGTCAGAATTGCCTCTGCTACATAAAGGCGCAACAGAGGATCTTTTTCCCATTTGCGGTCCCACAATGTAATATTTTCTTCACTCTCTTCTCTATACAGTGTCTCCATGCGAGCTCTATATTACATATTCAATTGTTTTTTGTTTATCTTTTCTTTTTCTGATTTTATAAGTGTAAAAAAAAGAGGCGGAGAAAAGAATTATTGGGTTTGAATACCAAGGGAATGTTTGGATGTCAAAAAAAACATAATAATAATAATAAAATAAAATAAAATAATGATAATACTATGATAAATTTAAGTATCTACTCTCTTCTCCAGTTCAAATATTTCAAGCTAATCTTTCCGTTTCAAAAATTTTGGAATAAAAAACCCAAAACTAGATTGACCAACACCAAACCAGATATTCTGTCACATCATTAACCATCCACTTTACTAGAATTTTTTGATGAAGCCCAGATATGTTGAGTAAACCTGGATAAACATAATCTCCTTTTTTTTTTTTTTTTTTTTTTTTTTTTGCTAGCTCTAGAGTAAGATCCCACTAGAAAAATTTTGCAGTCGATGCAATGGAATCTTTAGCCTCAATTTAGGGGAAAAATCAGTCAAATAGCGATTTTCAGGATAAGAATGGTAAATTTGTGTGTTCCATAAACTAACCAGCACCATCTCAATAGCATATTTGTTTAATTTGACTAGGAAACATGGATTTTGAGTGACCGACCATATGATAATCCATACAAACAACCATATCGCATTTATAATTAGTCCTAATTACTGAATTGGTTAAATATTAAAATTAAGGAAGAAAAACCAAAAGCAGGACAGCATGAATGAAGGAACCGTAGGGAGCATAATATTGGGAACCACACTGAAATCACTGTGCTTGGGGATGTAATGAAATTACAAATTGCATAATGACATCCCTTACAATTTCACCACCCCCAAAAACATTTTACTGCTGTCGCCCAGTACAACAACGAATGGCTATTTTATTCTTTCCACTGTAGGCAAGAACTTGAAATGATGCCACATAAAATCAAGGTTGCAAATCACCTGCAACTTCCCCTGCAAACAAATGTACAAATCAAAATTTCAAAAATTGTGAAAAGTGATGCATTTTATAATGTCTTGGGAATCACAGCACTCGGTGGAAAGCCTTGCAACATAACATACATATCCTGAATAGAGGCAGCAGCATTCAACATGGAAACCAAGAACCAAACATCAGAACAATTAATCGATATTCTCAGCTACCCACCCGGATTCCATTTAATTATCTGATCAGAAATTACAATTTCCTTGGAGTTGTTCTGATTTTTATTAGTTGGTATAGAGGCGTCCATGTACCCATTTCCTTTTCTTGTGTGTCAGCCTGGGGGGTGGGTGAATGGGCGTCTGGAGGGGATGGATGACAGAGATGGTTGCAATTCAACATGGATTCATCAAATCCTTTCCCCTTCAAGGGTTGCACTTTCCAAATATATTATGCAATTGAAACAAATGTTGACCAGTTCCAGAATACTTACCATGCATGCATTTTATGAAATGAATTAATTCTGAGAGGCAGATTTCTCTTTGAATCTGAGGGGAAGATTGTTGATGTGCAAAGAATGAAAAATGGTGATGATCAGGATCATTTCTTGGCTTTGCAGTCTCCAGGATTCTCATGTAAGCTTCTCTATCATAACATGGGAGTGCATTCTGACCAGCTATGTTCAATCCTCGATCACAGGCAGAATTTAGAACCTGCAGGGTACAATGAAGGAATGAATGTATGTATTAAGTTATTTTAGGGAAATGAGGTGATCATCTTGCACAGAGATGATTATCTCATATGCCACACATGGAATCAGGTTGCAGAACAAGCATTAGATGCCGTGTCCACCATATGGCAATGCCGGTGAACTGTGATCAGTAAAGAGAGTATCCCTGTATTCACCCTCATGAAAAAGCAATGAAGATAGGGCTACCTGCTCTATCAGTTCAGTCACCTTGGTTTTCCTAGGGCCGAAAAGCATTTAAGTCAGGTTCCCTTTCATGGGAATCTATGACAGTTTTGCTAGTTTAACTTCATATAATTATTACTTAAACAGCCAAATAAACAAGTGAGAAACCTCATATGCTCATCTCACCTGCCAGGACACTCCCTCTGGATCAGCCAATGCTACATCATTCTCCAGAGCACAGAACTGCAATTCTGAGCATACAAACTTCAGTGTTACCGAGTGTTTCTTAAGAACCTCAAAAACTGGAGAATAGCCATCTCGATTAGTAGGGTTGTAGTATCCAGCTGTGAGCTCTGCTGCATGACTTGTAGTTTTGTACCACCAATAAACTGCAGGAATCTGCATATTTACATATTTGACTCCATCTTGGTCAGAAGACCATTTAACTTTACGTGGTCAGTGTACAAGATCACGAAATGGTAAGGAAAACAATAAGAACTGTCACAAGAGATCAAAACAAGCATACGATAAATTAATTTAATCATCATCTAGGGAGTTCCATAAGCACATGCTTCATCGAATCACTATTGCACATTGCCTCACTCTTAATAACTTCACCCATCCACTCAATTTTCATCATGTCTAAAACAAAATTACCCCTTTTATCATCAAATCAAATAATCAAGAAAAACAATTAGAGCATACACAAGCCTTGACTTCTTTCTAGAGAATAGTAGGATGCTTCAACAAAAAAAACAAAAAAAAAAAATAATAAATATAAAAAAAAATAAACAATGCAGTTAAACCTTTACGGCTGCTTTTGGATAAAAAAAGAAATTCCAAAGTGGAAAGGGAAATGGGGCCATAGTTGTCAAGGCGCCAAGGCGACAAGGCACTGGAGGGGTACCTAGGCGCTAAGGAGCCAAGGTGGGCTCCTAGGAGTCAATAAGGCTTCCAAGGTGCACCATTTCTTATATCCCCTTATTCTACTTATTATTATTTGTATGCTCATATAAGATACCAAAAATCAACCTAGGCAAAAGGATTTTTTGGGGGGGGGGGGGACGACCCCAAATTAAAAAATTTTATTGGGGGGGGGGGGGGGGGGGGGGGAAAAAAAAAAAAAAAAAAAAAAAAAAAAAATTTTTTGGGGGGGGGTAGTTTTAATAAATTATAGGAATTTTAAACCCTCAAACCCACACCCCCAAAAAAAAAAAAAAAAAAAAAAAAAAAAAAATAACCCCCCCTTTTTACCATCCCAATTCCCTCCCCCCCCCCCCCCCCCCCCCCCCCCCCCTCCCTTTCTTATTGGTTGGGGGACCCCCCGGGGGGCTCCCCCCTTGGGTTTTTTTTTTTTTAAAATAAAAAAAAAAAAAAATTAAAAAAAAAAAAATAAAAAAAAAAAAAAAAAAAAAAAAAAAAAAAAAAAAAAAATAAAAATAAATTTATATAAATATAATTCCCCAACCTTAAAAGAACCTAAATTCTAAATTTTATTTTTTTTTATTTTTTTTTTTTTTTCTTCTCCCCCTCTCCCCCCCCTTTCTTCCCTTTTCCTTATTGGGATTTTCTCTTATTCTCTTTATTGGTTTTTAATGTTTTTTTTTGGATTTGGGGGGGGTCGGGGGGGGGATTGGGGGGGGGGGGGGGGGGGGGGGGGGGGGGGCGGGGGGGGGGGCACCCGGGAACGCCCGGGGGGGATCCAACCGGGGGGCCCAAAGAGTTTCCCCCAAAAAAAACGGGGGGAAAAACCGGGGGGAGGAGGGGGGGGAAGCCGGGGGGGGGGGGGGGGGGGCATACGCGTAGACATTGAAATACCAGTGGCGAGAGAGATATCAGCAACATGAGCCCTACTAGCATTATGCGGAGCGAATCTCATTTTTATGTTGGTCCTATGGCAGGTGTTGGGGAAAAAACCCCTTCCCCCCCAAATATGGGGGGGGGGGGGGGGAGGAGGGATAGGAAGGGGGGGGGGGGGGGGGGGAGGGGGAGGGGATGGAGAGTAGCTGCTGATTTACCTCATGGCTGGATAGATAAATGTTTGGATTTCTGCAATTATTTTTTAACAGTATGCAAGACAGCAAAGTAAAAGACTAAAAGTTTGAAACATCCATTAAAAAAATAAGAAATATTAATTATAAAATATAAAATCAATTGAACAATCATGAATCAACAAACAAAACAGCTAGTGGCCCTTGGGGTGACAGTAAGTAAACCTATAAAGTAACAAGTAATGAAGTAAACAATATATTAGGGGCAGTTACAAGTAACAACTAATGAGGGGGGGCATTGGGGTGACGGTAAGGTTGTCATGTTGCAACCTAGTGGTCAGTGATCACGGGTTCGAAACACGGAAATAGCCTCTCCGCATTACAGAGGTAAGGCTACGTACATTCTGCCCCTCCCTAGACTGATGTAGCCCACGCCCGCACCCATGTGGCCATCCCCTACCAACTCTCTATTCAAGTGAACCAAGCTCATGAGTAAGCTATAGCTGTTTCTCTGAAGTCATGCAAATCTATCAATTCTACACATCACATGCTTGTTTGGACCTCGTGTAATTTACTCTCCCGATCCATTATTTTAAGAAGCCTTTTTGGCTTACATCACAGACCCTGCAGTAGCGGGAGCCTTGTGCATTGGGACACCCTTTCTTTACAAGTAACAACTAACAAGTAAACAGAACATGTAATGATGAAATATGTAAAAGAGAAGCGTTTGGACTGAATAATTAAATAAGTATACATAAATGAAGTAAATGATTAATAATTTAATAATCATGTGTAGCATGATTTGTTTCCACAATTGAATAAATGTGTTATAACTAGAATCAATATACTATAATAAAATATTAAAAAACAGATATAAAAAAGAAAGCAGCCGTTTTAGGCAATAAGGTGTTCAAGGTGCACTAGGCGATGCCTAGGCTTCTCACAGAGAGCCATGGCACCCACCTTCTAACATGTAAAAGGTGCCCAACTGCCCAGCACCCAGAAGCTCGCCTTGTTGCCTAGGCAACGTGAGGTGACACAACACCTTGACAACTGCATGGGGCATCTTCATAGGAAGTTTAACTGGAATTTAACAAAGTACACTTCCTTCTTAAAACAAACAAAGAATTTCAGAGTGCAAATCAAATACCCACAACCAATACCAAAAGGGAGAGAAAAAAATATGATAATATAAGACAACATTTGGGGACACACATAAAAAGCGCAAGCTCAATTCAATGTCTCCGTTCCATCCAAGCACATTGAAAATCACTGAATGAATGAAAATTTGAACAGTTTTACTTCACTTCTACCTAAACAAAAAATAAAACAAAGCTCTATTCTGTAAAGCTTTTCAGGACCACCCATTATTATATAGATGGATATCTTTCCATTTTATTCCAATAAAATTCCTGACTTAAAAATTAAAAATAAAAAGCATGAAATGCTAACAAAACTCTGGGAAAATTACCTAATAATACTAAATAGTAATTGGAGTTACCAAATTACACAGTGGTTGATAATTAACAGAAGTATGGAAAAATAAAGATATGACCAAACTATAGAAAACAGTGCCTACACTACATGTTAAGTGTGTTGACGTAAATTTCCGACTTTTTGCACTTCTATTTTTGGTAGAAGAAACTCGGGGAGTCCGATATCTTGTCCAAACCCATTTCTCTTGAAAAATTCAGCAATTAACAATAGCTCCCAGGTGATTCCTGACCACAAACAAGCTCCCTAAAACAATGAAGAGGACTCCAAAGGAGGGAAACCTCCCTGGTCACTTGACTTAAGCTTTCCAGGCAGTAGCAATGGCAAAGACAAATTCAATGGAATATCAAAGATGTGGTTGAGAGAGAGAGAGAGAGAGAGAGAGGCAGTGACTGGTTGGGTGGGGCAGAGTCCCTGGTTCTTCAACATTGATGAGAGGGATGCAAGTACACGAGCAGAAGCATACTGAAACAGCGTAGGAAAGTTCAAGGGATGAATAATGCATAATGATTAGAAAGGGATAGTTGGGGATCTAATGGTACTAAGAAACAATTTCAAACAGTTTAACAGGTAGACAACCATTTTTCCTCAATCATTTTCTCTCCACCATCAGCGAATAGTTGAATCATCTCTGACACCACCTACATTCACAAGGGTCAGTTTTTGACATCACCCGTTCATCATTCTCATCGTCCCTTCCTCTTCAAGGAGCTGCTTCCTCCTGGTGGCTTGTGCTCTTGAGAATTTTGATGATCAGACATGTCAACTTGTCACTGATCTTGGAGTAATGCTCAATTGACTTGCAAAGGCAAGTAAACATAGATATCAGGGAACTAGCAAAGGAAAAACAAGGGAAGAAGAATTTGAAAATTGCTCAAACAAGCTAATGGTCTGATTATTGGTGGATCATAATCATGGTTCAAAATCTCGAGTCTTGAGGGTGTCTCGACCCTCTGAGAAACAGAGATCTCGATCTCGGCGAGACACTACACAAAAGCTGCGAAGGCTTAAAATGTATGTTTCGACCCTAAAATGACCATTTTAAGGCTTGATACTCTAGGGAAACCCTATGTTAGCGTGTATAAACATATTTAAACCATAAAACTGTAAATAATCACACATGGTGGTTGTTTGGGTTTACACCCGTGTTTGACAATGTCGGTCTGAAGTTCAAATATAAACCTAGGGTAATATTAGCTATTTTATATAATGTTAGATTAATAGAAGATCAAGGAAGACCAAATGAGCCAATAAAATTATATTTTAGGAGAAGAATAAACACAATAACACTTAATTAGTTAATTGTCATAGTAAAAAAAAATCCAAAGTAGTCAAGTAGACCATATAATCATAATTCATACATAATGTCGAGACCGGTCAAGAACTGGTAAAAAATGTCAAGAAATGGTTAAGAATTTGTCGAAAATGTCGAGAAATGGTGGAGACTAGTCAAGACCAGTCGAGACCAGCTCGAGAACTGGTTGAGATGGTTGAGACACCGTATCGAGGTGAGATCTCGTCTCGAGACCCTCGAGATCTTTGAGAAATTCAAGATCTCAGCGAGATTTTGAACTATGATCATAATCAAGGTTTGAAATCTCTAGTCTCGACCCCGTCCTGACCGGGTTGAGACCCGAAATTCCCGAGATCTTGGCAAGACCATGCATTTTTTTGCCTCGGGGCCAAATGGAAGGCCTGATACTCCAAGGAAACCTTATTATAGCCTACATAAACATATATAAACCATGAAATTGCAAAAACAATCATATAGTGGTAGTTTGCATAAGAGGGCGACGAGCCTTGGTGTGACGGTAAGATTGTCATATTGCAACCTGGTGGTCACGGGTTCGAATCCTGGAAACAGCCTCTCCACATTGTAGGGGTAAGGCTGTGTACATTCTGCCCTCCCCAGACCCTACAATCGTGGGAGCCTCGTGCACTGGGACGCCCTTTTTTGATAGTTTGCATAAATAATCAAATAAATTGTAGCCAAATAATCACATACTGGTATTTTGCATACAGGAGCGGCACTTATGATGTCTAATATCATTTAAGGGATTTCTTACTGACACCTCCCAATATGTCAAATATTTGGTGCCTTACATTTTTTTTCCTCTTAGTATAATACATTTGGTTATTTTGTGAGGGTAATTCTTGTCATTTCATAAGTCCATTTGAAAACCATGTGAGACAATGACAACTCTTGATGGTAAGTCATTTTTAGAAAAAAAAAATGAAAAGTCCATTTTACCCTTTCACATAAAAAAAATTGGAATAAAAAAGCATAATTATAAGGTGTCATGAACTAAACACACCTATAAAGGTGTCATTCAGACAATCCGTTTACTTAAGATATCATTCCCAAATAAACAAACACTCCCTATTTGAATCCAATAAAAATAGTCTAAAATTCAAATTCCAAAAAGATAAGAAGCCAATTCTTTCGTTCAAGAATAAAAACCGCATTTCCTTTGAGGATTTTCAACTTTCAAATGCTAGACTTTTCCTTCAATTTAAAATTTTCATAAATATTAGGGGAAATTTCAGCCACACCCCCTGTATTATAGCTTCACGCGCCCACCTTTTAAGCGATAATATCACTTAACACCCCCTAAAGAAACCCAAACGTTATTTAGACTGACAAAATAGGTAAAAAACCATTTTTACTCCAACACCATTCCCTTTGACTTTTCATTTGTCTGACCAAAACAGTCATGCCCAGGCATGACTGAAAACTTCAAAAGAGAAAGAAACCTACAACTATCAGAACCACATGCAATTGCAGAATGAATCAGAGAGATAAGATACTTACGCATTTGCAATTGGAAGATTTCAGACAAAAACCTCTCCCAGTGGACAAAATCCAGGATCTACACCTTGGAGGCCACAGTTTTGTAAGAGGAGCATTTTACACATTCTGTGTCGTTTGAACGCAATCTGTTTCACCCTTTACCTCAGAGAGATTATTATTTGCATCCTCGACATCATCACGTGATGAACAAGGTTTTCCTCTTCCTGCCCGCTTGAATGCACGGAATTCTGCAGAAACTGAGCAGGATGAAAACCATATGAAGAAGCCTAAAAGGAGATTGATGCAGCAGACTGAGATTGAAGGTCCTGTATTGCAGCAGACTACATTGGCTGAAGAAACAAAGAACAAGCGATTCCGCTCAATGTCGAAACAGAGAATAGTATTACTTCATCTTCCAACTGCAACTTTAGCTTAAGAGAGACCTCTGAAGAAAGTTTCAGACCTTCATGTCGACCACCTTCGAGTAAGAGAGTGAAGGAACAGATAAAACCCTAGATGTCGCTAATCTTATTAAGTAAAGCTGAAACTCATAGAGTTAATGAAATAGTGGAAAAGACAGTAGGGTGGTTACTCATAGCCTCTGCGATTTGATTGTTATTTGAACTCTAACCAATGATGTTTTAGTTAGTGGAGTTTTTTAACGTGCTCAAGCTTTGCGCGTTTTCTACCGGAAACTTTTTGTTGGCCCAAAAAAGGAGATTGATAGTCCTGTAATGGAGCTTGGGAGGAAGGAAACCTTTCCAAATGGACAGGTTGAGAACTAAACTTCGTGCCTGCAAGTGGCAAGTTGTAATCTTTCACAAAAAATCCAATCGATCAAATTCATGTGAAGCAATTATTGCCTCGAATAAAATAAATCTTATAACCTGAGAGGATGAAAGAAGAGTTGACTTGATGGGTAAATGGTGTTCAAGACAGAGCCGTGTTTACTCTGATGGTGAGATGAAGTTAGGCTGGAAGAACGAATGGAAAATGAATCCTTGTAAAGAGAGGACGAAGGTTGACAAAGGGAGTGCAAGAGACGATATCTCTTCAGTACTTCTTCTTCGTTTTCTTCTTCAGTTACTTCCTCAGTTGCAAAATTGCAGAGCTGTTGATTCCAAATCTGATTCTTCAATCTTCGATTTTCTGTCAAAGGGGTTTCAACTCAGGAGCCAATTTCGAAAGCTTCTTTTCAGCAGTTTGGATTTAACCTTCCTTATGCTGCAGAATGGGATTTGTATTTTGCATTTGAATTGCTGGAACCTCAGTTCTTGCCATTCCGTAGGTATGCAGAAATCGACATTTTTCAAAGCTCAGTTGTTGATAATCCCAGAGAAGAACTAACTTAACCATCCCCAAACCACCAGATCTGAGCCAAGTGTGAAGAATGGCATTCGATTCTTCTGTGGGTTCGACGGAGGGATTTCACCAAAGAAGAAGAAGGGAAAGGAATTTAAAATTAAAAGGGTAAAATGGTAAGTTAACATATTGATGGGAAGTTAACATATTGATGGGACTAGTATCACCATTAATGAATTTTGGACAGTGACACGTCATCGGTTAACGGCCATGACCTAACGGAGGGGGCCAAACTAAACAATGTTTTCAAAAGTAGGGAGTGTTAGTGATATTATCGTGAAAAAAAATGGCGTGTGATATTAAGCTATACTACAGGGGTGTGGTTGAAATTTTTCTTAAATTTTATTATAATAAAAATCACTAAAACCCAGAAGTGTACCAAAAAAATCTTTTGTTATGATGGCCCAAAAATTTATTTCCATTCAGGGCGACTTTAAACAACATTCGTTTATTTCAAACAAAGTTTGACCAGAACGTAACTCCTAACAAATCTAAGATTGCATCCTCCAAGTTATATTGAAAGAGTTACACTTAGGTCAAACCTTGTTCGGAGTATGCAAATGTTATTTAAAGTCAACTGAATGGAGATAAATTTCTGGGCATCAAAATAAAAAATAAAAAATTTGGATGCCCTTCCGGTTTTAGTGATGTTTTATTATAATTAGTTTTATGAAATATTTAGATTGGAAGAATAACCTAGTATTTGAAAGTTGAAAATTGCCCCTGCAACCAGATTTACAAAATCTTCAACTTGAGAGTTGACTTCTTATCCTTTGGAATTAAAATTTTTAGAATTATTTTTATTGGATCCAATTTTTTAGGGGGGGGGGGGTATTTTCTTACAATATCTTAAGCAAATGTAATAATAACTATAACGAATCATTTATATAAATGATATTAGACATGATTAGTATCTTAAACAAATGTAATAATATTATAAATAATCATTTACATAAATGATATTAGACATGATTAGTATCTTAAACAAATGTAATAATATTATAAAGAATCATTTACATAAATGATATTAGACATAAATAAGTGTTGTTCCTATTTACTATTCCATGGACTATTCTCTACATGTCATCAAGTCTTGGTCGAGAAACACATGCATAGGTTGAAATCGGCATTTTATACATGGTTTTGGTCCAAGGTCCAACTGAGACATCAACATGAACTGAGATGGACTGAAATCTCGAGATTTACCGAGGTTTCGGTCGAGAACATGTTATTTTTGTGGATCTCTATGAGATTTAGTGCATTATATTTTAAATTTCATCACAGTAGAGTTAAAATCCAAAAGCTTGAACCAGAACTTGACTAGAGAGAGAGAAAGAGAAGAAGAAGAAGATGGGATGAGTTCATTTATGTTGAGAGCCAGCCAGATACTGAAGAACATGGGATTTCCTACCCCAAGTAGCAACTTATTTAAAGATAACATACAATAATCAAATTAGCTAAGTGACGAAATGAGGAACTAAACAAAGTAAGCACCAAATGACTGTCAACAACTAAAGTGCTCTTTGGAATGCACAGAACTTTGTAGGTCATAACAGCATTTTAGATAACACAACATTTAAGATATTCCAAAAACCGATACCAATGGATGATCCTAATCATTTATTGTGAACATGGCTTATATGCATAAGTCTGGGCTATCCAATTGTTCAGACACCCCAGGAGTGGGCCAATCTCAATGTTAAACCAATTGGATACGTCCATAAACAAATTCTTACACTGAGTAGAACTTGGAAAATTGGTACTACAGAATTGACACCAACTATTATGACTTCACGGTATGGCCACTTAAGAGATCCAGCTGATATGCTTAGATGGACCATATGCATGGTATCAGTCAAGAAGCAACAGTTCTACAGTTATCAAACA
Organism: Protea cynaroides; assembly: GCA_028583415.1. Classification (NCBI taxonomy): domain Eukaryota; kingdom Viridiplantae; phylum Streptophyta; class Magnoliopsida; order Proteales; family Proteaceae; genus Protea; species Protea cynaroides. Next base: position 100,696,023 of record CM053276.1, on the reverse strand, counting down.
TAATAACCAGCACATGTAGATAATCTAAAGGGAGAAATATCTGGATAAAAACATAATGTGCCAAGGCTAGAAGTAAATGGACCAAGAGCTGACAGGTTATATAGAGTCAACCGTTTAAGTTGAAAGTAGTTGACCAAAGTAAAACAAGTACAACCAACCTTCACAACTATTTGTGTCTCCTCAAATGCAAGGGTTGCAAGAGATAGTACATTATCCGCATGGTCTATTAGGGTCTGTGCATACCAATGGAGGAAAAAGCGTCCATAATAGCTATCATAATCACCTCGATCACAGAAGAATCCAGTCTCGTGTGGTCTAGAATTGTATTGACCAGCATTATCAGGTCCCCTAGCCCAAAATGAGTGCCCACGCAATTTTGCTGCTTTTCGTAGACTCTGCTGCAAATATTTGTCATAACACTGCAGAAATTTGCAAAATATCATTAGGGGCCATTTTGAGTTTGTAATGAAGTGCAAATTTTTTTGTTAAATCTTAAAATGACACCAAGATGTACAAATGAGGGCAACAAAGCTATTATTCTCTAACACAGGAACCTTCATACATCTTAATGGTCTTTACCCAGTAATGTGGATTGCAGTCCAACTGCGATGGTGTTTCCCAGTTTCATGCAATGGTACTTTACTAAACTGATGAAGTAACTCCTGTATTCCAACCTCCTACCCATAATTTAGGCCCACTAAAGTTGCCTATTACAATAAAAAAATAAAATATCCAGGGATTCAACTAATCCCATACAAGCAACATGCTCCTGAAAAGCCTTTGGAGCCAAAGCCCCCACTAGACTAAAGGCCCAATACGTATGTAACCAATCAAGTCTTATTTTACTAAAATAAGCCCAATTCTGTGTTTTATTAGTAATGTTTTCACTGTTCTGGGCTTATCACAATCATTGTCTTATGCCTGGGTTATTGGAAGGGAATGATAGGCATGGTTGGATGGAACCCAATACTAAAAGTGATCATCTTAATGGGTAATGGGTTTTCCAATTAACCGCCTTAAAGTGTAAATCGATAAGTGAGTCTACTAACACCAAACCCATTATGGGAGAGGCTCTGGTAGTTATCTGGTTCAGGGTTTGTCCCTGCTCTTAGTCTATATATTGGTAGCAGCTACCTATTAGTTGCTAACCCTAGCCTTATTTAAAGAAGAGTGCAAATCAGACCAACAAAGCGCCGCAGGGATCATGTTCCACAAACTCTATGGATCCAAGAATAGTCATAGTTTAAAATCTCGAGTCTCGAGGTCATCTCGACCTTGGGAGAAACCGAGATTTCCGAGATCTCGGTGAGAGAACCAAAACTGCAGTAAGGGCAAAAATAGGTGTTTCAACCTGTTTAAGGCCATTTTAAGGTTTTATACTCAAGGGAAATAATATTTTAATATAAATTAACATATTTAAAGCATAAAATTGTAAAATTAATCACACATTGTGAAAAAATCGTACATTCATAAATCATAATTCCATACAATAATACAAATACTTAAAGGGTCAAAGTCTTAAATATTCAAAATCAAATAATTCCATGTTGTGTGAAGATTTGCCTAAACCCTCAAGAAAATGGAAGAAATGGAGAAAGAGAGAGCAAATGAAGAAGAAAAGAGGCAAAGAACAAGTCTCGGTCGAAATTTCAACCAAGACTTGGTCTTATATAAATTATTGAATCAATTGGTTCAATACTGGTCGAGATTGGTCAAAACCAGTCAAGACAGGGTGGAGAACTGGTCGAGACTAGTAGCGATCCTGTGTCTCATCTCGAGCCACTCAAGATCTTCGAAAATTCCAAGATCTCGGTGAGATCTCACCGAGATTTTTAAACTACGGGGATAGTTCCCTTTCTTTTTTGGATTCAGTGTTCAATGATTTGACATGGCGATCTAGTAATTCTTACATTATCTGCATCAATGGATCTATACCAAAATGGATGAATTGTTTACCTCAGTACTACATTCTGTTTTCTTACAATATGAAAAGGAACACTAAGTTATTGTAGTTCTATTCCCACTCCTAGATAGCAAATCATGGAGACAGTATTTTGGCCTCCTTTTCCCTTTGTAACATTTCTGGTTCACCGTTTCAGTGGGGGGGGGGGGGGGGGTGTACTATTTTCCTCCAGTTGCATGTCAAGTACGGCAATCAAACTGTTGAATCAGAGGAAGACATCTTGTATTGGTCAAGTATCTTCTTGTCCTAACTCAATTGGGTGGCCCACCATGTAGTGTACAATCTCCATCGTTTTTTCCAACAGTCCACGCTCATCAACCTTGAGGGGGTCATAACCACCATACTGACATTGTCCACTTTATTTGACACATAGAAGGGTTCATTTAGACCAAAATACACATGGGATGGGGGCTCAGCCCTCCCAGTGAAATTTGGCCTCCCGCCTCCAATCTGCCAAGTGGCAGAAAATCATGCCCGAGTTGATTATATTCCCATAGCTTGTGTGTTGCAAGAATGGCATCCCATAAGCCCAAATCCTAAACAAAGGAATTAGGGATAAAATTAGGGAAATAGAACAAAAGCTGTGCTGAGCATGGGAATTAGGGATCAAAATAGACAACAGTAATCAATTATGAGGCTAGAATAAATCAGAATCAAAGATGCACCAAAACAAAACTGAAAACAGGATAGAATCAGACCTCAACTGGGAGAAGACTGGGAACTTCAGAACTGGAATTCAGATAGGCCTGAAACTCCAGTCGAAAATAGGTCCTGTTGACTAAGTTCAAATCTCATGGAAAATATTTCAACCCTATGTTGGTGTGATAGGCCTGCTAATGACCTGTGGCCAAAACAGAGTATTGTCTCTCATTTTGTATGTAACAGAGTTAGAAAGGAGGAAGTTATGGTGGTGTCTAACACGGTTGGATGACAAAAGTTGGGATTCAAAATATGGATTGAAACATGAAACTAGTATGCTAATAACTAGGACCAAAACAGGGTTTCGCAGGAACAAGGTAGGGGACAGGTTTCGAACTGACCTGTTGGTAGAGGAAAATAATAGAGAAATAATAAAAACTCAAGAACTTAAACAGCTGTAGAATAATACCACAAAACACTGAACAAAGTTGCCATCTTGCATCACCACAATTCATCATCCACTGAACTCAAAAGCCATTGCATACAACATAATATAACTCGATATTTATAGACTAACCCTTAAACCTTCTATTCTTACTACAATTCATACATTGAAAACCAAGGAATTTGAAAATAGGAACTTGTTAGAGTTTCTAGAAGCTGATAAAAATGGTTCTGTAACAAAATAGAGAACCAAAAATAAAATTTTAATATGGAGTCAATCTAGCCTAAATCATTTAGAAAACAGAAAATAGAAACTAGAAGCTAAAACTAATCTCATATAGGACTCACTCTCTTCATACTTGGGATTATAGAATTGAACCATTACAAAAGAAAAACAAGGATAGTGAAACCATGACCCATATAACCCATTCAGGACATAAATTTAGTCTAACTAAGCCCAATTTATCAAATTTGCAGCCTTTGCCTGCATTAATTGTTCATTGGATTACAGCAGAGAATTGGAGTGGATCAAGTGATGCTGCAAGCCTGCAACACTCAAGATCAAGTTTTTCCTAACCATTGGTTGGTGAAGCAAAGGAGCCAAATAGAATGTGGACTTCTCTCAAGGAACCTCAAGGTAGTCAATCTAACACAAGGGATGCAATCAACCATAAGGAACTTACCTTTTTGTGCAAAAGATAACGTTTCAAGAACATGCAAGGTAATGATTCCCTGGATGAATACAGAAACGGTATCCCAGTAAGATGATAGGCCTCAGCAGATTCATGTATCTATGTTTAGAAAGCCATGAAAATGAGGCGGGCAAGGCTGTTCCCATCGATAAAAAGGGAAAGTTTAACAAAAAAAAATTTTAAGCCTAAGAAATCTAATAACCAGAGAATCCTGTACACAAACACAGCAAATGGTAGAATTTCAAGAACATGCAAGGCAACGATTCCCTGGATGAATTCAGAAGTGGTATCCTAGTAGGATGATAGGCTTCAGCAGATTCACAGATCTAATTAAATGCCATGAAAATGAAACGGGCAAGGCTGTTCTCTTCGATAAAAAAAGGTTTAATGACTTAATTTTGAATCCTAAATAGTCTAATAACCAGAGAGTCCTGTACACACAAATACAGCTAAATGGCATGGAAAATCTAGCTAAGTAACTTTCAAAATAGATTGGTCGTTGAAGGAAATGTATCTTGGATTACTGATGACCAAAATCCCAGGAAGGTTCTGTTCTTTAAGGGGCCCTCAGACAATTTTCAGGAAAAAGAAGTGGCATGGATAGGAAGAGAATCTCCATACATCAGAGAAGGACCAATTGATATTCACTCAAGATTTAAAATTAAGAGCTAAATTTATTTGATTGAGTCTCCAGTTTGGTGCAATGAGATTGGCATTACGGATGATATAATGACCCAATAAGGGCATAGAAAAATTAGAGAAGATACAACTCCACAATTTCAAAAACCTAGGAAGCAGATAATGTAGGGAAAAGATTGAAGAGATTGAAGAGATTCAACTGTGTAAATCACCAAGAGAAAAGCTAAAAATCTGAAGAATAATGTGAGCTGCAGGCTGCTGTAGTATTGTATTCTGTTTGAAAAGAAAAGTGATCAGAATAGGCTGACTGATTGTACATCTTAAAATCCAAAACCTTACTACTGAAGGTACTGAAATACCCCAACTTACATAACTTATTAAAGGAAAAAACAGAAAATAGAAATAACCTGTGAAGAAAAAAAGCACGATAGAATAGTGCTGGACCCCACATAAGTAAACTTACTAAAAGAAAAAATACATACCCAACAGGTGCATTCCTTCTCCAGAGACATATTCCAGTGAAGACAGGTGTTGTTTTTGTTGGTCGGCCACGGGGTACATTCCCCATCTCTTCTTCGATTGCCCCTTCTGCTGCATATGGGAAGGAGTTCTAAACCGTTGTTGGCCCTCAGGAAGACAGATTCTCACCTTCAAGAGGGAATGGAGATGGGTCAGCATCAGATTCAAAGGGAAGTCGTCTTACGATATTGGAGGCAAACTTGCTTTCTCAGCAACTACCTTCCACATTTGAATGGAAATGAACTTAGATCCCGAACCTGTAAATCTAGAAGTTCCAGCTAGATATGGGAGGCAATTGTCTTTTTATGTCTTGAGGAATCCTTATCCCTATTTCAAAACCTTGCCTGGACACCATTAGGTATAGAATTATTTCCAATGCTTGGAATCTACCTATTTGATTCTGATGGGAATAGGGTTCCTTAGATTCTTGTTTTTTGTAGTCCGCTTGTGCTCTGTCCAGGCGTCTCCTACTGGGGCTCTCCCTTCTTGCATTCTCCTTGGGTTTGCTAATATAATTCTTTATTCAGCAAATAAAAAATAAAATAAAAAATACCCATTAGTTCTGTTATGGATGAGTTTCAGACTCAAAAACAATACCAACTGTAGAAAATAAGACCAGGAGAGAAAATAGATCTGTAAAGGGACCCTGCAGATATTCTGCTTTTTCAGTCCAAACTGCCACGTTCTGACTGTTCTACAATGCTACTTCATCTGGTTTTAGATCTTAAATCTGGTGGATTTGGGATGCTCTAACTGTCCAGGTAAGTGTCTACTAATACGACTAAATCGGATCGGCTACATGGATCCTTAACCTCCAATCAGCTCTGTTCGATGTCATACTTGATACAAGGACTAAGCTATGCATGTCTTTCCTCACCACCTCAACTAGAGTCATTTTAGGTCTGTCCCTGACTCTTTGAGTTCTTTCAATTTGAATCAAATCACTCCTCTATATTAGAGTGTCTAAAGGAATCCGTTGAACATGGCCTTGCCCCCTCAAAAGTCTTTCTCATAACTTATCATGTATCGGTCCTACACCCAAATCAGTTCTAATATAATCATTCCTCATCTTACCTATCTTAATTTTGCCACACATCCATCTCAACATCCTCAACTTAGCCACTTTGAGTTTGTCTATATGATGCTTCTTAAACACCCAACATTGTGCACCATATATTATAACCGGTCAAATGACTATCTTGTAAATTTTCCTTTAAATTTTAAAGGAATACGTCAATCACACGACACCCCCAGACGCATCTCTCAACTTCATCTATCCTAATTTATTTACTCGTGAAACATCATCCTCTATATCACCTTCTTTATTATGATTAAGCCTAGATACCTAAAGTAATCACTTTGAGATGTCTCCCTCTCATCAAATTTCACCACCTCATTATCCGTCCTTGTGTGACTAAAGTTTACACACTATATACTCTGTTTTTGTTCTACCTATCTTAAGACCTTATGGTTCCAAGGTTGAACTCCATAACCCCAACTTGGTGTTAATCCCTACGCAAGCTGGAAACTGATTGCAATTTTGACGTTTAAAATTTTCATAGTTTTATGCATCAATATAACAAAGTTTTAAGTTGGAAATTAGCATAGTCAATAATGATGTTATATTACTTAAATGCGATGTTTAAGGAAATCACAAGACAGATCTGAGCGACCCATTTTCATGGTTTTTCCTGTCTAAATGGTCTGTTCCTGTTCACAGTTGGGAGGGTGCATGGTAATAGCTAAAGTACCGGTACACATGCATGGACATACACGAGATCCATGCCAATACATAGAGGGAATTTGATTGAATTAAACTCTAAAATTTGACACGTGGCTAACCTAGACCATGTTCTCTATCCAATGTATAAGCATCTTGTGAGGTTTGAAAAAGTAACAGAACCTTGTGACAATAACATTTCGCTTAAAATTAATATAAAAAAATAAATGTTATATATAGCATATACCCAAATATACCATAGAGCTGCAAAATAATTGGAGAAGTGCACATCAAAGAAAAATGGCAGGTATCAGGAAGCCTCTCTCTGTAAGAAACGAGTTGATAGCTCAATCTGATTGTGCCATAAGGCATATAACATCCTTTACCCACATGAAGCTTTATAAGCTAAACTAATGTACTGATCTTTGGTAAGTGATATAAATGACAGATAACAAACTGAAACATGAGTAGGTGATTTTTGTCCTTGAGAATCTCTAACAGATACTAGGCACTATATCCTTGAAATTCATCTTCTGGAAAAAAATCCTTGTGTTCTCATATTTTTTGTACTTTCGTAAAGAAATTGAGGAGATTTTAAAGATCTGCATTTTTTTATCTTGTCTGTGCAATATGATCCTCTAGCTTGAGAGATGGTACATCAAACTACTGCAAATAGAGGGTCCTTGGGTCAGTGCTCTTGTCTGCAGGGCTGTGATATGGTTACTTAGTTGAGGTTTTGGCTTTTCACCTTCTTGTTGGTAAGTATAGCAGAATCATTTATCATTTGCTGATGCTTTGCCAAGTTCTTAATGGATTTGAGAGATTTAGAGGTTATAATGCAACTCTTTTTATTGGTTAAATATCATTTTATAGATAATAGAAAAAATTGTAGTACACAGTATTACAGACCTTGACGAGGGAAACAACTCAAAGAGCTAATCTGTGACATTACAATCATCTAGAAAAACAATACAACTTTAATGGAATATCATCCCCAAAGCAACTTCTAGGTCGCACCATCCCTTATTTTGCCCCTATCATCAGCAACTTCATGTTATAATGCAACTTCTTTTCTTTCTTATTCTATTCCCTTTCCCCTATTCTATTTGTTCCTACACTGGTTTCAGAAGATGGATAAATATCAGAAGATAAGAAAGCTTTGAGGCATGGGGAGAGAAGCTCCACTAAACAAATAGCTAAAAAGGAATGTAACAATTGTCACTCGTGATGTAAAGCTAAATTTGTTGATCACCCATGAGGCAAAACCTGAACATTTCAGTGCCTTTTCTTACAAAATCGAATCCTTGCAGACCAGCATACACTTATGTAAGGCACAACAGATGTGGTATCTACTTTTAACAGGTATACATATTTTTACCATCTATTTAAATTCTCATCATCCAATAAATGGAAAGGCATCAGAATATCATGATACAAAGATACTGTCAGAACCCATTAAAAGAATGTCAGAATAATTGACGCAGAACTTAAAAGTGGATGGACAAAGTGTCTACCACTTCAAGAAGCACTCATTTTCTCTTAAATATAGCAAGAAGCAATGCACACAAATAGCAGTGAGAATCAGAAAATCCTAATAACGTGAGAAGTATACCATACTATTTTCACATGCTATGATTTCACTGCATTGGAATGATCATTTGAGCTACTTAATATTACACCAAATAAAGGAAGAAAAACATATAGAACGTGAAAGCTAAAATAAATAGATACCTGAAACTCACCGATACCAGGGTAACTCCATCCCATCCTTTCTGGGAATGAAGGATACTTCAGCTCCCCAGAAGCACCAAGTCCAATCTCAACAGCAGAAATAAGGCCCTCTGCAAATAAGTCATCAAATTCTGTCCTGAAGCTTCTCATGAAATCAAAATATACCTACACATAATTGAGAAATCCCATTACTTATGAACTTTGTAGGGCTTGGAGATATTCCCAAATCACCCAATTAGAGTCTAATTTAGAGCCCACAAGACCAGTGTGATCAGAGATCAATATTTGAAGTATCAGTAGGTATTGTATTGGACAAGCGATTTTAAGAGACATATTGTATTTTATCGAGATATGAATGGAAATGCTTATTGAACATGCAAAATACAATTTTGAAGCACAAAAACAATATAAATAAGCAACATTAAAATGGAAAAGGTTTCTTACATTAATTCCAGACTTGTTTCTAGTTTATTCTTCTAGTAGTCCATACAATTAGATGATCTGGCTTGACTCAGGTACGGAAAGGTTAGCACCTGTTTCTTCCATTATTTGTGAGGGGACATGGCATCCAGACCGGCCGTCCTCCCATTGGCTCACCAGAGCTTGGGCTCTCGTCCCTTCCATCCCCAGATGCCCCTTCGGAAATGGAGATCTAGTAACATGGACTGCTACACCGACTGGTCTCTTTTCCTCCTCAGCTTGGGACACTGTCCACTCTACTGCTTCAGCAGTCCCTGGTATGACTTGGTTTGGTTTTCAGGGCATGTTCCCCGTCAAAGCTTCATTATGTGGAGAGTCTTCACTCAATCCTTGCCAACAGGATAATTCCTTCTCAAGCCTCACATCCGAGTTCAAGACAAGTGCTGTCTTTGTTGTGCAGCTGAAGTAGATACTTCACACCTCCTCTTTGAATGCCCATTCTCTGCTCTGCTCAGGTTTCGGAAGGCATTCTCCGCCTTTGCTGGCCTTCAAGAAGAAGAATCCTTGCCTTTAGTCATGAATGGAAGTGGATCCTCAAGCATTTCAAAGGGAAGACAGTTTGTGATTTGGTGGGAAAGCTAGCTTTTGTCACCTCAATCTCCCATATTTGGATGGAATCAATCATTTCAAAGGGAAGACAGTTTGTGATTTGGTGGGAAAGCTAGCTTTTGTCACCTCAATCTCCCATATATGGATGGAACAGAACCTCAGAACTGGGACCTCCAAGTTCAAAAGCTTCAACCAAATCTGAGAGGGAATTAAATTTAATGTCTCTAGGGTTGTCCATCCAATCAGCAGGGCCTGTCCTGATGTTACTAGGAATGGATTTATCTCTTCTTCCTGGAACCTACCTACTCATTCATGTGAGTAGGACATTTCTTTATTATTCTTTGGTCATCTTTGTAGCCTGTTAACAAATATAATGTACGAGAATGTGCCTAATTTAATCAGGCCCATTCCCCCATCTTATTCCCACAACTTAATTGTAATGATAGGCCTAATTAAGTCAGGCCCATCACCACTTTAATTAAGTGCGCATGGGGCTGATCCCTCTTTGGGGTCAGTGCCTATGTGTCCTACTTATCCTATCTTCTCACCCTCTCATCTACTCATCTTCTTATCCTTATTTGTAACTAGGACTGTATCCTTTAGAGTTCTAGATCTGTTCTTTTAACCCTTTTCTACATCTATAAATAGAGCACTAGGAGAAGAGGAAGAAATACAATCGATTCTGCCACTCTATAGCAGAATCGCCTACTCTCTCCTTTTAAACTTCTTCTCTTCTCTCTCTATTGGTTTCTGTTTCTGGTTTTAGTTTACTTGTTATTTGTTTCATGGTATCAGAGCATATCAATTAGAATACTGTTTTTTTTTTCTATTTCTGGTTTTGATAGGCTTATAAGAAATCCCTACCTGGTTGCAGCAACCTATGCTGCCCTTTACTATGTTTTAGATCCAGTTTAGGATGCTTTAAACCTTAAAAAGGGTAATTTTGGGCTGCTAAACTGCTCCTCCTAATGTCCAGCTGCAGCTGATGTACTGCTGCCCCCTGCTGCCACAAGCCTCCATATGCTGACCCATTGATAAAGATCTGATTTCTTGCTGATCTCCATTCCTTGTCGACATTAGCTGACTTGCTGCTAATCTGAACCTGCTGCTGCATCTACTTCACTGCCACCATCGAGATTGTTCAGATCTGATCTAATCTGCACACCTTCTTTCCTGTTGCTGTCGACACTTCTCAGACCTGAAATCAGATCTGTCCGTCAGGTGCTCTGGTTACTGAACTGACTAGATCTGATCTATTGTTACTACTGCTACCCGGCTGCTACTGATCTACTGGTACTATCCTAAACAGCTGTTACTACTTTACTGCCACAAGAATCCAGATATCTACTGGATCATACTAGTGATTATCTACTGATTTCCCTATTGATGGCTGATCCTAAGACCATCTCTGATGGTAACCTGTCTCACTCCTCAGTTCAGATCACTACCATCAAATTCAAAAAGGATTATCTAACTATTTACTATGGGCTCAGGCTATCAAAGCCTATATACACTCTAGAGATAAACTTCAATACCTCACGGATGACCCTCCATCTAATGACTCAAAGGAACCTGAGCCCAATGAGGCTTGGATGCATAAAATTCCACACTCCAGACCTAATTATGGAATAGTATTGATCCCTCCATTGTCTCAAATGTTATGTTCCATCCACTGCTAAGGCCATATGGACAGATCTTCGTGCTAGCTATGCCCAAGACAAAAACATCATTAGAATTTATGATCTTTATCATGAGGTGATGAGTCTCTTAATGAATACTATAGTGGTTTTAAGGGTATCATTGAAGAACTCTAGGCTGTTCAGCTATTCACTACTAACCTTGAACAGCTTAAGGCTCAACATTCTGAGTTTTATGTGGCCAAGTTCTTAATGGCCTTCCATCTAGTATCAATCTGTAAACAGCCAACTACTAGCAGGTGAAAAGAACCCTACACTGAATGGGACATTCTTTTGTCTTCAACGAATGGTGCCTCCAAGTGACTCTACTAGTGCAAAAGACTACTTGCCCTATATGCGGGCCGCAGCTGAGGCTCCTCCTCGGGTAAAGGTCGTGGCTCCGGTCGAGGACGTGGACGTAGCTCTTCTGGGTGTGGGGCTGGATGTCCCAGCTTTGATAAAGCCAACATGTATTGTAATCAATGTGGAAAGACTAATCACAATGTTGAAACCTGTTGGGACAAGTATGGCCGCCCTGAATGGGCTGATGTCTTGCTAACTTTGCTTCTACTGAAGATGCTCCTCCACCGGCTCCTACCACTACACCTACTCTTACTCTTGCTCCTGCCCCAGGCAGCTTCAATTTAACAACTTAGACAGAGGCATTACTACGTCAGGTTCAACACCTTGAACAAGCGGGTCCATCCACTTCTACCTCCAAGCTCATACAGGTATCACTGCCTTACTTTCTACCATCACCCCTACTTATGGATCATTGACTGGTTTTTGTAGCCTCTTGTCACATGATTGGTAAGTCCACAGTTTTTACTTCTTTTAAGAACACTGCTAAATCAATACCTGTTTCTCCTACAGAGGGCTCATCCACTCATGCCACAGGACATGGAGTGGTGTCCTTAACACCATCCATGACTCTATAATCTAACCTTCATGTTCCTATTATCTTTTAACCTTATGTCTAGAAGTCAACTTACTAAATCACTAAACTACTCCATCACTTTTTATCCTTCTTATTGTACCTTTCAGGATCTCACGACCAAGGCAACAATTGATGGCAGAATTGAGCATGCTGGTCTTTACTACTTGGAGCCAAGGTTCTAAATATCGGATCTCGACCCTGACGAGATCTCGAAAATCTCACCGAAGGTCGAGTTTTCTGAGATTTTTGAGATTTTGAGATCTCGAGAAGGTCAAGATTTCGGAGATTTTGCCAAGATCTCGCCAAGATTTAAAAAGTATGCTTGGAGCATACTAGACCAGCTACTACCACTGCTACCACCTCCACTACTACACCAATTCAATGGCATCACCGGCTCATTCATCCATCTCTCTCCAAGATGAAGACCCTTATAATAAGCTACAAATTTATCTCTCACCTAGAGTATGAGGCTTGTAAGTTAGGCAAACATTGCCGCTCGTCTTAACCTGCCCGTTCTGAGTCTTGTACTTCATCTCATTTTTTGATAATTCATTCTAATATTGGGGACCATGTCGTGTCCCTAATAGACTGGGTTTTTCTTATTTTGAAACCTTTTGTAGACGATCATACCAAGATGACCTGGCTTTACTTACTTAAGGTCGTTTCGAATTTCTTACTATTTTTAAGGGTTTTTACAAAGAGTAACAAACTCAATTTGGTATTTCTATTTGTATTTTGTGTACTCATGATGCTCTTGAATATACTCAGCATGCCATCTCTAACTTTTGTTTCGCTAATGAAATGCTTCATCATACTAGCTGCTCCTATACTCCTCAACAAAATGGGGTTGTTGAAAGAAAGAATAGGCACCTTTTAGAGGTTGTTAATCACTCATGTTCCACATGCATGTTCCTAAGTATTTTTTGAGTGATTTTATAGTAACTGCTTATCATCTTATCAATAAGATGCCACCCTCTGTTCTTCATAATAAAGGTCCATTTTCTATTCTTTATCCTAATGTTCCTTGTTTACTATACCCCCTCGCGTATTCAGCTATGTCTATTTTACCTATATGTTACAACCTCGGCTAGATAAATTGTCTCCTCGGTCCATCTAGTGAATCTTCATTGGCTACTCACAGACTCAGAAGGGCTACAAGTGCTATGACTTGATTATTTGACGTCACTTTGTAAGTGTTGATGTTACCTTCTTTGAAGATACGTCTTATTATCCTACTCCGGTCCATGCCATTACACCTCCTTTACCATTGGCCACTACACCTGCTAAACCTCTGCTAACATTGGTCGCACCCTCAGATGACACTATGCCTTCCATTGCTTCACCACCACCATTACAGGTCTACAGTGCCTTTAGAAGCCTGCTCTAGTCCTTGTTCCGGCTACTGCTCTGTCACCTACTCTACCTGCTCCCGGTGCTGCGATCGCTTCTGACCTACTTATCATTCTTCGTAAACGTACACGTCCATGCACTCAAAAGTCTTTCATTACATACCCTATAGAACGGTTTGTTACTACTTCCCATCTCACCCGCTCTTCCCATAACCTTGTTTTATCTTTATCTACTTCCTTTGCTCATTCCACTCCTTCCCAAGCCTTATCTCATCCAGGGTGAAAAGTGGTTATGGACACTGATATGGATGCCTTGACCTCCCGTCACACATGGACACTAGTTGATCTCCCACCTAGGCAGTAAGCAGTTTGTGGTACGCTGCCGATGGGTCAACACTGTGAAGCATAATCCTGATGGGACTGTGGAACACCTGAAAGCTCGCCTTGTTGCCAAAAGTTTTACTCAGACATATGGGGTTGATTACTTTGATACTTTTTCTCTCGTGGCTCATCTCAATTTTGTCCCTGTTATTATCTCATTGGCTGTCAATTTCGATTGGCCTCTTTCATATGAATGCCAAGAATCCATTTCTATACGGGGATCTTTAGGAAGAGGTCTATATGGACCCTTCGGGATATGTTGCTCAAGGGGGATGTCCATTAAAGTTTGCAAACTACAAGCCATCTATGGGTTGAAACAATCTCCACGTGCTGGGTTTGATAAATTCAGTTTGGTTATTACAAATTGTGGTTTTTCTCCTTGCTACTCTAAGCACTCAATATTCATCAGGCATCGTCACTCTAAAGTTATTATGATAGCAGTTTATGTTGATGATATTACTATTACAGGTGATGAGTCTGATGACAAGAATGGTATTACTGAGGTCATATCTTACTTGAATAAACATTTTCCAAATAAAAGATTTGGGCCTCCTCCATTATTTCCTAGGCATTGAGGTTGTCCGAAGTAGCAAAGGCATCAGTCTTTCTCAAAGGAAATATGTACTAGATCTTCTAACTGAATCTGACCTACTTATTTCCAAACCAGCTGATACTACAATGGATCCTCATCAGAAGTTTGAAACTTTTGTGACAGCAAAGACTAAACTGATGTTCACCAATATCGGAGAGTCGTTGGTAAAGGTAAACTCATTTACCTTATTGTTACTAGACCTGATTTATCCTTTGCCATTGGTGTAGTTAGTCACTTCATGCAAGATCTTAAGCAAGTTCACTGGGAAACTGCTTGTCGCATCCTAAAATATTTTAAGAAGACTCCTGGCAAAGGTCTAATATATCTTTGCCATAAGCACATTGACATCGTCAGCTACTCAGATGCTGAGTGGGCTGGTGTTGATATTGACGACAATCTACTATTAGCTAAAGTATCTTTATAGGTGGCAATCTCATCACATGGAAAAGTAAGAAACAAACTATTGTAGCTCGCTTTAGTGTTGAAGCTGAGTATCGTATGGCTCATACTACTGCTGAACTGATGTGGTTAAAGAATTTGCTTCAAGAGTTGGGTTTTCCTATAACTCAACCTATGACTATGATGTGCGACAATCAAGTTATTATCTACATTGCTAGCAACCCCGTATTTCATGAGCATACTAAGCATATTGAAGTTGATTGTCATTTTATTCGTGATGCTATTATGAAGAAGTTACTTGTTACCCCCTTTGTATCTTCCTCAAATCAGTTGGTTGATATACTTACAAAGTCTCTGTTCAGACCAGCGTTTCAACTCAACTGTTCCAAGCTTGGTATGGGTGACCTACATACTCCAGCTTGAGGGGGAGGGGGTGTTAACAAATATAATGTAAGGGAATGGGCCTAATTTAATCAGGCCCATTCTCCACATCTTATTACCACAAATTAAGTGTAATGATGGGCCTGATTAAGTCAGGCCCATTAACAGTTTAATTAAGTGCGCATGGGGCTGATCCCTCTTTGGGATCAGTGCATACATGTCCTACTTATCCTATATTCTCACCCTTTCATCATCTTCTTATCCTTATTTGTAATTAGGACTCTATCCTTTAGAGTCCTAGATCTGTTCTTTTAACCCTTTTCTACATCCATAAATATAGCAGTAGGAGGAGAGGAAGAAATACAATCGATTCTGCCATTCTATAGCAGAATCGCCTCCTCTCACTACCTTAAACTTCTTCTCTTTTCTTTCTGTCGGTTTCTGTTTCTGTTTTAGTTTACTTGTTATTTGTTTCATAGTCTTTGGGCTCTGTTGCCTCCTTTGTGAGGCTTTGCTCTCCCTTCGGGTTTCAATACAATTAATTATTCACTCAAAAAAACTACACAATGAGATCCCTTAATCTTCTTCTCTATGTTGATTTGGGACCCACCTTACCTACCACATGGAAGATATATTACGGTTGTACAAGGAGGCTTCCCTAAGTGAGCCATACAGTAACCATTCCACTTTATTATGTTTGTCATTATGTGGCAATATGATACAAATGACATGCTTTCTTTGCTGTGAAACAAGAAAGGCTGCATAAAAAGTGAAGCCAGTAACTCCTTACCAAATCCATATACGAAAGAGAAAGAAAATCATTACATAATAAATAGGAAACAAAAGGATGTCACCAATATTAAAAAGTTTATAACCACACCTCAATACCAGTTCTTCCCATTAGCACTCTTTCTTTGTCAATACCCCAAGATAAACACTGGGTATTTCTCCTTCCTTCACGATCAGTTGAAAATATATCTGGGTCATCTTTTCCAATCTCTAAAACCCACTTGGGAAGAGAGTACAGCATCTCACCAGGAACATTTCCTTCACACTCATGAAATGCCATACCAACCTACAGAATTAAAAGAGAGACTTCATAAACCCATTTAACCGCTTCCCAACAGAAACTTGCAACATAAAAGGATGAGGTATCAAAATATGAGAAAATAATTCAAGAAAGAAACCAAAGCAAATCATAAATTTCTAATACAAGGTAATCACTAGGGGTGCAAGTTTTACCCTAACGACCCTAACCCGCCCAGGCTCGCCCTGAACCTTGGCAGGGTTAAACCTGGCCTGAACCCTAACAAGGCTGGGTTAGGGCTTAATTTTTTATCAACCCTGGCAGGGTTGGGTTGAGTTAGGGTTGACCCCCTGGGTTGAGCCCGGCCCAGTCCGGCCTGGCCCGACCTTGTATATATATGAATATACTCTGAGAAGTGTTGCCGACTCTAAGAGGCATTGAGACATTGTCTGAGAGACTGAGAGTCGACTGTCGAAAAAGATTAAGTGATAATTGAAATCTCCTGAGGAGTTTTCCCTGTTTTGAGTTAAATGTTTTTTATAGTGTGATTGTTATTGTTTCAACTTCATTTGCTGATCTATTAGAAAACTATAAGGAGATTTTACTTTGTTTTGAGTTATGTGTTTTCAATCTTTCTGTTGTTCTTCTGACAGATTGAGTATGTTGTTTGATTTTTGTTGTTTCTATTTTATTTGTTGATCTTTTAGAGTTCCCTCTGTTTTGGCTACCAATCTTGTTCATATTTTGTTCATATTTTCATCGGTTGAGATTTATGATTCGCATGAGTGTTGTAATGGACAATCAAAAGCATGTTTAATGATCGACAGGAGATTTCGATTTGAGCTAAGATCAAATGGGTTTTAAATGAATTGTATGATTGATATCGTTTATCCTCTCCTTTTTTCTCTTTTTACCTACGGGGATCTTTTTTTTCTCTTTTTACGTCCTCCTGAATCAGGG
Organism: Protea cynaroides; assembly: GCA_028583415.1. Taxonomy (NCBI): domain Eukaryota; kingdom Viridiplantae; phylum Streptophyta; class Magnoliopsida; order Proteales; family Proteaceae; genus Protea; species Protea cynaroides. The sequence continues at coordinate 100,678,945 of CM053276.1, read as the reverse complement.
TTAATCAGGGTTAACCCGGCCCAACCCGGTCCTGTCAGGGTCAATCAAGGCAGGTTAGGGTTAGTCCCAACCCTACCAGGGTCAGGGTTAGGGTTGTACATTTTCTGACCCTGGCAGGGTCGGACTGGGTTAGGATTAAGTTTAAATAGTCAGGGTTGGGGTTAGAGTTTTGAAAAACCCGACCCTATTGCAGCCCTAGTAATCAACATCATGCACAAGGATATGTCATGGATTAGCATGTATCTATGGAGTAAACTTCACATCAATGATCAATATAATTCAATTTGAACCCAAGGATATAATTTTTGGTCTGTATTGGAACGCATCAGAATGAGAAATTATTGAAAATTACTCACGCCTCCCCTGAACTTAGCCTTAATTCCAGGCCCGACCCTAAAGTTTCTTAAAATAATTACTTGAACCTCCCTGCTTTGCAAAAAGTTGTACAGACAGCCCCAAGACGTTTGGTCATGTCTGTTAGTTGATGACTCACCTCGACTTAGACGATTTAACGACAAAATATGCCTTTATAGTAGGAGCAAAGTTACCTTTTTACCCTTACCGTGGCATATGATGTGACAACTGGTGGCCACAATAGGAGAAGCGTCCAAGGCTTTGGATACATGGCCACTTTCATGATTGGGGTTGTCTTCTTCAACCTCTCAGTTGAGAGTAGGGCAGAAACCAGAATAGTTTCTGATTTCCTTCCACAGGAGGCCGATGAACCAGGGATTTCAAAGGGAATTCACAACCAAGCACCCTATTAAACCCTACCAACCATGAATCAAATAGGGGGTAATACGATAAAATGTCCTGAAATCAGGTCTTGCGGCAAGACCGAAACAAGATTCTGGACTTAGTTTGTTTGCTGCAACAGCCAGGGTGCTGGTAGCAAAATTCCTAGGGGTTGGTGTTGCCTAAGACAGGATAGGTCTCACTCAAGATCTGAGAGAGAAAAGAGGAGTGAGAGAAATCAGTTCAGTTTATGTGGGCTGCAACTGCTGGTATTGTTGTTATAATGATGGCTGTTATGATGATGGTACTGTCGTTTCGATCAAGATTCAAAATCACAAGTCTCAAGGGTGTCTCGACCCTTGGGGAAACCTAGATCTCAGCGAGACAGTGTAAAAACCCCGCAAAGGCTAAAAAATTGTGTTTTAGGGCTAAAATGGACATTTTAAGGCCTGATACTCCAGGGAAACCCTATTCTAGCATACATAAACACATTTAAACCATAAAATAGTAAAAATAATCACACATGGAGGTTGTTTGGGTTTACACTCATGTTTGATAGTATCGGTCTAAAGTTCAGATATAAACCTAGGGTAATATTAGCTATTTTACATAATGTTTCACTAGTAGAAAATCAAAGAAGACCAAATGAACCAATAAAATTATATTTTAGGAGAAGAATACATATAATAACACTTAATTAGTTTATTTTCATAGTCAAAAACCCAAAGTAGTCAAGTAGACCATACAATCATAATTCATACATTATGTCGAGACCAGTTAAGAACTGGTCAAAAATGTCGAGACCAGGCCTCGTGTGATATCACTTCACGACCTGTTCGAGAACTTCGAGAATCTCGAGATCTTGTCGAGATTTTGGACCATGGTGATCATCATGTCTGATGGGTGCAGTGGGCCAATAATGTGTCCATCATTAACTTCCTCATCTTCTGTGATGGCTAAACTGTATTCCACAAGTCCATCAACACATCAAGTGAGGTCAAAGATAAGGCATGTTTATATAAAAATTGATGGATGAAGTTGTAGAGGAAATTACATAAGAGAATGTGGTGACTAAGAATGCAACAAACTACAATAAAGATAGACAAACAATTATGCTGAAGAGGAGCACTTATTCTAAACACCTTGCGTTGCATATTGCATTGACTTGATGTTGAAGGACATCGATGAAATTCGCAAGGTCTAACAATTGGTAAATGATGCAAGGAAGAACATTAAGCATAAAAATAATAATAATAAAAATATAAAAAAAATGAAAAAAAAAATTCGTCTACAACCACAATTGGGTCTTGGCATTGATGAGGAGGCACACAGTAGGTGACTTGGTGAGGCACTGAGGTCCGTGGCCACAAGAGTTGCCACAAATAACATTGCATTTGATAACCTCATTAGCTGCAAGGAGGGTTTGCTCCAGATGGTTATCTTTGGAGATTGGTTGTCCAACACATATGCAAGGTCGGATATAGCAAAATATGTCCAAGATCTTATCATGTCCTCAAAGTTTTGGGAGCAGGTGGACAGAATGTATTTCAATATGAGGCCGTTATTTTGTCTTCTTATAGAAGTTGATGGTGATAAGGAGCAGACTATGGAGTAGAGGGTGATAGGAAGCAAACTATGGGGAAGATCTGCAATGGCCGTAATTAGGTTTAAAAATATATATATAAATGGAAACCAACGGGAAGCAAAAGATTTTTGAAACTTAAAGAGGACCGATGGGAAAGAATGTTTCGGCAAGACATTCATTTGGCAGGTAATCTTATATCAATTACCCTTTGTGTTTTCATTTAAACACTTAGGTTCTAATGTATCAATATCATACATTGTGCAGCACCTTACTTGAAAGTTGAAACCAGGCATCCAATACACAACACCAAGCCAAGGGTAAGACCTGAATTATATGGAAGCCCTAAAAAGAGTTATACATAGACTGGAGCCAATACAAGAAAGGCTATGTTTGCCATGCATCAGATAACACCGTAACACGTTAAATAACATTTAATAAATGGCATGGTAGATTTTTTTATACAAGCTTCAATCAGTGGCTAATTAATATATTTAACTCTTTAGGAAAGTTCTTTCATGAGGCCATGCGTGGATTTGTTGATCGCATTGCTGTCCATGGAAGAAGAACAGTTCCCCCAGTAAGTTAGGTTTAAGAATATATTCACTTATTTTAATAAGGGAAATTTTTATGGACCTCGCCTTTGTGGTGACAAATACACATGACTCACCCCCCATTTGGAATTAATGTAGTGGACATCCCCTAAAGTTTACAAGTTCTAACACTTAATCCCACTTCGTCAAAGTATGACGTATAAGGTATCATAGTTTTTTAAATGCCAAAACTACCTTACTGAATGTGTGAAGTTATTTTTTACGCCTTTCATTTAAACCCTCCACGAAGCAATGAAACCCTTCATTTCACCATACGCCTCTTTGCCTCCACCCGCTCCCTCTGTTCTCTGCATCCTCGAAGCAGCTCGAAGCTGGTCATCCTCCCACCTTCCTTTCTACATGTAGAGGAGTTGATTTTAAAATAGGACACAAGTTCATTTTCAAAGTCAATGGTACACTAAATAACCACATGTTTCTCCCCAAGCTCAAGTTGCTACGTGTGAGACAATCACCACACAGGTTCATTTTCAAAGTCATTCGTACACTAAATAACCACATGTTTCTCCCCAAGCTCAAGTTGCTACGTGTGAGACAATCACCTCACTCGTCGTTACCAGAAGGCTTAGGGCAACTCAAATCACTTGAGATTCTGGATATCCGAACATGTTCTGAGATCAAGTCAATACCTAGGGGGAGTTGCAACATCTCACCGCACTACAAGAGTTGATAATCATGATATCTACTCCATGAGACGACGTTGCCAAAAAAACATTGGAGAGGATTGGATCAAGATATACCACATCCCACAAATCTTTATTGATGGCTAGAAGATCAAATGAAAAAGGTAAGCAAAAATTTGTTTGTTAATTCTTTAAGGAATCCTTTATATTCTAGATATAAAGGTTCTTTTCCTCTCTTTTTTTAACAATTTTAGACAAGAGAACCCAACCACTTCAACTCCTCCAATGGAAATTTCAATGAAGATCAAACTCATAATTCACCATCTCCCATTTGATGAAGGGAGAGAAAAATTCGAAAACTTTGGGGGTGATGATGACGATCGCTGACACCGATGAGCATCTCCACCCCAATTTCATTTCCTATTATGCTTGCATAGCTCTTCCTTGATTTGTTGATTAATTAATTTGTTGTTTGGTTTTTTTCTTTATTTCTTTGGTTTGGATTTTGGATTTCGTTTCCTATCGATTGGTTGTGATTAATTAGGAATTTGGACGTTTGCTAGAGCCTCCTTCATCACCACCAAGCATGTCCTTAGTGAATACTTTTTCTTTTCTTTTTTGGTAACCCTTTTAATTTTGGTCCTTTCTTCTTTTATTGATAAGCATAATGTAATTTGAGATTCAGTTGAGTTGGGGATTTGCAGGCGCGCACAGCGGTAGAGAAGTTGGGGTTGGGGGTTGCAAGCAGGGGTGGAAAAATGTAGAGGGTTGAGGTCGGGGCTTGTAGGTACGCACAGGGGTAAGGGGTTAGGGGTTGCATGCAGGGGCAGAGAAATGTAGAGAGTTGAAGTGGGGGTCTACAGGTGTGCACAAGGGCAGAGAGTTGGGGTTGGCCTTTGCAGACAGAGCAGGGAGATGGAGACGGGGTTTGCAGGTGCTCACACAAGCTGAAGGTTGGGGGTTTCAGGTTGCAATTTGCAGGGGCAAGGAGATGGAGATGGGGTTTGCAGGTGCGGTGAGCTTTAGAAGTGCGAAAGGAGGAAAAGAAGACGGAAATTAAGGGGGAAAGGTTACAGAAGAAAAATTAGTCATTTAACTTTCACTTAACAACCACTTCTAAGAGCGTCTATTTCAGGGGAGGTAAGTGTATTTTTTAATATGGAAGGCGATTTTTTGTCTATTCGCCATAATACAGGGGAGGTCCATGAAAATTTCCCTTTTAATAATTAGTTGAGATATTATCACATAACTTTCAAAGTTTTAATATCTGAAAATATGTATCTATGTATAGTTGACTAGTAAGTCAATTAGGGGGCTCGTGCTCCACACTTGAGGAGGATTGCAATTTGGGTCTTATCCCAAACGGCCTCCCTAAGTAGATGTGAAAAAAACTAGAGTACATTACACACCAATCCCTGCCATGGTTCGAGGTGCCGATCGAAACCAGTGGTTTCGACCGGCATAACTCGGTTTCGACCAAGATCGAGACGAAACATTAATTCAGTACTAGATTTTGACCGAAGCCTGGTTTCGACTTCGTTTTGATCCACCTAGCCTTATAAAAGACTGGGTTTCAATCGGAACCTCGACCCAAACTCGACTAGGTTACCAAAGCCAGGAACAACATTTATTAGGCAACATAAGAACATGATTTGTTAGGCATTTAAGTAAACTTAAGATATTATATATAAATAAGCAAACACCTCCCATTTGAATCCAATAAAAATAGTCTAAAATTCAAATTCCAAAAGGATAAAACGTCAACCCTCTAATTCAAGAACAAAAATGGATTTTTCAGTTCGGGGGCAATTTTCAACTTCCAAATGCTAGGCTTTTTCCCAAATCTAAAAATTTCATAAATTTTATCATAGTAAAGTATCACTAAAAACCAATAATGCACCAAAATAATCTCTTGCTTTGATGCCCAAAAAATTATTTCCATTTAGATGACTTTAAACAGCATTCGTGTCTCCGAACAAGGTTAAGTTTCACCAGAGTGTAACTCCTTCATTATAACTCGGATTCAAGCAATCTCGTATTTATTGGAAAGCTAAACACAAGCTTATTTACTTAAATTATATTAGTCATAAATAAGTGATGCCTACTTAACTCTGAACACAATCCCAGGTCTCAGCATATATTAGCAAACTTGGGTCCACACCACATGTTATTATTTTGGATGTCTTTTTTTCAAACTAACATGTAAAATAGGTATAAAAATGTTGAAATAGACTACACAAAAAAATCAGATTAAAACAAAACAATTTTGGGCCTCGAAACCATGGTTTTAAGGTTTTCCGGGAAAAAATCCAGGTTTCGATCAAGTATCGGTCAAAACCCGAGACAACTCGGTTTCGAGGCTGGTCGAAACATGCCTCAAAACAGGTACCTTGAACCTTGATCCATGCAACTACCTCAGTCATGCAAATTGGACAAGTTGGCCTACGTCTAATACAATATGAAACTAAAGATGAAATATCTTGAGTTAGAACAGCAAGAAGGGAAGGACATTGACCCGATCGACATCTACCACATGCTAGAAGAGGAGGATCCAATTAGAGCATGGATTGAGGATATTGATAAATTATTGGCGATGGATCAGATGGCAAAGGATTGGTAAACAACCACAACTGATTTTATCATGGAGAACATCATTTTCCAAATAGATCAGAATGAAACATAAGCACCATCACAAACACAAGCACAAGATCTGAACGACAATAGTTCTGATGGTGATGCTAGTTTGACGAGGTCTAGTGCTAAATATGGAGGGACTATACCTGGAGCTAATGGTGATGGTGGTGATGGTGATGGTGATGGTGACGGTGACGGTGACGGTGATGGTAATGCTGACAACGACAGTGATGGTGGTGGGGTTTAACAGTCATAAATTGGGTCGAAGTTCACATGTGAGGAAGGATACACTCAAGCAACCCAAGGTGACAATGATGGTGCTCGCTCACACCACAGTATTTGGTTTCCGGTTCCAGGAGTTTCAGATGGAGAGTTAAGCGTGGCCAGCAACCCAACTATATAGTGGCATCCTCATAAGGTACATGTAGTCACTAAACATGAGTTCAGATCAAGGTGATTCTCCTTCATGATTCACTTTATGGATAGCATGCTTCTCCTGGTGCTTCTTCCATCTATGGGTATTCAACTCATAGAAGTTCTGGGTATGGTCAGGCACAACAACAGTTGGGTACAATACTGACATTATCCACACCAGAGCAGTATACACGGTTTTACTATGAGTGAGCCGCACTACCATCATTATATGGATTGGGGCTAGTATAACTCATATGTTAGATTTGTGCACAGCATCATATTGGTTGCACCTATACCTGATACCTATTCCACCTTGAGTTTGAACCATCCCACAACACGTACTGATATTAGAATTAATGTAAGAAACCTTTTCCTTTTTTATGTTGCATATTTGTAGTGTTTTTTACGAATCAAAATTGCATTTTACATAATCAATAAGCATTTCCATGCGCGTCCTGTTTGTATCCTAGTGTATATTGCATATCTTCAATACATTACGATACGTCTCTTAAACACCAAGCAGATACGGTACCCAATATCGATACTTAAAACCTTGATTTGAGCTTTTTTTCACTCAATCTAATAGGGATAAAGAATTCTGATGCTAGAGGCGATGATAAACAAAGAAAAGATTGTATCCACACTGTTAAGAACATGGAACTCACCAAATATTAGCCACATGTACACGCATAATTTTTTATTTTATTTATTTGGGTTGAAACGTACATGCATAATTTATACAGGCTTTGAAAAGCATATAGATGAGACTAAATTTGAAATAAGAATACATCAATCAACAATATTCTGAAGAAATTACCTGAATTTTCAGCTTGAGCTCTCGGATGATGTTAAATAGTTCTCTGTACCCCGACCATATGTATTTCTGCGGACTCCAGCCTTCGACAATACCCCACCAACAATCTATAATTACACCATCCACATGTAAAGACTTTAAATGTCTCAACTCCTGCGTAATGCCTTCTGGATCCACCAACTGGCAGAAATTATTGACAACACCAGTCTGCCACAATAACAGTCAAGGTTTAAAGATACATCCAGCAGACTTAAAAATACCAACTTCAGATATATGCACTGGAAGTACCAGAGAGAAGAGAGCATCCTACATATGTTATAATAAAAAGTACCACCAAGATCAGCCACTTACACTGAGCACCACATAGACAGGAATATATGGAGTTCCACTAAAATTGTTCTCTAGTTCCCCAGCATGAACATCTCTTGTAAGCTGACCAATCAATCATATAATCAAATGTCATTACAAGGTAAACTAAAAAGAATCCTCCAAAGTAGACAAAACAGTTAAGATTACAGCAACCAGTTTATGATAAACAGAAAATGCAGGACTAGCAAATTTTGAGGGTCCTGAAGTGAAATGCCAAGTTATGTCAAGAACCTTCTGTATGAACTATGAAGAGGGTATCAATTGAATCAATAGTCCCTGTTCAAAGGGGGAAATAAACTTTCATGCTTGCTAGGTACCGCAATCCTAGATTTTTATTTTCCTAAGAAGATAACACATTACAACTTTGAGCAGACAAGAAGCTTTTCCAAATTCCAACGATTCAGAGGTTTTTCTTCTTCAACCATAAATTACATAGAGTACCTTTGACAGTTCACAGCATAGGATGTAAATGTATAATTCCAAATTGAACACACAAGTTACCAGATTTGAATCTGATTGGTACACACAATCCAAATTCCATCCAATATCCAGAAGATATTTCATTCAAGTATGTCAAAATTTGTCAGCTAAAAATTCAGATATCTGAAGTCAAATCCAATAATACCTGATTATTTTTTATTGCATGAACCATTATTAGAAAAATAAAGAGAGCCTAGCTTACTACTACCTTGTTCGTGATGGAACTTGAATCTACTACCGCTTACTACCTGTTTGCTATGCTCGTGATGGAGCTTGAGTCTACTACCATTTACTATGCTCGTGTTGGAGTCTACTACAGTTGCACATGATACAACTTTTACTACCAGTTGCACGTGTGGTGCAACCTCTACTACTAGTTGCACGTGATGCAATTGTGTAACTGTCAGTTTTTTTTTGCTATTGATGGAGCCTACTACCTCTTTGCTTGTGGAAGAGCCTACTACTACTACCAGTTGCAACTCTGCAGGTGATGCTACATTATAGGGTCTCCAGCAACCTGTCCACTACTACTACTTGGTTTGCAGTGACCTATATTACACTTGCTATCTGTTGCTTTACTTGGGAAGAACATATGCTGACTAATGTTTGAAATTACCACCCGAAGTTCTCTATATGCACCTTGGCATCTGCAGCTATATATTGAAGATCGGTGTTGCAGTTCAATTGTTCCAAGCTGGACATGGGTGACTTATATGCTCCACTTAAGGGAGGTGTTAACAATAAGTTTATAATTGAATGGACCTGATCACCAGCGTCAATTCCCAATATTGAGCTGCTATCTAGTGCCAATCCCATCTCGGGATTCGTGCTGTCCAGCTGTCAAGCTGGCTGCCTTATTGTCCTAAGATCTAGTTTGACTAACTCCTTCTTATCTCTACTTCATTACATGCAACTAGGAAAGTATAATCATTATGTAACTAGGAGCTGTTATTTGTGTAGGATTCCTTGTCATGTTGACACAAGGAATTTTCATGCTATCTCTTATGTAACTAGAACTCCATGTTATGTGGAATCCTAGACCTATCCTTTTCCCTTATTTGAATATCTATAATTGGACTGCTGGGGAGAGAGGATTACACACTTTCACTTCTTCTCTCCCCCTTTCTGATTTTCTCCATCTTCTCCCTTTCCTTTCTATTTTGTTACACACAAAGTGCAGTCTCCATTGCCAAAACTATGTTTCCTTGTTGGGAACCTCATTTTAACTACATCCACCATTCCAATGGCCAATTATGGTGCATGGATAATTCCAAGATCAGTATTCTATCATTAAATCTACAAATCAAATCATGCATCTTCAGCTTCAAGATAAGGTTGGGCAACATTCATGGTTGTAAGTGCAATATATGCCTCCAATTCCGTAGTGGAGAGGCAAGTGTTAAGGGATGATCTCAGAAATGTTGCAATGTCAATTGGGGATATTCCTTGGGGCATTATTGGCGCTTTCTTTGACATTCATTTCAGCCATAAGAAGGTGAATGGTTAGTTGGTTACATTGATAAGTAGTCAGTTGGGGATTTCAGGCAACTAGATGCTTATGGAGTTGATGACCTAAAAATGAATAGGGATGAAGTTTACTTGGAACAAGAAAAGATCAGGTAATTAGAGAGTTGCCTGCAAGCTTGATAGGGTCTTTCCATCTTAGTGAATGACAGTTGGATGGCCTCCTTCAGCCCTTCTAAGCTTTATTCGATAGCTCACGGATCTCGGATCATTGTCTGATTCACCTATCCATAAGCCCTTATGCTTCCTTTAACCCTACACCTTTTAAATATTTTGAGATGTGGTCTTCTCGTGACGACTTTCTTATGATTGCGAAGGAAGATTGGGAGAGACATGTTAAGGAAACTAACAGGCCTCTTATTATCTCCGCTCAAAAACTGAGGGAAGTCAAGGGATCCCTGAGTAGATGGAATAAAGGCACTTATGGTAGCATCTCAAATTCTACCCACTTATGCAGAAGTGAGTTAAAGACAATTGAAGCCCGTTGGCAAGACACAAGTTGATATGGGAAATCCTTTACTCTCTGAATGAGAGCCTATCTGAAAATGTTGTCTTTGCTAGTATCTCAAGAGGAAAGCTCCCTTAAAGTTAAACAGAAATATTGTATTGCTTGGCTCCAACTGGGGGACAGGAACTCCAGCTACTTTCACAGGTCTATGAATGCAAATCAGAGCAAGAAGTGCATTTCTACCCTTCTTTCTCAGGAGGGAATACCCTTATCCAGTGTTGAGGATATTAAAAAGGAGGTGGATGAGTACTTCAAGGAAATTTGTAGGCCAGACTCCCTTCCTTTATGTGCAGAATCTCATTAACAAAGTTCTCTCAAATGATCAGAAAGAAACACTTGAAGCTCTTTCTTTGGAGAAGGAGATCCTTTCGGTCACTAAGTCCTCCAAACCCCATAAAGCCCCGGGACCGGTTGGATTCAGCATTAGCTTCTTCCTTGCAGCCTAGGAAATTGTATAGCTTGATCTTATATAGGCAATTCACAGCTTCTTTACCTCCCCACACCAGATATCAGAGATAAACCAAGCATTTCTTTGCTTGATTCTAAATGTGGAAGGAGCTCGCAACATTTCTGATTTCAGGCATATTGCATTATGAAATTCCCTGTACAAGTTTATTGCTAAAATCATTGCTAACAGACTCAAGAAGGTTGTGGACTGTTTAGAAAATGCCAACCACTCTAATTTCATCAACGGCAGGAACATCCTAGACAACATTCTTCTTTGCTCCGAGTTGGTTAAGGGTTACGACATGAAATCCCATCCTCCAGCAAGGCAGCAACTCTTGAGAATTTGATATTCACTAAGGTTATGACTTTGTGAGATGGGAGTTCTTACAGAAGTTTAGCCTATGTGGATGCTTTTCTGCGAATATCTCTTTTTACGCAGAAGGGCTTCCACCTCTTTTCCGACCAAAAGTAGTTTGTGAACGGAGCTATTCTGCAGTTTCATCCGTTTTTCAAAAGGACATAACAGGGTCTGAGGTTGTAGTTTTTTTTAACAAGAGACAAGGGCTTCCGCCACTCGGCCTAAATGCATTTTCCCTCATTTTTCACTAATTGGGTCCATTGGTGCATCTCCACAGTTCGTATTGGTTAATGGCAATCCAGTGGACTTCTTTGGAAGCAGTAGAGGAATCAGACAAGAATACCCATCGACCCCCTTCCCTTTCACTCTTATCCTGCAGGTTCTCTCAAGAGGTCTTCAGGAGAAGGCAGCTTCCAAAGAGATTGAATTCTTTCCCAAGTGCAAGAGCATTGAGCTGACCCACCTTGTCTTCTCTGACAACATCATGATCTTCTCTAAGGCTAATGCCAAATCTATTGGATCGATATCTCTCTCTTGAGTCTTTTGGTGACGTGTCGGGCCTTCATGTTGATTGCAACAAGTCTGCCATCTTCATCTCAGAAGTCGATGAAGTTACCACTGAGCACTTGAGAAGAATGTCAATTGTCAGGCTTTTCCCAGGATATTTTCTAGTTAAATACTTGGGTCTCCCCCTGATCTCTTCCAGATCGGATACACATCATTGAACCCACATTCTCGACCATCTTTGAAAGAAGCTCTTTTTATAGAAGGCTAAACTCCTCTCCTATGCAAGGCGCATGAGCCAGTTAGAACGGTTATGAGAGCTCTTACCTAATCTGGACGGGGTTTTTTAGGCTCCCGCGGTCCATCATCCATAAGATAGAGGCCTTGGTGAGCGCTTTTCTTTGGAAGGACACTGATAGCAATAAATTCCTTTATACTAGAAGTTGGCTGCTCTTTGTCTTCCCAAGTAAAAAGGGGTCTCAGCTTACAGAGATTGAAGGAAGTTAATATTGCTTGTATCCTTGAGCTGGTTTGGAAAGTGGCAGCTAAGCAAAAGGGCATCTAGGTGGACTGGCTCTATGCTACCCTCCTTTGGAAGGACTTTATTAGGACAGTAAACAATGGGAATGCCTCATCTTGGGCCTGGAGGAAGATCTTGGAGTTTAGACTGTTTGTGTATATAATATATAGAAAAAATTTCATCTACATCCCATCAAGGATTGCTAACATCATCTACATCCACAAGATTGCAAAAACATCACCTAGGTCCACTTAACTGACAAAAATCACTAAAATTGTTGAAATATAGTTTTACCCCTCATATTATAAATTGAAAAATTAAAAAATTATGTTGATTTACTAATTTGACCTTCGATATCATATGGAGAACCTAGCTCTGAACGCCTTTTTCCCCTCATATTCTAGTGCACTTTTCGCTTCAGTGGTTTCCGCCCATAGTTGTCAAGGCGTCGCCTAGGCGCCCAGGCTGCCTTGGGTCGCCTTGGAAAATTGGGCGCCTTGGTTGCCTAGGCGGTCTCCTTGGTCGCCTAGGCGAGCGCCCAGTCAAGCCTCCATCGCCTTGGTTTGCCTTGGCGCCTTGACAACTATGTTTCTGCCATTGGAACCCAGCTCGGAACACCTTGCAGCTTTCAAGAATGATTTCCCAATTTCGTTGGAGAGTTTATTTGAGAATCAGATGAAGCGCTGCGGTTCACTATTGATAATCATTAGAAGAAGCACCGGAATCAGTTCTACCAGTTCTGTCGGGTAAGAGGAGCTCTATCAAAACCAGCCTTTTGCCCATTGCAACTACAACGACACAGTTACCTTCTCTAGGAGATTCATAATCCCAATGCTTAGAAACATTCGCCCTGATCCCTCCTCCTAACTTCTGAAGAAACCTTTGGCCAGGGATAGATAATTCAGACCAAAGAACCAGTTCCCGATGAATACATTTCGTTTCGCTGAAATGTCCTAAAATCACGGATTCAGATACTCTGTTTCGCTGCTCAAAATGTTGAAAAAAAAAACGCAACTCTTGCTCCAATCTGTTAGAAGAAAACAAACCAACACAACAATTAACCGTTGCTCCAATCTCTCCCGACCTCTCAACGGTTCTGCAAACTAGCTTTTCAAAGGCTTTTTCACTCCCACAGCACCATTGTTGCTGCAATGTAAGGAGGGTTTGCTCTCCTCTGTTTCAATCCATCATTGCCTCTTTCTCTTTACTACTCTATTGTCTTCCCTCTCATTCTGTTCAAGTTATACCAAGTACCAACCAGAAAAAAGAATTATTTTTTCTTACTCTTCTATTTGTAGGAATCTATGTATGTTCATATGTTGAAGGCAGAGCTTCTTAGGACTTTTAATGCTTGAAATTTTGATGCTACAGAATCTGCTTTTACCTTTTTGTCTTCGTTTTGGGAGATTGCTTCTTTGTCCTTTTAATGGTGTTGTTGGGTTTCTTTATTTTCATCTTGTTCTGTTTTACTGAATCTACCTTTCATATCTTGCTCCAATCTGTCAGAAAAAAATTTTCTCTCTGTCAGCAACGGTCTGGAGCGTGGAGCAGGGTGTCAGGGAAGGAGAATGAAGAAGGGAAGGATCCGGAAGACTCAAGAAAGGGAAAGCAAAGAAGACTTCCAACCAATCCTCATCAATCATCTCTTTGAGAAAGAAGAAGAACAAAAGCTCTAATTGAAAAAAAAAAAAAAAAAAAAAGAAAAGAAAAGAAAAAGGTTCTACATTTTCCAGAAGAAAGAGAGGAGGTTTCGATTTTTTCTGGTTTTGATTTGTTTTCGGATCGTCTCCATGGCGGCGATTTAATTTGTTTCCAAAATTCCTATCATATTTCACAGTGATATTTCTAATCAGATTTGAGAGTTCCGATCGCCATTGCCAGCGAAGAAGAGGTTAGATATTCTAGGGGTAGGGTAAAAATTGAAAAAAAAAAAAGGGTAAAATCGTCTTTTAACTCGGATCAAAGGGTAGTATTGTCCATCAACGGTTCCATTTCAGCTGACATCAGCAACTAACAGGAATATTGTGACGGAGTGGACTTCTTCGATTAGCACAGCAAAGTTTTTGGGTGGTAGATGATGTTTTTGCAATCTTATGGGTGTAGACGATGTTAGCAATCCTTGATGGGGTGTAGATGAAATTTTTTCTAATATATATTATCAAAACTAGAATTGATGACAACGCTATTGTAGTTGGACAACTAGCATTCCCATGGAGTTCTCCTCAATAGGTATGGGGAAAGGATAAGATTCAAGTGGGGCAAAGATAGAATGGTACTTGCTTCTTCTATCCAATGTCCAAAATCTCAGTGAGATCTCAGAAATTTCGACCTCACCAAGTGGAAATCTCAAAAAATGTCCATATTATGTGTTGGAAAAAAAGAAAAAAAAAAGTGTCTCAGCGAGATCTCAAAAATCTCGACCTCACCGAGATGGGATCGAAACACGAGATTTTGAACCTTGCTTCTATCTTCTCAGAAGGTATATGAAAGGTAAGGCGGCTATCATCTCATAGATTGACTCAGGCATGGTCAGCTCTTCATTCGATTTCCAGAAGTAATGGGCTGTAGAGATGAGGTTAGATGGACTGCATCATCCTCGAGCACATTTTCATCCTCTTCTACGTGGAAGCTTGTAAGGCCTAGAGCAGATAAGGTCCTCTGGCATGATGTTACTAGTTTCAAAGCCACATCCGCCGCCACAGCTTCATTGCCTGGAAAACTATGACTCAATTTCTCCTGCTTTTCTCCTCCAGAGGCAGATCTGCTTGCAATCTAACCGTTGTTTATGTTGGCCACCCACTGAGGACATCCATCACCTCATCTTTCAGTGCCCTTTCTCCACCTGCATATGGGAAGGAATTGTTTGTCGCTGCTGGCAGGGCTCGAGAAGAATTCATACCTTTGAGAACAAATGGAAGTGGATCCGCAATTCTTTGAAGGAAATTTGCTCAGCAACAAGCTTGGGAAATTAGCCTTTTACAACCATTTACCATATTTGGATGGAGCCCAACTTGAGAGGCAGGTCCTCCAAATCAAGGAGTTTCTATCAGATTTGGGATGCCATCTCCTTTGACATCTGGGGGTTTTGAAAGCACCACCCCCCCCCAACCATCTCTTCTCCCTTTTAGTATACATCATGGAGAAGATTTATTTTAATTCCTGGGATCTACCTATCCTTTTAACGTGACTAGGATTCCCTTTGTGATCTTTTTGTAATCTTTCATTCTTTTGTATTCGTCCCAGGCTTGCAGATGCAAGCTCCCGGTCTTGCATCCTCCCTTGGGTTTGTTAGTATAATTCATTATTCACCCAAAAAAGACCCCTAAAGCAAATGAACCACCATTAAGATTTTGATCTCTCAGTCTGTCCAGGCAATGAAGGCTACCTTGCTTGGTACCTTTATTCCCTAAAGAGCTTGTAAAGAAATACACCAACAGTAGCAGGCTTGATCAAGGGAATTCTGGCCTTGAATGAAGAATATTAAGCACATATTCACTTTCCTACATCCACCTGAAGGCTAAGTGGGCAAAGTCGAGGGTTTATTGTGAGTGCCAAGAATTTAATTTGGAGTTGGGATCCCAAAATCTGCTGAAAGAATCAAGAAAACAAACATAAAACAGCAAGGAATTATGGTAAGAGAAACTATTAAGGAAGAAGAAAAGTTATTAACAGTAACTAGCACTAGTGTTTGTGCTTGATGGGGATTTGGATTACCCCAAACCAGGATCAGCAAATAAAGTAGCTCAACAATCCATTACAGCAGTGACAATAGAAAATAGTATGCTAGCAACAAAAAATTCCTCCACATGGTTCTACCAATCAGTGGGTCTGATTAGTGTCAAATTGATGTCAAAGGGTAGGCGATGAAGGGTGAGAATGATACCAGAAAATGAGCTTCAACTGATGGTTGAATCAAGGGTATACTCACATTGAATGACCAGCAAGATAACCACATGAACAGTAATCGTGAACAGTATTTTGACAATGAAATTTCTCTCTTCTTTTTTTATATAATAAGAAAGGGGAAAAGAATCAATGAATGGAAGGAAGAAAGGATGGATGGAAGGTAAGGGGATATGACCTTTAGTGTCTCACCTTAGGCCTTGGTAGTCTCTCACCACCGGAGGTTTCTCACCTCATGAGTCTCTCACTCAACTGTTTCTCACAGCAATTTGAATCTCACAGACAAATTGTAGGCAAAGCCAATATTTCATTCAAATTCTCTTTTTTTTAAACACTTACAAGGTAGCTCTTTTTATAGAGGGACTGAGATGGTTCTAGACCTTCATTGAAACTTCCTCCTAGACTTAATGATTTGAATAGTTCCAAGGACTTACATTGGGACTGTTTTCAAGATAATACTCTTTACATTTTATAGGTCTCCACTCTCAATGAAATTAACTTCACTAATGACTCTTAGACTTTAAAAATGACTTTTAGACTTCTAAATTCGTATGAACTAAAGGATCACATATCACCCGTATTTGGGCTTTCAAAATAGGCCCAATACAAAAACAGAAACTGTGAGTAAGATACACTCTATACGCTTCCTTTAAACCTGTAAAACAGAAACTGTGAGTGAGATACAAAACCGAAGGCCTTAGAAACTTGTTTTTCTTTTCACAAGCTGGGGCAAATCATCTAGCATAAAACAACCCTAATCTTCACTGTTTCAATAAGTTTTTGGGATTTATATTGCACAAATGATGGATCGTAACAAATTTAAGCGAAAAAGAGGTAAAGTTGCAGTTTTTTTTTAATGCATCACTAGATTTGGTGAAACAACTCAAATCCTTGCATCAAACTGATATATATTTACATATTGCGTAATAAGATGTTTTATGCATCAAAACTGTAATTTGCATCTATCCTAAGCAATTCCATGTGTTTCTTGACCATTTTCACTCATATCTTTAGCATATCTTGCGTCTCTCCACTACGAGATGTCTCCTAAAACAGCCTTCCAATACAATACGTCGATACCCGATACTGATACTTTAAAGCTTGGTGATTTCATCATTAAAATGTTATTTAGGCCACATTTGGATGGACTCTGATCCTAGGATTCTATGATTCTGAAAGGATTCTCAAATCTATATTCTTATTTGTCTCCAATAATAAACACAAAATTTTAGATACTTGGACTTACCAAACACCTCAAGAATCATGTGAGAAACCAAGAACCACCTTCAAGTCTCCATTTTACTTCAATTAATTATTTCTGAATGACTGTAAAATATGTATTATCATTTGTTTCAACTTTTGGCGCCTACATGAAATACCATTAGCTACAATTGAATCACAATTTGTAACCATCAGAGAACATCATATATTAAGAGGACATTGTAAATAACAGCATAACTTGTGTATTTAGGCCAAAGTTACAGAATTTCTAAGTGTTGAATTAGGGAATGGATGAGAATTTTTTATTTCTCCACACAACCTTCTTATTTATAATGAATACGATTACAAACTAACAGGAACTCTAGAGTGACTAGGAGTCCCAACTCTAGAGTGACTAGGATTCTAAAGAAAGAAATAAAACAAATATAAAATATAAAATTACAAGTATGTCATTCCCTTATATAATTCAACACTTTCCTTAAGTTGGTGCATATATATCATGCATACTGAACTTGAACAATATCATGTGGAACAGTTTCTCAGGTAAACCTTTAGTGAGAATATCTACCAGCTGATCCTCTGATCTAACAAATGGAATTTAAATCTGACCACTTTCTAACTTTTCTTTGATAAAGTGACGATCTACCTCAACATGTTTAGTCCTATCATGCTGAAGTGGATCGTGAGTAATACTGATGGCTACTTTATTGTCACAAAACAAAGTCATAGATCGAGGACACTTGACTTTCAAGTCTTTGAGTAAACCATCCAACCACAATAGTTCACATAGTCCCTGAGTCATTGCTCGAAATTCTGCTTCTGCATTGGAACGAGCCACCACAATGGAGCAAAACAATGTAAAATGCCTTCAATAGTGATGTCGTGTATCAAACTTCTGAAAACAAGAGACACATATGCAGCACTTTTCGATCTTCATACAGTTAGGGAAGAATCGAGGTTCGCTATTCGAGTAGTCTCTTTAAAGTAACCCAACAACAAGAGACACATATGCAGCAATTTTCGATCTTCATATAGTTAGGAAAGAATCGAGGTTCGCTATTCAAGTGATCTCTTTAAAGTATCCCGACAACAAGGAATACACGGCAACTGGTATTAACATACCCCTGTGGGAAGGTTTAGTTCATGGGTAAGAAACAAGGTTGCATCTTGTGCAACTGAAGTAGGTTTCGGACACGAGCCAGGTAGTAATAGGCTCCAACATGAGCAAAGTAGTAGTAGGCTCAAACATGAGGAAAGTAGTAGTAGGCTCCAACATGAGCAAGGTAGTAGGCTCCAACATGAGCACGATAGAGAAAAGTGTCTCTTCCATGAGTAGACACAAACCAACAAATAATAATCTTCAACTGATAACTAGAGCAGATAAGAATCTCCAATCTTCCCCTCACGTGGAGAGTGTCATGTGAACAAATAATACACAGGATGCAAATATAGAAGTCCAATGACAATTCTGTAAATTATGGTCATACTGATGGGACCGCTCAAGCAAAATAATATTCCAAATATGTCAGAGACAAGAGCTAATGGCAATTTGGTAATTAGCCACATTTTTCAAGGGACCATGGCTAGTAAGCAAAGGAAGGAGTGGCATAATTTTAAATAATCAAAACTGTGATCTCCTTTAAGGTAGACAAAACAGACTTTGAATGGCAAAATGATAATGTTAAAAACAATGTAAGGGAATAAGGACCAACCAAACAGACCTCAATAGCAACATTGTAATTAAAGAAAATGCAGAATGATTTAATGTCTATTGAAGCAAGGCAAACAGACCCTTAGGACTGAACTGGAATTAAGACAAAAAAGGTTAAGGGTAATTCTGGTAGCTAACCTAAGACAAGGATAAAGCAGAATTACTTATAAAGAAAGGGGCATAATTGGAAATCCAGGAATAAATTCACTCTTCTTCAACCTTCGTTAGGTGATTTCATAACCAGAGCTGAGAGGCGACAATCAGATTTGGTTGAAGAGGAAAATCTCCCTCAGTTCAAGCCCCAAAAAACTATGATTTTAAGGGATGATTCGTTTCAATCAGCCCTACAGAGAGCACATGGTTACCACTCAGAAACTTCAAAGAAAGGGGAGCTTTTTAGATCTGAAACTGATCTGGCAGTAGTAGCTTGGTTACCAGATCTAATAAGATTCTCTTTGTCAATCAAGCAATCATGATCCATATCCAGCACCCAGAACTTGCAATATATCACATAAAAGTGCTCATATGAGAAGTACCTCAGAACTTTATTAATATCCTCTTCCTTGTCAGCATGTTGCATTGCAGCAGCAATTAGATTTCCACGTTTCAGGGTATTCAGGTTAGCAACAATTAATAGATAATGGCAATATAATCTCAGCAGGCACAACAGATTAGACTCCTGAAGTTAGAACTCAAAAAATAGAGACTAAAACTGAAGTTCTCTGAAATCAGAATTGAACTACAATTTTAAGAAATCTGTAGCAAAATCAAACTTGGAACCAGGAGGGATCGATTGTCAGATCTGAATCCAGATTCAAAGGTGTAGATCTCAGAACAGAACCTCAACCAGGCTGATCCAACGAATTCTCTCTCACCCCAGCAGTAACGTCAAATAGCAGGCACAGTAGTATCAAGAAATTTCAATAATAAAAGAGGACAATTGGGCCGAAGTCAGACGAACAGTGTCACCCAATCCTAGCAGTTAATCCAAAACCAGAAAGTAGGAAAAAAAATTCATAGCAGAAGATCAGGAATTATTCTTCATAAAAAAAAAAATCAGATATGCAGAGGGACAATACTAGAAATTGCAGAGAATAGAAAATAAATAAAGCCGAAGCAGCAATGGTGGCTGCACACCAAAATGGACACCTTTAAACGACTCTCAAAACGGCACCCGCTTTGATACCATGTTGAATCAGAGAATGGGAGAGAATTTTTTATTTCTCCACACAACCTTCTTATTTATAATGAATACGATTACAAACTAACAGGATCTCTAGACTGACTAAGAGTCTCAACTCTAGAGTGACTAGGATTCTAAGGAAAGGAAATTAAACAAATATAAAATATAAAATTACAAGTATGCCATTCCCTTATATAATTCAACACTAAGGAATTCATTTAAGATTCACATCCACGGTAAGGAAACACAGTTCAAAGAAGTACCTATGGTTCCAAAAATGAATAACCATTCGAATGCAATAATATCACCACAACAATTACCTGATCAGCCTCCAAACATTCTGGGGAGTTTATGGAGCTGACTGTAGTATATTTCTGACTCTTTGTATCCCTCTCTGCAACTACAACAGAATCAAGGGATGCTGATGATAAAGTCTCATCAATTCTGAGAACCGATGGCTCACAGTCCAGCAGAGCTTTAGCGGAGGAGTTTCTCAAAGGACTAGCAGACAGGGGGCTTTCAACAGACCTAACAGGAAATGGCACCTGCAGACACAAGATGTGTTTTATTTCACATAGTGACAATTACAAACAAAATAATTCAATATGTTTTGCAACAAAGTTCATAAACACAAGAATCTTAGTGCTGTAAGCCTGTAACTGATGCAGTACAAGTATACCACAGGAGGAAAAGGCAGCAGCAGCTCATAGATTTGGTCTTAATATCTAAGATTCATATTTAATTTGGTCTTAAGAACTAAGATTCTGATTTGATTTGGTCTTAAGATCTTAAGTGTCTATTTTCTGCTTTAGAGATTTCAATATTTATATATTCTGATTTAGGGGATTTCTTTGTAGAAGATGTCAGTTTCTATTTTTAGAAGTTTTTATTTTGTCAGTCCTCTAGTTGACAGCTTTTAGGAGGATTTAGTAGCTGCTAATTTTTTAAGTGCTACTATTTTTGTACTCCCTTCAAGCTATTAATATAAGCGCAGGCAAAAGACCTACCACAATTTTAAATTTGACTTCAATATTGGCTGCTGCCGTGTGTTTCCCTCTGAGATGCAGTGTGAGTTGAGAGACCTAATGAAGAGAGAATCTACCAAGGCCTAAGGTGAAAAGCCTTGGTCCTATCCCCCTACCCCTACTCTCCTCTATTTTCCTTATTTTCATTCATTTTCTCTTGCTACCCAGTATTCAAAGCACTGCTCTGGATGAATACTTTGCTGCTGCCAATTAATTCACTGAAGCTAATACCACCGCTGGGCATCACTCTTGGACTGAGGGCTACAGTTCTGAAGTGAGGACCATCAAGTAAAGAGTTGATCTCCAGTTACTGTACTATGAAGAAGGACCGAACATAGTGCCGTTAAACATTGACTTGACTTGCTGTACAACTGAGGACTGAACCAGGTTAAAACTTTTAAGTGTCCTACGACATTAAGTACTCAATTTTCTGTTTACTATTAAGGCCTGTATCTTCTGCTCTTGCTACAACTCTCAGGGGTGACTGAAACCCTAAATCCTCCCCATTAGTAACAATTTTACATTTTTTCCCACTATTCAAAACAATGGTGACAACTTTATAAGTTTGGAATCACATAAGAGAGTAAAACCCAGACAGATTAAAGCAAAGCCAACAGGGGTAAGAGTGTGTGTGTGTGTATATGTGTGCAAAAAAAAGAATTTTCACCCCGTGATACCAAAACCCATCATTTCACAAAAAAGTTCCCATGTTGAACACTACAAGGCAAGGGCATGGATGTGGAAAATATGTCAGACCCTCCAAATCTGAACACAATTTTTTCCATGGGTCAGTGTACCCATTGTCTACACATGCACACAAGATGAACTGGGAACCTGTATTACTATAAATCCATGCCCATATAACTTCACAGATTGCAGATTTTGAGTACAATATTAATTTTGAAATGAAATGAAATTACAACATAGGTTCAAGTACTTATTAGCTAAGTTTTCATATCCTACAATTTAACAGTCAGGTGGATCTTATTCCTGCATTCCCACATGAGATCAAAGGTAACATACTTTAATAATCCCTCTATGCCCCGCCCCCACCCCAGACCAACAAAAAAGCAAAAAAGGAAGAAGAAACGTTACCTCAAATTCTGGGACTTTGAGAAAATACTCTGACCTCCCGGTAGATGAAATCAAAATCACATTTACTAATACCAATTACATTATTTTTCTTGAAACAAGCAATTACGGTTCCACCAAAATTCAACAACTTGACTGGAACACTAAAACAACAGTAGTTAAAAATGCATAGTTTCAAGTGGTTTCTACTCGTTTCATACTCAAAAGAAGGGTCCGAACTCTGGAAGACAAAGCCCCCTTCAAAGTAGCTATATCTTAAGTGTTCATCCTTAAAAGGTTTCTGAGTTCTGACTTAAAACAATGCGCAACATAAAGGATGGTATTAGACCAATAGATGTTATTTATGTTTATACCACGAGGCGTCAGCAGCTCATTTTCCTGACATGCAAAATGGCAATTAAAAAATGGGCATACTTCCTTGGCATGTTTGTTGTGCATATGACATGGCCTGAAGATGTTGATGAAATATTTATCCTTTCATTCCGTTGGCCCTTGAGTCCCTTTGGCTCCATTTGTTTTGACGTGAAACATTTTACAGGATTTGTTAAAAAGCAATACAAAATTTCATAGGAATTAAGACGCGGGGAAAATGTTCAGACTTTGGAAGGAGAGGAATAGAAGGGTTGTTGAGAAGAACTCTAGAGTTCTTCCTGAATATGTACTGGCATTGGCCAGTTACTAATTGAGTGATCTTTGGCTTCTAAACAAATTTTCAAAGCAGATCACCATGGTATCACTTCCAGCTGGATTTATTTGCTTTTACACTGAAGTATTCTATTTTACATGTCTATTTTTTATGCATCACTGGCATATGTTATTGTTTCTATCAAAAATTGCAATGATGCTTTCTTTCTGAGAATTGAATATAATTTTTGTAGTTGACGATAATAAGAAAAAGGGTGGGAACAATGCCTTTACACCCGTGAGGGAGCAAAAACCATTATGTGTCTTTTTTCTTCTTTTTTTTGCCTTGCACAAGACCTTTGTGACAAATCACTTTCCTCTCTCAATTCATGCAACCTACATATTGAAAACAGGGATTTAAAAGATTGGAGCACTTCTTTGGGATTTTATTTTTATTTTTTACAACAGAAGGACCACATTAACTCTTTCTTTGGAAATGTGTAGTTAGAATTTAATAAAACAAGTCGTTACACAAGCATATAAGACTGGTGTGCACATGTACGCAGAAAAGATGAATAAATTGGAAGAAAACCCAATTTTTTTTAAAAAAAAATCCATAAAAAAAAAATTACCCAAAGATGCAGTATAATAAGCTCACATAATCAAATGCTAGTTTGATATATCATATAGGAATAGCAAATTGATATATTGGTTAAAGGGAACATAATCAATCAAAGAGTAGTCTATAATAAAAGAACAGCTTCAAAACAGTAATAACTCCAACTTGTCAATGTCAATAAGAAATTTAAGAAACAAACAAAATCCTATTTCCAGTTTTCCACTAGCACCAACACAAGGAAAATACTTCACATTCAGAAATTCCCCGATTCCAGTGGCACTACTTTCAAAATGCCGTGAAATCAGCAACGGTTTTAATATAAGCAAGCTAAATCTATCAAACAATTGACCCCAATCAAAGTACACAAATTCCAAAACTAACATAAAAGACCATTAAATTAGCTTGAACAGAAGAAAGTCTTCCCTCAGATTAAATATCATTCCGGAGGAGAAATGGAAGACCCATAAAAGCAGAAACTAAAGGAAGGACATAGAAATATAAGAACATAACCAACCATTTGAGGAGGAGGAGGAGGAGATTGACGATATGTGGTGCCGTCGGGCTCCACAGTCCAACCGGCCTCGCGAGCAAGTGATGCAAGGACGTCGTTCATGTCAGCACGGGCGGGGAGAGTGAAATTGCCGTACTGACGGAGACCTGCGAGCATACGACTGGTAATGGCACGGCGGTGACGCTCACGAAGCTTTGTGCGTTCCTTTTCTTTTTCTCTCTCTTTCTTTCCTTTGCCACCGGAGGAGACGCCCACCTCTGCCGCCACTGCCGCCGCAGCAGCGGTGGCGGCGAAGCCACGGGGACGACGTTGGGGTTGTGGAGGGTGGAGGTGTTGAGAGAGGTGATCGGAACTGTGGTCACTGTGGGGGTCCAAATCGTGTCTTACGTTGTTGATGCTGTTCATCTCCACTACTGATTATCTTCTTCTTCCTCTGCTACTGTCTGTCTCCATAACTCTCTCTCTCTCTCTCTCTCTCTCTCTCTCTCTCTGTGTCTGAAGACAACTGTGTCACAGCAATAGAGAGAGAGGAAAAAGGAACTGAAGCTTGTTCTATGGTTCGAGGAATTTGACACGGATTGGGGAATCGGCGGTCCCGATCCCAACCGATTCAACCTGGTATAATAAGTTGGATCGAATCGTCCGATTCAACCGATCTAAAGACATGTGGACCACATGTTGCACGACTCATGGATCCTGTGAAGCTTATTTTGAGGGCCTTAAGGGAGTGTTTGGTAACACTCTAGAAGTTGGATTCTGACTTCTGGAACATAAATGGAGTAGGAGTCTGTTTGGTAATCTGGTTTGGACTTCTGGAGAATCCATAGCTGAACCGGCTCCAAATAGTCTCCAAAATCCACTTTTTTGGAGCATCAAAATGATGTTTTTCAACTTCAGAGCACAATTTTAGAGTAAAAATCATCCCACACCACTACTACCACCAACTACCACCACCACCATCACAACCCACCAACCAACAGCCACTGGCCACCAGCCACCACAGCCACCACCGCCACCACCCTCCACCACCCACTGCCGCCACCACCACACCGCCACCACTACCCAGCACCATCACCCCCCGTCACCACCACCACCAACCACCCATCACCGCCACCACCATCCACTACCACCCACCGCCACCGCCACCACCACCATCCTCAATCACCACCCACTACCACCTACCATCGCCACCACCACCAGCCACCAGCCACCAACCACCGCCACCACCACCCACCACCACCACCATCACCCACCACCACCGCCGCCACCACCACCCCCAAGCGCCACCACCACCAACCACCCACCACCGCCACCACTATCCCCCACCGCCATCGCCACCGCCACCATCCTCAATCACCACCCACCGCCACCTATCATCGCCACCACCACCAGCCACCAACCACCACCACCACCACCACCCACCACCACCACCAACTATCACCCACCACCACCACCACCCCCCGTCGCCACCACCACCAACCACCCACCACCGCTACCACCATCCACTACCACCCACCGCCACCCTTCAACACCACCTCCCACCCACCACCACCTTCACCAACCATCACCATTCACCACTAGTGCCACCATCCACTACCCACCAACACCACTCTGGAGTTCATGACTAAATTAAGTTAACAAACATGTTTCTACTCTTTCATACTCCTGAATCCTTTTGAAGTTGGAATAGAAATTTGAACCAGAAGTAAGAATCCCAGAGTTGAAGTTTTATCAAACAGCCCCTAAAAAACTTATAAGAGGAGGGAGAGGGACTCCGGATCCTCTTCCCACCTAGTAACTACCCCGCCATTTTGAGATCCTTAGATAAGGTGTGGGACACTTTGGGAGCCATAGATCAAATGTGAAATGATTTCCAAGGGTGTGAAGTGGTTGGGAAGCGAAGAGAGGATCAAAAGAAAAGGAGATGGATAGAAATCTGTTGAAACCCCGGCAAGTTGAGCAGTTGTGAGCAGCATTGTGTATGTTGTCATTGTTGGCAATCTTGGCAACCTCTGGACAGTTGACAGAGTGATATGGTGGAGAGAGAATGCCAGCAGACAGTGTGGACAGTCAGTGTCAACAAGCATGGTTAGATAGACAAAAGTCAACATGGAAGCCAATGCACATCTCTCCAAGTTGCAGCAGGTGCTCTATGGCAAATTTGAAGAGAGAGAAAGAATAGAGAGAAAGAAGAAAGAGGAGGAGAGAGAATTTATGGGCGGATCCCACTGGAGGCTAGTAGTAGTAGTCGCGGCACCAAGCCAACAGGCCAAGCCTGCCTAGCAACCTAGCAGCACAAGGCCACAAGGCAGCCAGGCCCAGCAACACCCGCTGGCAGCAGGCTAGCAGGTGCACAGGCCAGCAGGCCCGCAAGCCCGCAGGTTGGCAAGCTAGTAGGCTTGCAGCTCACGCACGCAAGGAGCACAGCAGCAACACAGGGGGCCTCCCACCTACTCAACCAAATGCGAGGAGAGAGAGTGGATCCCCGGTGAAGGTCTCATCTCAAAAGATTTTTAACAAAAACCTATGTCACAGAGACCATTTTCAAGATTGCACAGGGGCATTTTGGTCAAAGAAAAAAGAAGTGATTCTAAATCTACAGCCAGAGATGAGCCACGTTGGCTAGATTGGCATCGGATGGCCAGAAAAAATGTGGGCTAGGGTGTTTCTCACTAGAAGTGCTTTGATACTCCCGCAGGCAATGTTATTGGGCAGTCGCAGCTTAATTTCGTAGAATGCGTTGTTTGGAACAGAATTAGGGATCCGGTGTATTGCGCGTATGGTAAGGGGGCGGGGACGATCCAAATCCGATAGCCAAGATTGGTCCCAAGTTTCTCTAACATGATTTTAAAGATCTGACGGCAGAAAGCTCTTTCCGCTTTAATCTAACACATTCGAGGGCTACATTTGAAGATTCCCTTCTCCGCCAATCAGAACTCAACAGGGCTGCTGACATGTCAGCGGCAGCCGTGTCTCAATGTGTCGCGATGCACATAATCACTTCTGGAGATTCTATTTTACTTAATCTTATTGGCTGGACTTTGGATGGCCATATCTCAGCCATCTGATGTCCAATTTGGGCAATTCTGGGGGTGTTTGATAACACTCCAGAAGTTGGATTCTGACTTCTGGAGCATAAATGGAGTAGAAGCCTGTTTGGTAACCCAGTTCGGACTTCTGAAGAATCCATGAGTGAACCGGCTCCAAGTGGGTTCTAGAATCCAATTTTTTAGAGCATCAAATAGATGTTTTTCTACTTCAGAGTACAATTTTGGAGTAGAAAGAACCACCCCACATCACTACTACAACCAACCACCACCACCACCCACCACCCTCCACCACCTAATAGAGTCCATGACTAAATTAGGTTAACAAACATGTTTCTACTCCCATATACTCCTGAATCCTTTTGAAACAGAAGTAGAAATTTGAACCAGAAGTAAGAATCCCAGAGTTGAAGTTTTATCAAACAGCCCCGTAAACTATCCACCTGCAACAAGAAAACAAAGTTTTGGTGAGTGTGGTTCTGGGTTTGTGAAGAATAAGGGTTTTGGAGCTCTCTTATGAGTACAAAGCATCTTCACTCACCTTTATTGGACATTAATGGCCATCTGAAGTTTGGAAGAGGTAGTGTGAGAATGTTGTGAGAGTTTGGTGTAGTCGAGGTTGTGGAAAACGCATTGAGAGAGTGACAAATCCCATTCTTGGTGAAAAAAGACACCCACCACCATCTGAGAAATTGGGAAGCTTACTTGGTGAGCTCTACACACGCTGAGAAGGTAATCACATGCATAAACCATATATTGTTGTGTTTATGATGTATGAAAAGGGTTTATAATCAATCAATTTAATATTCATTGTAACTTGTCAAGTTGGGACTTGACAAGATTGGAGTGGTTGCCCAAGACTCAGTTACAACTAAGAATGTGATCAGTGTTGTAGCACCTGGGTTGTAGGAGCAACCATAGCATTAAAGAAGTGTATTGGGTATAATACGAAACCCTGGTTAGGGTATTGCCCCGTGGCCTAGCCATCACACATTGTGTTGGTGAACCACGTTATATTCTGTGTTGTGTGACTGTGAATGTAGAATGTGCATATGAAATGTCTTGTCTGCAGGATGGGTATGCACACTGGGTTAAGCCAAACCACAGGATACTGTTGCTTGTGGTTGTGTGGCAAAGTGTGCTACACGAAATGTGTATTGAATGTGTATGTGTGTGAAAGGGGTTGAACAAGCATTTAAACAACTCAAGGCAACATAGAGTCACAGTTGGTAAAGCTTCATAGTGTTGGGAAGAATTTTATAGGCCACTGATTCACCCCCCTCTTAGTGTCAACCTGGGAATCACAAAATCCTTTCATGCCTCTCACGTTGGCATGGGAAAATCAAGTGGTTGTAATTTACTGTGCACATATACCGATTTATTGGTATACACTCATAGTGAAAGACTGCTATTGAATTTTCTCATGCCGGTATGAGGGGCATGAGAGGATTTGACTCCGTAGGGGATAGGGGGAAGAGGCAGGTGAGAGTTTAATTCCTCCGTCCATATGTGTACTTTGCACTCACATTTATGGGATGACAATTGTCCTATTTGCTAACATGGTATTTATGGAAGCCAAAAAAAACCGTCTTTCAAATCCAACCGTGTATTGTACAAGTACATATAAAGAAACTATGGGAGGGGAAGGGAGGAGTCAGAGCTGGAGGGGAGGGAAAGATGGGGAAGTAGAAAGGTTTTAACCAACAGGGATTGTGCAGAAAAAGGTAAAATGAAGCTGGAGGTTTGTCCCATCTAGGAGCATGGTTTTGAAAGGTAAAAACGTGTTCAGAAGGCACTAATCAACATGAATTGTACAGAAAATCTTTACCAGTAATTTTTCCAGTAATTTACTAACCTCCATGTGTTTATGCTATATTAAAGTTGCATCCATGATTGCACCTTTGATTTCAAAACAATGGTTTGAACATCTCTTTAATTTACAAGTTGCTACACTTAGGGCCTGTTTCATAATACTCCAGATTCTAGATTCTATGGATTTCGACTCCCGGGGAGCCATTTTGGAGTAGAAGGGCGTTTGGTAAGCCCGGTTGGATTTGAGCTCCCACGGAGTGAACCAAATTCAAATTGGCTTCAGAATCCAAATTTTTGGAGTAAATAATACTTGCTTTTTTTTGTTGAAGCAAGTTTTTGGGAGAAGAGAGGAGTTTGACTCTCACTTGACCACTACTGCCACCACTCACTATCACCACCACTCACTATCACCACCACCACCGACCCATTGTCACCACCACTACCCACCCACCACCACCACCATCAACCACCAACCACCCACTACCCACTACCCACCACCACCACCACTAACCACCAACCACCCACTACCCACTACCCACCACCACCACCCACCACCGCTACCACCCACTAACCACGACCACTACCCATCACCTACCAACATTTTTCTAGAATTCTATTGGGAGATAGTGTTTATCAAACATGTTTCTATTCCAAAGATACTTCGGAATCCATTTCATAAATACATTATTAAACATGTTTTTACTCCCAAATAATCCTGGAGTAGCCTAAAGTATATTCCAAATTCTGAACCAGAATCTGGAATCTAGAGCAGAAGTATCAAACAGGGCATAGGACCTATTTCATAAAACTCTAGATTTTAGATTCTATGGATTCTGAATCCTAGGGAGCCATTTTGGATTAGAAACGCATTTAGAAAGTTTGATTGGATTCGAGCTCCCACGGAACGAACTTGATTCAAATTGACTTCAGAATCCAAATTTTTGGAGTATAAAAGAAGTGCTTTTTTGTTTTGGAGCAATTTTTGGGAGAAGAAAGAAAGTAAATAGAAGTTCTCTCTCATACTCCTCTCTTCTTCACAGAACAAAGGCTTGACTGCCGTCGCCACCGCCACCACCACTATCACAACCTACCACTACCACTATTGTCACACCCCAATTATAGACTAACCAATGGTGTGATGAACCACCATGAGAACCAATGGTTCAAACCAGGATCTCGTATAGGCTATGCCCATCCGGTTAAACAAATACAATTCCACAAAGATAATCAGAGTAAATAAACAATAGTGAAAGTCTTCATTACTAATCAACTGAGTATCTAACAGTGATAATAAATAATTAATCCAATTATTCTCAATGACTCAAGACATAAAGTAAAATAATCAATTACATGTTCTAGTAATCAAGAATTACTAAACTATTCAAAAACACATTGATTGCATTCGCATAACGGATCATACGCTTCCTCCAACAGTTCCCCGTCCATAGCCTTTACGTGTCCATACGTTGACGCATTCATATAATCTTATATGGTTAGACATGCATCAACAACTAAAAACATCCGATGTCGAAAGAGTGAGCACACATCACGGCTCAGTAAGCAAACAAAATAATGTGTGAACATATGTATCCATTCAATTCATATCTTTGGTCTAGTTTTAAGTTTGCAATGTGCTATAGAAAGGTTTGGCGGCTACTGCTGTCACACCCCAATTCCGTACTATTCAGAATGGTGTGATGAACCGTCAACAAACCAACGGTTCAACCAGGATCTCGAGTAGGCTATATCTGTTTTATCTAAACCTCATACATCCACATTCATAATCAGAGTAAATACACAATAGCGGAAGTCTTATAATAGAATGAACTGAGAAATCTAAATATGATAATCATATTAAAATATCCAATTATGCTGTTTCAACAGAGACATAAATAAAATACCAATTACATGTCTTTACTAAATCCAAATAATTAAAATAAAATCTAATCGAATACGCATGAGTTGCACTCGCAAGAGGAGTCATGTGTATCCACTTCGTCTTCAACTTCCATCGCCGCCATGTGCCCGTACACTGGAGCGTTGACATAATCTCGACGGTAGTACCTGCATCATCAACTAAAAATATTCGATGTCGAGAGGGTGAGCACACATCATGGCTCAGTGAGCAAACAAAACAATGCAACAATACATATGCATGCATTCAATTCATATCTGTGGTCTGGTTTAAAGTTTACAATATGCAATAGAAAGGGTTGGAGGTCAAAGGTTAACGTTTATTGACCCCTCCTCTATACACAGGGTGTGGAAGCCCGCCCAAAGGTTAACGTTTATTGTCGTCCCCATCCACCCTACCATGAACATTGTACAACAAAGGTTAATGTTTATTACTGTACAGTGCCATACCAACACGTAAGCCCCTGCTGGCGAGGGCTTGCAAACTGGGCTCACAACTAACCAATCCTAATGCCAAACAGTGTATCTAAGGCCTCACCCCAGCATCCCTCAGAACGCCCATAGAGATAGAGCTAAGCCCCCCCGATAGAGTCAGAGACTACAAGGACCGAGACCACCTCCCCTGATACTCTACGACGTAATAGTTGTGCTAAAGTAATGGCGATACGACGATGCTAATGCACAAGACTTGAGTTAGAGATAGAGCTAGAGTGTTGAGGCCCGACCTATGACACTCCCCCTGATACTCGCTTGCATCAAGTACACCAACCACACACATACATTCACATGCCTATTCCTATCATCATGGTCATTATCATGTTATAAACAATAAAGTAAATATGCATGAACAATAAATAAAAATATTGGATGACATACTGAATGTACATTACAAGCATGTTCGCATAGAATCAAGCATAACATTGGACTCAAGAAATAAAAACAGTTTGTTATTAACCAATTAGTTTAGGTCTTGTTTCCTCACCTTAGCTTGCTAGTAGATCCTCTTTCAAGCTTTAAGAATCACCTTTATATTGATATTATATTGCTATAAGACCTAACAAAGTTGATAGAATTTAGTTAGATTTTATTCCAATTTTTCCAACTTGCTGTTAACTGGGGGTAGCAGGACGGGTCGATGCTAGGGTAGCGATATCTGCGACCCCCTATAGTAGTCGATGCCAGGGTCGTTGGGTCCATCGACCCTAGGTGCGACCCCCCGTGGGTTTGGTCGATAAATCACCTTTTGGTCCATTCTCTCTTGTTTGAATCCTATGACTCCCTTCCATAGTCTATTCCATACACTTCCTATGGTTTAGAACTACTCTTTACATATCATATGGTTTAGTTGATCTCCTCCATGGTTTCCATTGAAACTTAATTATGGATTGATGGTTTGGGGTTTCTCCTACATCATACTTTTCTCATTAACTATTCTAAGTCTCACAAAATACATAGAATTAATATTCTTACCTGAGAAAAGTACTCCTTCTCTAAAACTCTTCTCCTTTTGCCTTCTTCTCTACTTTCCTTCTCTTCTTCTTCTCTTCCTTCTCTTCTCTTTCTCTCAATTCAATTAGGGTTCTAAAAGGAGTGAAAGAGGCTTAGGGACGTCCTTTATATAGAGTATAAACTCTTAAAATAAGCCCCTTTGATATTAGGAAAGAGCCCAACCGAAATTAGGAAAGTTTCTAAATTTCTGTTTCTGGCGGCAACTGGGGGTCGATGATCCCATCGACCCTTGGTTTTAAAATGTCCGACCCCCGGTTAAAAACTAAGGGTCTGACTTTTTGTACTGGGGGGGTCCTACCCCACCTCACTGGGTGTGCGACCCTCGCCCTTTTTGAGTGTTTTTGGGTCAGTTTAATACCTGGGATCACGATCTCCTTCACGCACTTGGTCCATTTGGCTCGACCATGATGGGTAGACCTGGTTCAAGGTGGTAAGACCGGGTTAGATTGACACGGGTCTTACAACTGCACCCCTATACACGAGTGTGTAAATCTGTCTAATGGATCAAACACCATTTTCGTCCCACATACATCCACCATGGAATAGAGATAGAGCTAAAGTGTCTGAATCATACATCGCCAATATTTTCCCTGATGTCCTACTTGTAAGACCAGCACTCCACTAAATTGGTCTAACCATATCGTGCCAGGTCTTCCCATCATTCCTAGACCAAGTGGACCGAGCGTGTGAAGATAAATCACAAACCAGGTACGAGAATCGAGTTAAAAACACTAAAAACATACCTAAGGTCGCATGCCTGAGTAGGTATGGTCGACCATAAGGAAGGGAACCAAAAATATCAAATCCAAAACCCCACGGTCAATGATTTCGACCCTACGGTCGACGGTTTATGCGACCGTATAATTGACCATGAAAACCCAGATCAGACTCCGAGTTTTGAAAACTTTCCTAAACTAAGGGATTGCTTTCTTAATTGAAAGAGGACTTTTATATGGAGAGTTTTCCTCTATATAAATGACGTCCCTCAGCCCTTTATCACTCTTTTAGAACATTAGTAAACCCTAAAGAAAGAGAAGGAAGAGAAGGAAGAGAAGGAGAAGAAGAAAAAGCAAAGGAGAAGAATTTGCTGAGAAGAGATTGGCTCTCTATCACAGGAAAAGGTATGAAACGAATCTCTAGAGATGTAAACTCTAAGTATAAGACTTCTATGGAGGATAAACAATATCAACCTATTATGATCTATGTGATTTCCTTGATAAAATCCCAAGGAGAACCATGAGGAGTGAATTTGATGATTAGGGTTGATAAGAAATTACTAATGATGGCCATTGGATGACCTTAAAATAAAACCCATTGAAGAATAGAATAATTTACCCTGGAGGAACTCGAATTTCATGTAGACTGTGACAAAAAATCTTAAGGTCGCAGCTACGGTCCACCATAGCATGACCAGTATTGTAAGACCTACATGCAAATTTCGGGGACGAAATTTCTTTTAAGGGTGGGGGAGTTGTAAGACCCGCACTTCTTGAACCCGATCTAAACCTTGATTTCATGTCGTAACAGGTCTTTCGATCATCACCGGGCCAGACAGGACGAGCGGATGACAATCAGGTACGAAATCGGACCAAACAGACCAACTTGAGTATGAATTTCATTCATACCGGTCGATGGTACCGGTCTATGGTACCGGTCGACCGGTATGGTCTGCGCAGCAGACTACCAAGATCCGGAATTGGATCTCTACGGGTTTCACTTTCCCAATTTCGAATCCTAAGACTTTCCTAATCCTAAGAGGCTTCATAAACTTAATTCCTAGTCTATTTAAACCCCTCTAAGCCTCCTAGAATCCCTTCCATTAATCCTCACAAACCCTAGAGAGGAGAAGGAGATTGGAGAAGGAGAAGGAACTAAGAAGAAGAAGGAAGAGCTGCCGTTGCCGTTCGTCGACGCACACCTTACGCCAATCGACGGTAAGTGTTTAAACCCTTCCTCTCACATTATGACTCTAGGATGGATGGGTTGTTTGGATCAATACCATGCTAAGCAGGTATTGACCTAAACCCTACTTTGCCGTCAAACCCTAATTTAGTCGATAAACCCTAGATTCGAGTTCTAGGATGAATACCATCAAAACTAGACTTGAATGGAGTTGGAAACAACTCTAACTCAAAGCTCCGACCTAGAATGGGTAGGGGAAACCCTAGAAACAATATAGAATGATCGACGACAGTCAAAAAACCAAGTGTATAGTCTTTCGGAGACATACTGGTCGACTATACCGGTTGCACCCTGTGCGACCAGTATGTTGCGACCGGTACCTCCCGGGGGCTGGTCGGTGGGGACCGACTGACCATACCGGTCGCTGGTTTTCCCCACAGTGCCGCGATCGGTACATGCAACCGGTCAGCTCTGTGAGTGTAATTTTGTAACATCATTGGTTTTTGACCAACGTAAACCCTAAGAAACTATTCTAATTGAACCCTAATATTGTATAGGACTTTGTGATAGCACGTTTGAATCTTGCGACGTGGAGCAAGCTATCAAACGAGCGTCAGGTAAGGGAATCGGACCTAAACCCTAATAATTTAATGGACAGTAAACTGTTGTAAATAACAATGAATATGTGGATTGGTGTTTGTGCAGATTGCATGTCATCCTTTACTTTCAGCTATTATTATTGTTCATGCATACTCGCTATGCTAGGATGTGATTGCTAGACATGTGATTATTTTCGTTGGTGTGTGGAATGGGAAGGGCCTGGGGTCTGGGATCATTCCTCACACTGGTACCTTTTTGTAGTATTCTATCTTAGCATGCTTGGTGCGGGTATGGTATCAGGGGGAGGTTGTGGCATTGTGGTCACCGACCTGGCCACCACGCTCTAGCTCTATCTCTATGCCATAGGGAGTGATGTTGGGATAGAGTCTACTTGCGTATTATTTTGTCTTAGTATGCTTGATGCAGGTAGGGTATCAGGGGGATGTCGTGGCACTGTGGTCTCCGGCCTGGCCACCACGCTCTATCTCTATCTCTATGCCATAGGGAGCTGTGCTGGGATAGAGCCTACAGTGATGACATATAAGATTGGTTAGTTACGAGCCCAGTTTGTAAGCCCTAGCCAGTGGGGGCTTATGTATTGGTATGGGTGGAGTATCAAGGGAGGTAGTGGATGCCTTAGCTCTATCTCTATTCCATGATAAGTGCATGTGGGTCGGTGGTAGTGTGATCTACTGTGCGATGCTACACACTCGTGTATAGAGGTGAGGCGGCCTCTGAACCTTTCTATAGCATATTGCAAACTTAAACCATACCACAACATAAAATGATTGTTACTCATGCATATAATATTGATACACTGTCTGATTGTCTTACTGAGCTAAGTTGTGAGCTCACCCTTTGTGTACACACCATTTTAGATGTTGATGCAGGTTACACAGTGGATGACTACGTGAACGCTTCGGCATATGGAGGTGTTGCTGCTCTGAATGTGCAAGCAAGAGAGGACGAGCATGACGCTTCATGCGAGTGCCCTTTCTGCGTGTACCTTTGATTTTATTTTATTTGTTTCAGTTATTTTATTAAAGTGATGTAAGGATATTTAACTACAGTTGGAATTTGGATAATTGAATACTTATTTAAATTTATTAATAGAATACTCAGTTCATTTATTTAAAGACTTCCGCTGTATTTATTATATTCTGATTGTGGTTGTAAGCACCCCATTTTCGCCATCCTAGCTAAACAAAGTCCTGCTGGTGTGTGGACAACAAAAGGAAGAAAGGTGATCGAAAGTTTGGATTCTTGACTGTGAATTTGAGAAAGTTTTCAATGGGTCTGTGAATTTGAGGAAGTTTTCAATGGGTCCACAGGAAGGTCATGGGTTATAATTTTGCATGGATGCGTAGGTCATAGAATTATCTTCGAAACGAGACCAGAATTGCTCAATTTCGATATCAAATGAGGAAGATATGACCATTTTAGTCAGATGATACATATGAGGGAGGTTTATGAAATTATTATAAATAATCCTAGGGGCCTTCATGCAAATTATCCTAAGTTGGATTGTTTGAATTTCAAATCATCATATCTTGATCATCCGACATCGGATTCAGATGATTCCAAGACCATTATTCTTCATTCATGATGTTCTACAAAGTGGACGTAAAAAATCCCGGGTAGAAGTCACCAGTGGGTCCCATGCAAGCTTGCATGCAAAATTATCGTCGAACTTCAAAGTCGCATATCTTTTCCGTTCTACATCGGATTCGAGTGATTCCAGTTCCTATATTCCTCATTTTTAATGTTCTACAAAATGAACGCAAAAAATTTGAAATAGAGGCCATCGGAAAATTCCATGCGGGATGACAATGAAATGTCCCATGAAATGACAAGGAGAGAAAACCCGAGTTAATTCCAATTAATCCAGCCAACTCAGTTCAAGCCAGTTTTGGTCCAACCTAGCTCAACCCATATCAGTTTAACTCAGTCAACCTAAGTCAGTCTCAACCCGTTTCGAACCAGTTCATTCATGTGCATAGTATTTATATATATTATATATATATATATATATGTATGTATGTATGTTATTAAATATATGTGTATATATGTATATAATATATATTATTATATGTAAATGATAATCCAAAAGATTTTGAGAAGAAAAAGGAAAGAGGGGAGAGAGAAACGTGAAAGTGAAGGGGGATTTTGGTTTTGGAGATAATCCAAAAGATTTTTGAGAAAAAATGGAAAGAGGGGAGAGAAAAAACGTGGAAGAGAAAGGGATTTAGGGTTTTGAGATAATCCAAAAAGATTTTGAGAAGAAAAAGGAAAGAGGGGAGAGAGAAAACGTGAAAGAGAAGGGGATTTAGGGTTTTGAGATAATCCAAAAGATTTTTGAGAAAAAATGGAAAGAGGGGGGAGAGAAAAACGTGGAAGAGAAGGGGATTTAGGGTTTTGAGATAATCCAAAAAGATTTTGAGAAGAAAAAGGAAAGAGGGGAGAGAGAAAACATGAAAGAGAAGGGGATTTAGGGTTTTGAGATAATCCAAAAGATTTTGAGAAGAAAAAAGGAAAGAGAGAGGAATAAAAGAAAAAAAAGAAAAGAAAAAAGGGGGAAAAAGATTCCCCTTCACGTTTTCTAGAAAGAAAACGTAAAAGAGAGAGAGGAGAAAGAAAGAAAGAAAAAAAGGAAGGAAAGAAAAAGGAAAAAAAATATATTTTTTAGAAAAAAGGATCTTCTAGAAAATGAGTGAAAAATTATAAATAGGCAAGAGGAGGATCCTTTTTTCCAGAGCAGAGAGAGGGAAACGTGGGTGAGAGAGAGAAACGTGAGTGAGAGAGAGAAAACAAGAAAGAAAGAGAGAAAAGTGAAAAGAAAGAAAAGAGAAGAAGAAAAGAGAGAAAGAGAAGAGAGAAAGAAGCAGAAGAGAGAAAAAGGAGGATTCACATTCAAAGGGGATTGATACAACCCCCAATCACCCTTCATCAACGGTTTCGCTCGATTTTAGCCCAAGGTTAGTACTCTAAACAAATTTAGAGGTCGTTATAATGCCCGAATGCCAATTTTGCTTGAAAAAGACTAATTTTCATGAAATCTCAATCATGAATGCTCTATTACATGCTTGTTAATGTTAGGATGCCTATGTCTAACATTTTTCATGAATGATAATTTGTCTAAGCTATTCAATGATGAATTTTTGATTGATATACAATGATGTTTGATGTTTTTTGTAAATTTCATAAAGTGATTTTCTGATCTGAAAATTCCAGATTTAGGGTTCAAACTTAGGACGTACATCATATGTATTTTTTCTAAGCTTTTGAAGCCCAAAATTTTATGGGAGTCTCTCTGATATGATAGAAGACTACCCTAAAAATTTCGTTCCATTTGGAATTAGGA
The DNA here is from genome assembly GCA_028583415.1 of Protea cynaroides. Classification (NCBI taxonomy): domain Eukaryota; kingdom Viridiplantae; phylum Streptophyta; class Magnoliopsida; order Proteales; family Proteaceae; genus Protea; species Protea cynaroides. The sequence continues at coordinate 100,640,788 of CM053276.1, read as the reverse complement.
AAATATATCAAAAAATTTGTCTTTGACATTGCTATTTTTCTCGGATGTAATGCAATCCTCCATCGAAACTCTAGACAAAGGCCTTATGACCATAATCAGAAAATCCACTTAACATGAAATTTTTAGACATGAAAGTCTTCTAAAAAATGGCACTGGTTTCATATTTTTTCCATTTTTCGTTGAATTGATATCAATTTTTAAGTGCATAGTGCTTTGATTTCAGATCTGTCATGATGTACTGATTTGCATGATTGAAAAGAGTCATTTTTCACAAAGAAAATATACTGTTTTAACTTGTTTTTCTTAATGAAATTTTAGATCAGACAGTTATCTACATAGATATATGTCTGTATTTAATTTTCATTAAGAATAGAATTTTATTTGGAATTTATGGTGCAACTGGTCAAAAATCTGGAACAGACCTGACCAGTGTATTTGCCTGTACTTGGGGAATATTTTCGACCTGCCTATGGTATCTTGTAGGATTAGCTTTCTTGAGACAAAATGTTGGCCTCTGAGTCTTCTTTCCAGGGATATCTTTTAAGAATTTTTTGAGTAAGTACAGTGCCTTATGTGCCCATTTTGGTCCAGCCGACAAAGCTGTCATCTTCTTTGCGTGTTCCATCATGTTTTGATTGATTCTCATATGCTTTGGTTGTTTCTCACATTCCATATTTGATGTTATATTTGTTCACATGATATGTTCGGATGCTCGTATGCATACACTACTATAATTGGAATGGTCACACTGCCATAATTGGAATGGTCACACTGCCATAATTGGAATGATCACACTGCCATAATTGGAATAATCACATTGCCATGATTGGAATGCTACACATGCTTATTGCCATATTTATGCGCTACACTTGCTCACATGCTATATTGGATGATTACTGCCATGTTTGGATGCACACTTACCATGTTTGTATTGATTCACATGCTCACTTGCCATCTTTGATTGATTTGTTGCTAAATTTGAATATATTTCCAACATGCTATATTTGGATGCTTACACTGCTATATTTAAGCTCACATTGCTATGTTAGATTGTTTATATTGTACAACAACTAGGGCAAGATACACCCTAAAATGGAAATAATTGAACAATTAGGGTAAAAAAACCCTAAAAATGAAAAAATAGCAATTAGGGTAGAAAACCCTAAAAAATGAAAATCACAATGAAAAGGGATAGGAAACCCTAAAAACCTAAAAATGGAAACAATAAAAATAGTAGGAATTTAGGTCTCATCCCTAGATCCTATTCACAAAAATGGAAAGAATTTGGTACACATCCCAAATAAAAATAGTAGGAATTTAGGTCTCATCCCTAGATCCTATTCACAAAAATGGAAAGAATTTGGTACACATCCCAAATAAAAATGATAGGAATTTAGGTCTCATCCCTAGATCCTATTGACAAAATTAGAAATAATTTGGTACACATCCCAATTAAAAATGGTAGAAATTTAGGTCTCATCCCTAGATCCTATTAACAAAAATAGAAAGAATTTGGTACACATCCCAAATAAAAATGGTAGGAATTTAGGTCTCATCCCTAGATCCTATTGACAAAAATTGGAAGGATTTGGTACACATTCCAAATCCGACTCTCACAAATTTTCGAACTACGTCGTACCTGATTTCTAGGACAAACCCTAGAATACGTAGGCAATTTGGGAATCCCAAATACGGTACAAAGCCACCCATCAACCATACATTCAACATAAACTTCAACTTGAACAAAAAAATCTAATTGAAGCACATGCATAAATCACTTCCATAATCTTTAATCACACAACCCATTTTCGAACTACGTTTTTGGACTTGATTTCCAGGATTGGAATACGTAGGCAGTTTGAGATGTCTTACACATCTCAAATTCAGTCCAAGACCGAACCATCTTTGGTTCGGTTCACTGTATAATATTGTAGATTACATTTGCTTGTTTATTTACTTTAAAACATGATTGGCTGAACCCTAGGTTAGAATAACTTAGCAACTTGGTTTAGGACATCCCCCATTGAACCCTAGTCATCCAGTTGACCAAGCACAGTCAAAATTAGAATTTAAGGAAAGTTTAGGAGGCCGATATTGATCGGGCGGTTTGGGTGCCTAACACCTTCCCATAACCGTACCCTGAATACTTACCCGATCTCTTGCAGACCAAAGAACTGATACATTGGGTCACGAGTCAATAGAAGTCTTACCTTAGGGTGAAGCTACATTTTTAGAGGTCCTAGACCTTAATCTAGGTGGCGACTCCAACAGAACAAATCGATCTTCATCGATACGGGATACACATTTCCATCCCGAGGAGGATCACGTCGATTTTCCATTGTCCTCACAGTGGTTATGTGCGATGGTTTGTATGAGTGGACACGGTCTTATTGAGATCCTGATGTGAACCTTTGGTTTAATGACGGTTCACTCACACCATTCTGGTTGGTTCAGAATTGGGGTGTGACAAGTATGACCAGAGGATCAACCATAGGCATTCGGGAAGATTTCAGAAATCATATGGTCGCAACTACGGTCGCACCATATGTGACCTTAGGGTATCGACCGTAGACAGTAAGGTCGATACAGCATGAGACCATAGGACCAATCAGACACATATCAGTGCTCTGTTTAGATTTTTGACTACTGTAACATGTCACATATGAACCCTAACTTAAATTCATATAACTTTTAGGTTGTTAAATCAATTCAAAGAGAAATTCAAGGCTTGGAAGGACATCGAGAATTGCTAACAAGTGAGGGAACAAAACCTAAATTAATTGGATAAACAACAAACTGTTTATTTTTATTGAGTCCAATGCCATGATTGATTCTATGTGTGTATGCTTGTAATGTGCATCTCACATGTCATCCAATATTCATGCTATTACTGTTCATGCATATTTAATTCCGTTTATTTATAACATGATGATGATGATGATGCTAGGAATAAGCATGTGAATGTATGTGTCTGGTTGGTGTGTTGGATGCGAGTGGAGAATCAGGGGGAGGACGTGGCATGGTGGTCTTTGACCTCATCACCAGACTCTAGCTCTATCTCTACTAAAGTCTTACCCACTAACATCGTCGTATCGCCATTACCTTAATAGAACTATTACGTTGTAGGGCATCAGGTGAGGTGGTCTAGGATCGTGTGGTCTCTGACTCTGCCGGGGGGCCTTAGCTCTATCTCTATGGACGTATTGAGGGATGCTGGGGTGAGGCCTTGGATACACTGTTTCGAATTATGATTGGTTAGTTGCGATGTAAGACCCGCACTCCATAAACCCGGTCTAAACCTTGATTTCATGTCGTAGTAGGTCTTCCGATCATCACCGGCCCACACGGGACGAGCGGATGACAAACAGGTACAAAATCGGATCAAAGACGGTCAAATAAGTGACATTTTATGTTGACCGGTCGATGGTACCGGTCTTGGTACCGATCGACCGGTCAACTCTGCGCAGTTGACTACGGAGATCTGAAATTGGATCTCTGCGGGTCCCACTTTCCTAAACCCTAATACCTGGACCTTCCTAATCCTAATAGGGTTACTAAACCCTAATCCTAGTCTATATAAACACATCTAAACCTCCTCAAATCCTTTCCATTATCTCTCACAAACCCTAGAGAGGAGAAGGAGGTTGAAGAAGGAGAAGGAGCTAGGAAGAACAAGGAAGTGCCGCCATTGCCGTTCGACGATGCTCACCTTACGCCAGTCGACAGTAAGTGTTTTAATCATTTTTTCTTACTCTATGACTCCAGGATAGTTGTATGGTTGGATCAATACCATGCAAAGTAGGTATTAATCTAAAGCCCTAATTGGCCATTAATGTCACACCCCAATTCTGAACCAACCAGAATGGTGTGAGTGAACCGTCATTGAACCAATGGTTCATGTAAGACCCGCACTCCGTAAACCCGGTCTAAACCTTGGTTTTGTGTTGTAGCAGGTCTTCCGATCATCACCGGGCCAGACGGGACGAGCGGATGACAAACAGGTACGAAATTGGATAAAAAACGGTCAAATAATCATCATTTTATGTTGACCGGTCGATGGTACCGATCTTGGTACCGGTCGACCGGTCAGATCTGCGCAGCTGAGTGCGGAGATCCAGAATTAGATCTCTGTGGGTCCCATTTTCCTAAACCCTAATGCCTGAACCTTCATAATCTTAATAGGGTTACTAAACCCTAATGTTAGCCTATAAATACACCTTTAAACCTCCTCAAATCCTTTCAATTATCTCTCATAAACTCTAGAGAAGAGAAGGAGGTTGGAAAGGAGAAGGAGCTAGGAAGAAGAAGAAGGTGTCGCCATTACCGTTCGACGACGCTCACGTTACGCCCGTCAACGGTAAGTGTTTTAGTCATTCTTCTTACTCTATGACTTTGGGTTAGTTGTGTAGGTGGATCAATACCATGCAAAGTAGGTATTGATCTAAAACCCTAAATTGGCCAATAAACCCTAAGTTGCCGTCAAACCTAGATTCGAGATGATATTCATCGAAATTAGACTTGAATGAGTTGGGGATAACCCTAACTCAAAGATTAGACTTAGAATGGATAGGAGAAACCTTGGAAATCCATGGAGGATGATCGACGGCAGTCGAAAAACCCATGTATGGTCTTCCGGAGACATACCGGTCGACTATACCGGTTGCACACAGTGCGGCTGGTATGTTGCCATCGGTATCTTTCGGGGGGTTGGTCTGTGGGGACCGGCTGACCAAACCAGTCTCCAGTCTTCCCCACAGAGCTGCGACCGGTACATGCCACCGGTCAGCTCTGTGAGGGTATTTTGTAACTTTGTTGGTTTTCGACCAACATGAAACCCTAAGAAGCTATTCTAATGAAACCCTAATAATATTATAGGACTTTGTGAAAGCACGTTTGGATCTTGCGATGTGGAGCAAGCTAACAAACGAGCGTCAGATAAGGGAATCTGACCTAAACCTAATAATTAATGGATAGTAAGTTGTTGTTAATTACCTGATTATATATGATGTGATGTTTGTGCATATTTACATGTAAGACCCGTGTCAATCTAACCTGGTCTTACCACCTTGAACCAGGTTTACCTATCATGGTCGAGTGAAATGGACCAAGGGCGTGAGGAAGATCGAGATCCCAGGTATCAAATAGACCCAAAAACACTTAATTTAAGGGGAGGGTCGCATACCCAGCTAAGCAGGGTCGGATCTCCCAAAGCAGAAAGTCAAACCCTCAATTTTGAAGGGAGGGTCGGACATCTTGAACCCTAGGGTCGACGGGATCATCGACCCTCCTATCGACCCTCGGTTACCGTAGGAAATAGAATTAAGAAATTTCCTAATTTTCGATTGGGATTCTTTCCTAATCTCAAAGGGACTTATTTTAGGATGTTCCTACTCTATTTAAAGGACGTCCCTAAGCCTCTTTCACTCCTTTTACAACCCTAATTGAATTGAGAGAAAGAGAAGAGAAGGAGTAGAGGAAGAAGAGAAACAAGGAAGAAAATTTAGCCAAAAGAGAAGATTTGCAGAGAAGGAGTATTCTTCTCAGGTATGGATACTAATTCCATGAGTTTCTACAGACCTTAGGTTAGCTATTGATGAGAGTGTGATCTCGGAGAAACCCAAACCATCAACCCATGGTTAGGTTTTCATGGAAAACCATAGGAGAATGCATGAAAGCTATCTAGGTGGGTTATACATGGTTTCAGACCATGGAATGAATGTAGAATGGAAAGTAGGAGCAAGATATAGGATCCCAAGCATGAAAAATGGACTAAAAGAGGGAATTGGACCAAAGTGCACCGAGGGTCGCACCGAGGGTCGATGACCATCCGACCCTAGGTGATCCTGACCATCGACCCTCAGTGTTCGGGAAGTTCAGAGTTTGGGGAGGGTCGTACCCAGGGTCGATCCTGACTCCGACCCTACCTCCGACCCTCAGTTGACAGAATGGTTTTTAAATTCAGAATTAATTTTAATTAAATTCTATCGACTTTGTTAGGTCTTCTAGCAATATAATAACAATATAAAGGTGATTCTAAAGCTTGGAAAAGTATCTATTAGCAATCTAAGGTGAGGAAATAGAACTCTAAACTAATTGGTTAATAACAAACTGTTTTCTATTTTCTTGAGTCCAATGCCATGTTTGATTCTATGCGACTATGCTTGTAATGTGCATACAACATGTCATCCAATATTTCTATTACTTGTTCATGCATATTTACTTTATTGTTTATAACATGATGATGATGATGATGATAGGAATATGCATGTGATTGTATGTGTGTGGTTGGTGTACTTGATGCGAGCGAGTATCAGGGGAGGTGTGATGAGAACGTCAATAAACGTTAACCTTTGGCGGGTCTCAGCACTTTAGCTCTATCTCTAACTCAAGTCTTGTGCATTAGCATCGTCGTATCGCCATTACTTTAGCAGAACTATTATGTCGTAGAGTATCAGGGGAGGTGGTCTCGGTCCTTGTAGTCTCGACTCTACCCGGAGGGCCTTAGCTCTATCTCTATGGGCATTCCGAGGGGATCTTGGGGTGAGGCCTTGGATACACCGTTTGGCATTAGGATTGGTTAGTTGCGAGCCCAGTTTGCAAGCCCTCGCTAACAGGGGCTTACGTGTTGGTATGGTATTATATAGCAATAAACGTTAACCTTTGTTGTATAATGTCATGATTAGGGTGGATGGGGACGACGATAAACGTTAACCTTCGGGCGGACTTCCACACCCTGTGTATAGAGGCGGGGTCAATAAACGTTAACCTTTGACCACCCAACCTTTCTATTGTGCATTGCAAACTATAAACCAGACCAAAGATATGAATTGATTGCATGCATATGTAATGTTGCATTGTTTTGTCTACTCACTGAGCCGTGATGTGTGCTCACCCCCTCGTCGTCGAATATTTTTAGTTGATGATGCAGGTTATACAGTTGAAGAATACATGAATGCTCTAGGAAACGTAGCGGCAATAGAAGCTGAAGCTGAAGTAGATACACATGACTCCTCTTGCGAGTGCAACTCATGTGTATTCGACTAGATTTTCTTAGTTTTCTTTATTTGGATTTAATAAAGACATGTATTTGATAATTAATTATGTCTCAGTTGATACATAATAATTTTGCTATTTAATATTACTATCACAGTAGATCCTCAGTTCATTTTATTATAAGATTTTTGCTATTGTGTATTTACTTTGATTATGATTACGGATGTGTGTAAGTTTAGATAACGCGGGGATAGCCTACTCGAGATCCTGGTTGAACCGTTGATTTGCTAACGGTTCATCACACCATTCTGAATAGTGCGGAATTGGGGTGTGACAACTTGGTATCAGAGCATCTCAGGCCTTGTCCGCTAAACTAACATACATTCGAGACAATTGTGAACTGAGATAGGATAAAAGTAAAAATAGTAATATAAACACACTGTAAGCACAAGTGATGATTGAAACCAAATTTAAAAAGAGAATAATGCATCTATTAAAGGGGAAACAAGTTACATACAATGAGTGAGAGAAACAAAATGTATATACACAACTAGAGCAGAGTACAGTCCACAACCCGGACAATTACTCTGTAGTACAAGAAAATAAAGTACAATCAAGAAGCTGGAGGTGAAGGAGGAGGCGGGGCCTCACGATCTCGGTCATAGTCTTCAGCATAGACTCTGGTCAACCAGGCTATCTGAGTCTGGGTCGTCTGTAGACTAGCTGTGAGATCGGCTACCCTCCGATCAGTCGCACGTTGTACCTCTATAAGCTCTCTCATCCGTGTGTCTGATATGCGCTGGGGGGCTAACAACTCATCCACTCTCACACGCTGAGCGTCTAGCAACTCCTCCATCCTCAGATCAGATCTGCGCTGAGCCTCCCTGATCTCCTGCAACATCTCCATCATGTCAGAAGGTGGGAGTGAAGGACCAGCCGCATGAGAAGGACCAGCCTCAGGTGCAGGAGCCGCCTCAGAAGAAGTGCCAACTCCAGCCGCATGTGTAGGGGAAGGCGGTGGTATCGAGTCGACATCCATATACATACGGTCGTCATCGTCGACAGGATCCACACGAGCTCTAGCAGCGGCAGCAGCGGCCTCGGCGTCAGCCATCTCGATGCGAGTGTGAGGGCGCACCATCTCGTTCCTCTCCTCATCACTAACCTGGGCATCCCGCATACCCATCTTGCAGATAGCCTCCCAATCTAGAGGCGACGAGAAGGTCTTCTCTGGATCTTCTCATCTACCAGGTCAACCCCCAGACGGGTCAGCGATCAGGTCGTAACAGCTGGTTGTCGATCTGTGCCCTCATCTCCATAGAAACAAACCGTGGCTCTCCAGGCGCACAGTACACCATGGGACCGTCATAAGGTATGCCCAACAGATCGGCCAGTTGCCGATAATCAAAAGAAATGTGCACCCCTTTAACGTAACTGGTGATGCGCAACTCCTGACCATGCTCAACGTCATTGTAATTCCCCACCACCTGGAGATTACAATAGAACTGGCGCACCAAATCCGGACATGTGCACGCATCGTAGGTGATGACAGGGAGCCACCCCATATCACCAAATGCCCTCTCTACGTTGAACAAGGCTAGTTCGGCCAAGTTCACCATACGACCACCCTCCACTTTCTTATGGGCATAGTCGGCATACTGTGCCTCGGCTTCATTAGAACGGAAGCGAAGTGGATCACGCACTCTGGGTATCTTGGTACGAGCCATGGTATCTGCAGATAAGAAAGAGAAAGGGAGACAAGGGGTTAATAGGGCGAAAATCCAAAATTTACGAGGTAAGTTGCCCAAAAGGCTCACTTTTCACCATACACGTGGGCGGGAGGACTTACTTAGGTTTCAACACACCCTACGACACTCACACAGTAGGAAATGGAAACCCACGAAGACCAATTTGAAGAAATTTCAAGAAAACAAAAATTTTGACAAATTAGGGCAAAAATGACAAATTTTCGAGTTTCTCGATAACCAACCGATGAAATTCAAAAATTTTTGAGGGCTTTCGTTCCTCGAGATACCAATAACAAAAGCCCCCAATAAAAATCAAATTTTTACGGTTGGAAAAAGTTTAATTTGAAAAATACAAGTTAAATGGACAAAAACCTAGAAAAGAAAACCTAAAAACAGGTAAAAATGAGAGAACATACCTGTATGGATGACGTGGACGTCGAAACCCGGAGTCAAACCGATCAAAAACAGTGGAGTAGCACTGTAGCAACTCAGAGAGGAGAGACGAGTCGAAACGGGAGGGAAATAATAAGAAATGACCCAAAATCGGATCTTAAAAATCTGATTTTTAGTCTGAGGGTCGGACAATTCGACTAGAACAATCGACCCTCCCATCGACCCTCGGCTCTCGGAATTTGACAGAAAACTAAGGGTCGGAACTGAGGGTCGGACACCCATCGACCCTCACATCGACCCTCAGCTCTCGGGAAGAACAGGTTATTCCCAGGGTCGGATACTAAGGGTCGGACAAACCATCGACCCTGCATAGAAAAGACAGTATTTTTCTTTAAAAATGAGCTGGAAATTAAAATTTTATATCGGTTAGCGTGCCTACATGAAGTATAAATGATTGTCTCACCTATTTGATGATTTCAGGCACCACAAATCACAGAAGGAATTATGTCTGGACGTAGGGTAACCCGACAGAATCGAAATGCAGTTCCACCACCACCACCTGTGGAGGAGACCAGTCGGGGAAAATAATTATGCACCGGGTAATCCAGAACAGGCAAACCCTACAAATTTTCCACCTCCACCACCAGAGCTAACAACCGTGGTGATGAATCGGCTCGGCAGCTGCAACGGATGCAACAAGCACAAGCTCGGATGCAAGTTGCGATGGGTGTTATGTTCCAAGCCACTCAAAGCTGCACCTATGCGAGACGGGACAAGCCCGGTGCAGCACCGGTGGGTAACCACCCAGCACCTCGGACACCTCAACAACCTGCTGCACAGATTCCGGTACGAGGCTCGGAAGCAGCTCGGGTTAATTACCGGTATCCACCCCATATGTTTGGGGCATATCCCCAAAATCGGTTGGATCACTCTCGATTGGTGGAGAGATTTTTTGAAGATGAAGCCTAGGGAATTTAATGGCAAGCCATCGATCCATTATGGCCAGCACCTTGGATAGACGGGATGGAGAGAAATTTTCTTATGATGACTATTACAAGAAGAGAGAAAGTATTATGTGCCACCTTCATGCTCAAAGGCGATGCACATCACTGGTGGAAATCTACTCGGGACTATCTATTGACCAAGCACGCCCAACTGACTTGGGCTATATATAAAGAAGCTTTCTTTGAGAAGTATTTTCCACGAAGCTTCAGAGATTCTATGGAGAAGGAGTTCCTGAGTTTATATCAGGGACAGATGTCAGTGGATGCATACCAATAGCGTTATGAGGAGCTGTTTTTCTTCGCACCACTGAGTATGCAGGAAGAAGAAACCAAAACCCGTAGGTTCGTCACGGGGGCGAGAGGAAGCATCGGAGATGGGCTTAGAAAAGAAGATTTATAATGAAGCTGTCCAAATAGCTCGAATCATTGAATCGAGCCAAAAGGAGAGTTATTTCACACAGAACCGGGGTATCAAAAGGCCAGCTGGAAATTCTTATAACGGAGGCAATAACAAGACATATAAGCCTTTCCGCCCTCAGAATTTTAATGCTGCAACTAAGACTACTCCAGGGACTCAACCTCAGCCAAAGCCGAATTCTGAAAGCCCGAAGTGTTACAACTACAACCAACCGGGACATATGGCAAGGGAGTGCCCTAAGCCCAAGAAGAAATTCCATCGGGGGACGGGTATATCTTTGTTACATCCGAGGATGCGGGCCGCATCACCCCGGGTATGTGAAACTTTTGAAGTTGTAATTACATTGTGTGAGCATGACTAAGTTAAAATAAATCACAGGTATCGTACCTATAAATGGCGCACCCGCCAGAGTACTCTTTGATTCAGGAGCTACTCATTCATTTATATCTGTGTCATTCGGAAAGAAGATAAACTTACCCATCAAAACATTAGACTACAAATTACTTGTACGGTCACCGATGGGGTTAGAAGTGGAATTAGAGAAAGGATATGGACCATGTCCAGTCCACATTGGTGAGAAAACCTTAGATGCAACCTTGATACAACTTGAGATGGCAGACTTTGACGTCATCTTGGGAATGGATTGGTTAGCTCGGCATCCTGCAAACCTACTATGTGCCGAAAAGAAGCTAACATTTAAAGACCAAACAGGAGCAGAATTCAGTTTTACGGGAACCAAACTTCCCCGTAGACGCAAGCTCATACTCTCAGCACTAAAGGCTAAGAGATGCCTTGAGAAAGGGGCAGTCGGATATCTAGTATCAGTGGTCGACCTAACCAAGGAAGCACCACAAATGGAAGATATTGAAGTCGTGCGGGACTATCCCGACGTATTTCCAGAGGAACTACCAGGATTACCACCTGACCGAGCCACAAAGTTTGTGATAGATCTGATACCTGGAGCCGCACCAGTATCAAAAGCACCTTATAGAATGGCTCCTACGAAACTGAAGGAACTGAAGGTGCAACTACAAGAACTATTGGACAAGGGTTATATTCGACCCAGTATATCACCATGGGGAGCGCCGGTGTTATTCGTGAAGAAGAAGGACGGTAGTGTTCGATTATGCATCGACTATCGGGAGTTGAACAAACTGACAATCAAGAATCGATATCCACTACCACGGATCGATGACTTGTTCGATCAGTTGCAAGGAGCAAAAGTATTTTCTAAGATCGATCTTCGATCGGGCTATCATCAATTGAAGATTAAAGAGGGTGATATTCCTAAGACAGCTTTCAGGACCAGATACGGACATTATGAGTTTTTGGTCATGTCTTTTGGATTAACAAACGCACCAGCAACTTTTATGGAACTAATGAACCGGGTTTTCCACGACATGTTGGATACGTCGGTTATAGTATTTATTGATGATATATTGGTATACTCCAAGGACAAAGAGACTCATATCAAGAACCTAAATGCTGCCCTACAACGTTTAAGGAAAGAGAAGCTATATGCCAAATTTTCAAAGTGTGAGTTTTGGCTAAGTGAAGTCGCCTTCTTAGGCCATGTAGTATCCATTTGAAGGAATCAAAGTGGACCCGGCAAGATCGAGGCTATTGTAAAGTGGGAAGCACCAAAGAGCGTTTTCGAAATCAAAAGTTTTTTGGGTCTAGCTGGTTATTATCGGAGATTCGTAGAAGACTATTCCCGGATTGCCGTACCTCTCACCAGTTTGACTAAGAAAGGTGAAAAGTTCGTGTGGACCGATAAATGTGAGAAGAGTTTCCAAACGCTGAAGACCAGATTGATATCCGCTCCGATTTTGACTATTCCCGTTCCAGGACAGACATTTACTTTATACACTGATGCGTCGGGACTGGGATTGGGATGTGTGCTTATGCAAGGAGAGCAAGTGATTGCTTATGCTTCAAGACAGTTAAAGGTACATGAGAAAAATTATCCCACTCACGATCTGGAGCTAGCGGCAGTAGTACATGCGGTCAAGATATGGAGACATTACCTATACGGGGAGAAATTCCAGATTAAGTCGGACCATAAAAGTCTTACTTATTTATTTAATCAGAAGGAGTTGAATATGAGACAAAGAAGATGGCTGGAACTATTGAAAGACTATGATTGTGATATCCGGTATCATCCGGGGAAAGAAAGGTAGGACTAATCCTGAGTTCACCTTGGGCGAAGAGAAGGTCCTGAAATACAAAGGAAGAATATGTGTACCGAAATAGAAAGTATGGACATTAGACACCAGCGATGAAGGAAGCCCATACCACCATCTATTCGATACATCCCGGAAGTACAAAAATGTATCATGATCTAAAGAAATTATATTGGTGGAGGGAATGAAAGCGGATGTAGCCAAGTTCGTGTCTCAATGCCTAAATTGTCGGAAAGTAAAAAGTTTGAACGACAAAGACCCGCGAGGACTATTACAGCCATTACGGAACCAGCATGGAAATGGGGCTGCATCACTATGGACTTCGTCACGGGACTACCAGCGACTCCTCGAGTAGTTGTTGCGGTTTGGGTGATTGTGGACCGTCGGCTAAAACAGCTCGCTTCATACCGATACGACCTCGGTATACAATGGAGAGGTTAGCAAAGCTGTATGTGGATAATATTGTTCGATTACATGGTGTTCAGAAAAGAAAGTGTCGAACTCCTTTGTTTTGGAATGAAGTTGGAGAACGTAGTATTGTTGGGCCAAAATTTGTTGAAGAGACTTGCCGAGTGGTCGATATTATCAAGGAAAGAGTAAGAACAGCTCAGAACCGTCAGAAGCAATATGCAGATACTCGACGCAGAGATCTTGAGTTCGTCGTAGGTGATAAAGTATTCTTGAAAGTATCACCTATGCGAGGATTAGAATAGGTTCGGGCTGAGTCCAAGATATGTCGGGCCATATGAAATTCTATCTAAGCGTGGAAAAGTGGCTTATCAGTTAGCACTACCACCATCTATGTCAAGTGTGCATGACGTATTTCACATTTCCCTATTGAAGAAATATGTCAAGGATCCAACGTACATTTTGACCGAAGACTTACCTGATTTGACTAAAGATTTGACCTTTGAAGTAACGCCAACTGAAATCACCAGTCGAAAGGTTCAACGACTACGCAACCGAGATATCTATTATGTTAAGGTCACATGGAAAAGTAGAGACATGGAAGAAATTACTTGGGAAGAAGAAAATGCTATGCGAAAGCAATACCCTCACTTATTTGATTCAGAAGGTACGTACAATTTCGAGGACAAAATTTTTATAAGTAGGGGGAGTTGTAAGACCCGTGTCAATCTAACCCGGTCTTACCACCTTGAACCAGGTTTACCTATCATGGTCGAGTCAAATGGACCAAGGGCGTGAGGAAGATCGAGATCCCAGGTATCAAATCGACCCAAAAACACTTAATTTAAGGGGAGGGTCGCATACCCAGCTAAGCAGGGTCGGACCTCCCAAAGCAGAAAGTCAGACCCTCAATTTTGAAGGGAGGGTCGGACATCTTGAACCCTAGGGTCGACGGGATCATCGACCCTCCCATCGACCCTCGGTTACTGTAGGAAATAGAATTAGGAAGTTTCCTAATTTTCGATTGGGATTCTTTCCTAATCTCAAAGGGACTTATTTTAGGATGTTCCTACTCTATTTAAAGGACGTCCCTAAGCCTCTTTCACTCCTTTTACAACCCTAATTGAATTGAGAGAAAGAGAAGAGAAGGAGAAGAGGAAGAAGAGAAACAAGGAAGAAAATTTAGCCAAAAGAGAAGATTTGCAGAGAAGGAGTATTCTTCTCAGGTATGGATACTAATTCCATGAGTTTCTACAGACCTTAGGTTAGCTATTGATGAGAGTGTGATCTCGGAGAAACCCAAACCATCAACCCATGGTTAGGTTTTCATGGAAAACCATAGGAGAATGCATGAAAGCTATCTAGGTGGGTTATACATGGTTTCAGACCATGGAATGAATGTAGAATGAAAAGTAGGAGCAAGATATAGGATCCCAAGCACGAAAAATAGACTAAAAGAGGGAATTGGACCAAAGTGCAACGAGGGTCGCACCGAGGGTCGATGACCATCCGACCCTAGGTGATCCTGACCATCGACCCTCAGTGTTCGGGAAGTTCAGAGTTTGGGGAGGGTCGCACCCGGGGGTCGATCCCGACTCGGGCCCTACCTCCGACCCTCGGTTGTGGGAATGGTTTTTAAATTCAGAATTAATTTTAATTAAATTCTATCGACTTTGTTAGGTCTTCTAGCAATATAATAACAATATAAAGGTGATTCTAAAGCTTGGAAAAGTATCTATTAGCAAGCTAAGATGAGGAAATGGAACTCTAAACTAATTGATTAATAACAATCTATTTTCTATTTTCTTGAGTCCAATGCCATGTTTGATTCTATGCGACTATGCTTGTAATGTGCATACAACATGTCATCCAATATTTTTATTACTTGTTCATGCATATTTACTTTATTGTTTATAACATGATGATAGGAATAGGCATGTGATTGTATGCGTGTGGTTGGTGTACTTGATGCAAGCGAGTATCAGGGGAGGTTGGATGAGAACGTCAATAAACGTTAGCCTTTGGCGGGTCTCAGCACTTTAGCTCTATTTCTAACTCAAGTCTTGTGCATTAGCATCGTCGTATCGCCATTACTTTAGCAGAACTATTATGTCGTAGAGTATCAGGGGAGGTGGTCTCGGTCCTTGTAGTCTCGACTCTACCGGGGGCCTTAGCTCTATCTCTATGGGCATTCCGAGGGGATCTTTGGGGTGAGGCATTGGATACACTGTTTGGCATTAGGATTGGTTAGTTGCGAGCCCAGTTTGCAAGCCCTCGCTAACAGGGACTTACGTGTTGGTATGGTATTATATAGCAATAAATGTTAACATTTGTTGTATAATGTCATGATTAGGGTGGTTGGGGATGACGATAAACGTTAACCTTCGGGTGGACTTTCACACCCTGTGTATAGAGGCGGTGTCAATAAACGTTAACCTTTGACCACCCAACCTTTCTATTGTGCATTGCAAACTATAAACCAGACCAAAGATATGAATTGATTGCATGCATATGTAATGTTGCATTGTTTTGTCTACTCACTGAGCCGTGATGTGTGCTCACCCCCTCGACGTCGAATATTTTTAGTTGATGAGGCAGGTTATACAGTTGAAGAATACATGAATGCTCCAGCGTACGGGAACGTGGCGGCAATGGAAGCTGAAGCTGAAGTAGATACACATGACTCCTCTTGTGAGTGCAGATTTTCTTAGTTTTCTTTATTTGGATTTAATAAAGACTTGTATTTTATAATTAATTATGTCTCAGTTGATACAGAATAATTTTGCTATTTAATATTACTATCACAGTAGATCCTCAGTTCATTTTATTATAAGATTTCCGTTATTGTGTATTTACTCTGATTATGATTACGGATGTGTGTAAGTTTAGATAACGCGGGGATACCCTACTCGAGATCCTGGTTGAACCGTTGGTTTGCTAACGGTTCATCACACCATTCTAAACAGTGTGAAATTGGGGTGTGACATCACATGCCATCTTTTAATTTCAGTTATTATTACTGTTCATGCATTGTTAGGATGTGATTGTTAAGCATGTGAATGTTTTCGTTAGTGTGTGGAGTGGGGCATGGGCCTGGGATCGCTCCTTTCACTAGCACCTTTTCTAGTATTCTGTCTTAACATGCTTGATACGGGTGGGGCATCAAGGGAAGGTCGTGGTATGGTGGTCTCCGATGATGATGCTGGCCTGGCCATGGTTATGTGGCATTGTGGTCTCCGAGGTCGACGTTGGCTTGTCCACGATGCTTTAGCTCTATCTCTATGCCGTAGAGAGTTATGTTGGGATAGGGTCTACCTGCGTTGTTTCTATCCTAGTGGGTTAGTTGTGGATAGGGCATCAGGGGAGGTGTGGGAATGCCTTAACTCTATCTCTATGCCGTAGACGGCTGTGCTGGGATAGAGCCTACATTGATGACATATAGGATTGGTTAGTTGCGAGCCCAGTTTGCGAGCCCTGGCCAGTAGGGGCTTAGGTACTGGTATGGGTAGGGTATCAGGGGAGGTACGGGGATACCTTAGCTCTATCTCTATTCCATGATGGGTGCATGTGGGCCGGTGGTGGTGTGATCTACTATGCGGTGCCACACACTCGTGTATAGAGGTGCGGGGGCCGCCAAACCTTTCTATAGCACATTGCAAACTTAAACCAGACCACAATATAAAATGTTTGTTACTAATGCATAATATTGTGAAACTGTCTGATTGTCTTACTGAGCTAAGTTGTGAGCTCACCCTTTGTGTACACATTGTTTTTAGATGTTGATGCAGGTTACACGGTGGACGACTATATGAACGCTCCGGGGTATGGTGGTGCTGCTGCTTTGGGTGTGCAGGCAGGAGAGGACAAGCATGACGCTTCATGCGAGTGCCCTTTCTGCATGTACCTTTGATTGGTTTTATTTATTTATTTCAGTTATTTTTAGTTGGACTAAATGGATGTAAGGATATTATATTATATGTTTGAATTTGAATAATTGGATATTTTATTTAAATTTATCAATAGATTCTCAGTTCATTTATTTAAAGACTTCCTCTGTATTATTTATATTCTGATTGTGGTTATGTGTAATGGGTTCGTACGAGTGGACACGGCCTATTCGAGATCCTGGTGTGAACCATTGGTTCAATGACGGTTCACTCACACCATTTTGGTTGGATCAGAATTGGAGTGTGACAACTTGGTATCATAGCATTCAGGCTCTGTCCAACAGACCATATTGCATTTAACTAAGTCGATGAACTGAGTTAGGAAAATTTAAAAATCTTAATACAAACACACCCTAAGCATTGTTTGATACCTGAGACTGACTAAGAAAGAGCATAATACACTATATTAAATATGGAATTTAATATTTGCACATACACTAGCTAGGGTGAACCATGAAAACTTTCATTATCAGAAAAATGAGTATCAGATAAAATAGTGCTACAGGGTACAGTCCACAAACCAGACAGTTACCCTGTTATATAAACCGTCAAGAGAGAGAAAATAAAAGGAGAAATCATGGGGTTGGGGGCCTAGAAGGAATAGGGTCCGCTATATCATAATCTCGCTCGTAAGCGGCCCTAAGCCAGTGCGCCTGATCCTGAGTGACTCTGAGGCTGCGAGCCAAGTGCGCCAAGTCATGGCTCATCTCACGTTGAGCGTCCGAAAGCTCCGTGAACATACCTATCATGGTATCGGGAGGAGGCTGAGATGGTCCCGCTGCATGTGCCAAGCCCACCCCACAGAAATTCTGAGACCATTGTTACAAACCTGGTCTATCAGATGCAAGCTCAGAGGGTAGCCCAATGCCGATGGGCCAAGCACAGAATGTACCACCACCGCATCAGTTTCCGTCGCCTTCTGCGTACCCGGGAGCCTATCCGTTTCCACCACCATGGAATGGAATAAACACTCAGGGACAGCATGATCTGAGCAGGGCGGTGGATAGATTCCTAAAGTTGAAGCCTTCATCATTCACCGGTAAGACAGGGAAACCATTGTGCCAGCACAATGGGTTGCAGAGATGGAGAAAAACTTCCAACTGATGACCTGTACAGAGGATGAAAATGTCTTATTTGCCACTCATATGCTGAAAGAAGACGCAAATGCTTGGTGGAATTCTACACAGGCATATCTGGAGACGAAGCATACACAGGTGGATTGGGAAGTGTTCAAGGTTGCCTTCTTCGATAAGTATTTTCCAAAGAGCTTCAGAGATCAGATGGAGAAGGAGTTCCTCAATCTACAACAGTCTCAGTCGACTGTGGATGCTTACCAGCAGAGGTACGAGGAGTTATTTTTCTTCGCACCGGCAAGTATGCAAGAGGAAGAGACCAAGACACGTAGGTTCACCATGGGACTACGTGGAAGCATCAGAGAGCACATATTGGGTCTGGACAAGAAAATCTATAATGAGGCTATGCAGGTTGCGAGGGTGATAGAGTCCAGTCAGAGGGACAACTTCTTCGCTCAGAACAGGGGAGTGAAGAGACCCGCTATTGAGAGTTCGGGTGGATGTAACATCAGAGTTCGGGGGGAGTGGGGTATCTAGTATCTGTAGTCGACATCACTGTGGAGGTGCCAAAGATGGAAGATATAGATGTGGTTCGAGAGTTTCCAGATGTATTTCCAGAGGAGCTTCCAGGTCTACCGTCGGACAGGGCTACAGAGTTTGTAATAGACCTTATGCAGGTTCGGCGCCGGTGTCCAAAGCACCATACAGGATGGCCCCTACCGAGTTAAAGGAGTTGAAGACCCAATTACAAGAATTGTTAGCTAAGGGTTTCATACGACCTAGTATATCGCCTTGGGGAGCACCTGTATTATTCGTCAAGAAGAAAGACGGAAGTGTAAGACTATGCATTGACTACCGTGAACTGAACAAGTTAACGATCAAGAACCGGTATCCTCTACCTAGGATCGACGATCTGTTCGATCAGTTACAGGGTGCAAAGGTTTTCTCGAAGATTGATCTCCGATCGGGGTATCACCAACTGAAGATCAAGGCTAGAGATATTCCAAAAACTGCTTTCAGGACAAGGTAGGGGCATTATGAGTTTCTAGTTATGTCTTTTGGGTTAACCAATGCTCCAGCGTCGTTCATGGAACTGATGAACCGAGTGTTTCATGATATGTTGGACACTTCGGTCATCGTATTCATCGATGACATATTGATCTACTCAAAGGACATGGAGACTTATACAACACATTTGAGGGCAGCCCTACAACGGCTAAGACAAGAAAAGCTTTATGCTAAGTTCAAGAAGTGCGAGTTTTGGCTGAAGGAAGTAGCTTTCTTGGGCCATGTAGTATCTGAAGACGGTATCAAGGTTGATCCAAGTAAGATAGCTGCTATAGTAGGATGGGAAGCATCAAAATCTGTTGCGGAGATTCGTAGTTTCCTTGGGTTGGCTGGTTATTATAGAAGATTCGTGGAAGATTACTCCAGGATCGCTGTTCCACTCACCAGATTGACCAAGAAGGGAGAGAAATTCGTATGGACAGATGAGTGCGAGAAGTGCTTTCAGACTTTGAAGTCAAGACTAGTCTCTGCACCTATCTTGACCATCCCAGAACCAAGCGTACCGTTTACTTTATATACGGATGCTTCAGGGTTGGGTATTGGGTGTGTATTGATGCAAGGAGAACAGATGATTGCTTACGCTTCAAGACAGTTAAAGGAGCATGAGAAGAACTATCCTATGCATGATTTGGAGCTAGCAACGATTATACATGCAATCAAGACTTCGAGACACTACTTGTACGGTGAGAAGTTTCAGATTAAGTAAGATCACAAGAGCTTAACTTATCTTTTCACTGAGAAGGATCTGAATATGAGACAGAGGAGATGGCTGGAATTGTTGAAAGATTATGATTGTGACATCCAGTACCATCCGGGCAAAGCAATGTTGTGGCTGACGCCTTAAGCAGAAAGTGGGCATCGAAACTTGAGGCCGGGCCAAGTACAAATGCTGCATTGTGTGCTGCAGCCTCAAGTTCAATGAAAATTGATGAAGAACATATTATAGAGACTGCAGAAGATCTAGTTGAGCAAGGCTTAATTCATAAGTTCGCCATGATGTTCTCAACTTTGAAGATCTCACCGTATCTAGTTGATGAAGTCAAGATAGCAATCCTACAGGATCCACATCTCAAGACAGTACAAGAAGACCTAGAGAAGGGTACGAGAAATCCTGACTTTACCTTGGATTCAGACAAGGTACTCAGGTATCGTGGACGGTTATGTATACCTGAGAGTGAAGACTGCAATATCAGAGATCGAGTTATGACTGAAGCTCATTATATTCCATATTCGGTACATCCAGGAAGTACCAAAATGTACCATGATTTAAGAAGACTATATTGGTGGAGGGGTATGAAAGCAGATATAGCTCGTTTCGTATTCCAATGTCTGAATTGTCAACAAGTTAAAGCAGAAAGGCAGAGACCAGCAGGTTTATTACAGCCATTACCAGAACCTGCATGGAAGTGGGATTGCATTACTATGGATTTTGTCCCTGGCCTAACTTTGACACCAAGGTCAGTGGATGCAGTTTGGGTAATAGTAGATCGGCTCACCAAGACAGCTTGATTTATTGCGGTCAGACCTCAGTATACCATGGAGAAACTGGCCAAGTTATATGTGGATAATATAGTTAGACTTCATGGCGTTCCAGAGAGTATAATATCTAACAGAGATCCCCATTTTACATCAAAGTTCTGGGAAGGATTACAGAAAGCTATGGGAACAAAGTTGAAGTTCAGTACAACTTTTCACCCTCAGACGGACGGACAGTCAGAACGAACTATTCAGATTTTAGAAGACATGCTCCGAGCCTGTGCATTAGACTTCAAGGGAGCTTGGGATGAGAAGCTATCACTTATCGAGTTTGCTTATAACAACAATTATCAGGCTACAATTCAGATGGCCCCATATGAAGCACTCTATGGGAAGAAGTATCGTACACCTCTGTTATGGAACGAGGTGGGAGAAAAAAGAATTGTAGGACCGGAGTTTGTTAAACAAACTTGTCGAGTGATTGATCAAATCAAGGAGAGAGTAAAGACAGCTCAAGTTCGACAGAAGCACTATGCGGATAATCGACATTGAGATCTGGAGTTTGTAGTGGGTGAAAAAGTATTCTTGAAGGTATCACCGGTGCGAGGTCTGAAACGGTTTGGTAAGAAGGGGAAGCTATGCCCCAGGTATGTGGGACCATATGAGATATTGACCCGACGAGGTAATGTAGCATATCAATTGGATCTACCACCATCTATGTCAAGCGTGCATAACGTGTTCCATGTATCATTACTGAAGAAGTATGTCAGAGATCCATCACACATATTGACCGCTGATCATAAAAATCCATCACAAGTACACACAGAAAGGGCACTCGCATGAAGCATCATTCTCGTCCTCCCCTGCTTGTACATCCAGAGCAGCCACACCACCATACGCCGGAGCGTTCACATAGTCGTCCACAGTGTAACCTGCATCAACATCTAAAAACATGTATATATACAAGGGGTGAGCTACCAACACAGCTCAGTAAGATAATCAGACAGTTTCACAAGATTATGCATGAGTAACAATCAATTTTATGATGTGGTCTGGTTTTAAGTTTGCAATGTGCTATAGAAAGGTTTGGTGGCCCCCGCACCTCTATACACGAGTGTGTGGCACCTCATGGATCACACCCCCATCGGCCCACATGCACCCATCATGGAATAGAGATAGAGCTAAGATACCCACGTACCTCCCCTGATACTCTACCCATA
This sequence comes from Protea cynaroides, assembly GCA_028583415.1. Lineage (NCBI taxonomy): Eukaryota > Viridiplantae > Streptophyta > Magnoliopsida > Proteales > Proteaceae > Protea > Protea cynaroides. The sequence continues at coordinate 100,618,857 of CM053276.1, read as the reverse complement.
CCAGTACCTAAGCCCCTATTGGCCAGGGCTCGCCCATGCCCCACTCCACACACTAACGAAAACAATCACATGCCTAACAATCACATCCTATCAATGCATGAACAGTAATAATAACCGAAAGTAAAGGATGGCATGTGAATATGCACAAACATCACATCATAGATATTCAATGATTAACAACGATTTACTGTCCATTAATTATTAGGTTTAGGTCAGATTCCCTTACCTAACGCTCGTTTGATAGCTTGCTCCACGTCACAAGATCCAAACGGAAAGTCACAAAGTCTTACAATATTATTAGGGTTTCATTAAAATAACATTCTTAGAGTCTCATGTTGATCGGAAACCAACAGGGTTACAAATACCCTCACACCATACATGGGTTTTTTTGTCGACGATCACCCTCCATGGATTTTCGGGGGTTTCTCCTATCCATTCTAAGTCTAGGCTTTGAGTTAGAGTTATCCCCAACTCATTCAAGTCTCGTTTCGATGAATATCATCTCAAAACTCGAATCTAGGGTTTGACGGCAACTTAGGGTTTATTGACCAATTTAGGATTTTAGATCAATACCTACTTTGCATGGTATTGATCCACCCACACAACTAACATAGGGTATGAAGATGGATTCAAGCACTTACCGTTGACTGGCGTAAGGAGAGCTCCATCGAACGGTAATGGCGGCTCCTTCTTCTTCCTCCTAGCTCCTTCTCCTTTTCCACCTCTTTCTCTTCTCTAGGGTTTGTGAGAGACAATGGAAAGGATTTGAGGAGGCTTAAGGGTGTATTTATAGGCTAGAAATAGGGTTTAGTAACCCTACTAGGATTAGGAAACTTCTAGGATTCGAAATCGGGAAAGCGGGACCCGAGAGACCAATTTCTAGATTCCGCACATAGCTGCGCGAGGCCATACCGGTCGGCCGGTACCAAGACCGGTACCATCGACCGGTATACCTAAAATCAGGTATAATTGGTCGACTTTCGGTCTGATTTTGTACTGTTTGTTATCCACTTGCCCGTCGGCCCGGTGATGATCGAAAGACTGTCATGACACAAAACCAAGGTTTAGACCGGGTTTTTCGAGTGCGGGTCTTACAACTCCACCACCCTTAAAAGAAATTTCGTCCCAAAATTTGCATGTAGGTTCTACAACTCCCCACCCCTTAAAAAAATTTCAGCCTCGAAATTTGAGCGTACCTTGATCGTCAAAAAGGTTAGGGTACTCCTTCCTCATCGCTCTCTTCTTCCCAAGTAATTTCCTCCACATTTTGGCTTCTCAATGCACCTTCACATAGTGGATATCCTTGGTTCGAAGTTGCTGAACTTTTCGGCTTAGAGAGCATTACAGGGCACCACTTCGAAAGTTAAGTCTTCGGTCAAGTCCGGAGGATCAGCGATCAAGATATGCGATGGATCTCGACATACTTCTTGATAATGATACATGGAACACATTATGAGCGCTAGACATAGATGGTGGTAGAGCCAATTGATATGCTACATTACCACGTTGATTCAATATCTCATACGGTCCCACATACGGGGCATAGCTTCCCCTTTTTTACCAAACCGTTTCGGACCTCGCACCGGTGACACCTTCAAGAATACTTTGTCACCCCTCGCAAACTCCGGATCTCGACGTCGATTATCCGCATAGTGCTTCGTCGAACTTGAGCCGTCTTTACTCTCTCCTTGATCCGATCAATCACTCGGCAAGTTTCTTCAACAAACTCCGGTCCTACAATTCTTCTTTCCCCACCTCGTTCCATAACGGAGGTGTGCGACACTTCTTCCCATAGAGTGCTTCATATGGGGCCATCCGAATTGTAGCCCGATAAGCTGTTGTTGTAAGCGAACTCGATAAGTGATAGCTTCTCATCCCAAGCTCCCCTTGAAATCTATTGCACAAGCTCGGAGCATATCTTCCAAAATTTGAATAGTTCGCTCGATTGTCCGTCCATCTGAGGGTGAAAAGCTGTCCCGAACTTCAACTTGGTTCCCATAGCTTTCTATAATCCTTCCCGAACTTCGATGTAAAAGCGGGGATCTTCGTCGGATACTATACTCTGGAACGCCATGAAGTCCGACTATATTATCAACATATAGCTTGGCCGGTTTCTCCATGGTATGCGAGGTCCGACCGCAATAAATCGATCTGTCTTAGTGAGTCGATCTACTATAACCCAAACCGCATCCACGACCTTGGTGTCAAAGGTAGGCCAGTGACGAAATCCATGGTGATACAATCCCACTTCCACGCGAGGTTCGGTAATGGCTGTAGTAAACCCACGGGTCTTTGCCTTTCCGCTTTAACTTGTTGACAATTCGGACATTGGAACACGAAAGCGAGCTATATCCGCTTTCATACCCCTCCACCAATATAGTCTTCTCAAGTCATGGTACATTTTGGTACTTCCTGGATGTACCGAATATGGAGTGTAATGAGCTTCGAGTCATAACTCGGTCTACGATATCGCGATCTTCGCTCTCGGGTATACATAACCGTCCACGATACTTGAGTACCTTGTCCGAATCCAAGGTAAAGTCGGGATTGCACGTACCCTTCTCTAAGTCTTCTGCCTTGTCTTGAGATATGGATCCTGTAGGATTGCTACCTTGACTTCATCAATTAGATCCGGTGAGATCTTCAATGCGGCGAACATCATAGTGAACTTATGAATCAAGCCTTGCTCAACTGGATCTTCTGCAATTTCGATAATATGTTCTTCATCAATTTCTATTGAACTCGAGGCTGCAGCACACAATGCATCATTTGTACTTGGTCCTGCCTCAGGTTTCGATGCCCACTTTCTGCTTAAGGCGTCAGCCACCACATTTGCTTTACCCGATTGGTACTGGATGTCGCAATCATAATCTTTTAACAATTCCAGCCATCTCCTCTGTCTCATATTCCGATCCTTCTGAGTGAAAAGATAAGTTAAGCTCTTGTGATCTGACTTGATCTGAAACTTCTCCCCGTACAAGTAGTGTGTTTTAATCGCGTGAATAACCGTTGCCAGCTCCAAGTCATGCGTAGGATAGTTCTTCTCATGCTCTTTTAACTGTCTTGATGCGTAAGCAATCACCTGTTCTCCTTGCATCAATACACACCCAATTCCCAACCCTGAAGCATCCGTATATAAAGTAAACGGTACGCTTGGTTCTGGGATGGTCAAGATAGGTGCAGAGACTAGTCTTGACTTCAAAGTCTGAAAGCACTTCTCGCACTCATCTATCCATATGAATTTCTCTCCCTTCTTGGTCAATCTGGTGAGTGGAACAGCCATCCTGGAGTAATCTTCCACGAATCTTCTATAATAATCAGCCAACCCAAGGAAACTACGAATCTCCGCAACAGATTTTGGTGCTTCCCATCCTACTATAGCAGCTATCTTACTTGGATCAACCTTGATACCGTCTTCAGATACAACATGGCCCAAGAAAGCCACTTCCTTCAGCCAAAACTCACACTTCTTGAACTTTGCATAAAGCTTCACCTCTCTCAACCGTTGTAGGGCTGCCCTCAAATGCGCTGTATGAGTTTCCATATCCTTAGAGTAAATCAATATGTCATCGATGAATACGATGACCGAAGTGTCCAACATATCATGAAACACTCGGTTCATCAGTTCCATAAACGACGCTGGAGTATTGGTCAACCCGAAAGACATAACTAGAAACTCATAATGCCCATACCTCATCCCGCAGCAGTCTTGAATATCTCCGGCCTTGATCTTCAATTGGTGATACCCCGATCGGAGATCGATTTTCAGAAAACCTTTGCACCTGCGGTGATCGAACGAAGATCATCGATCCTAGGCAAAGGATACCGATTCTTGATCGTCAACTTGTTCAGCTCACGGTAGTCAATACATAGCCGTACACTTCCATCTTTCTTCTTGACGAATAATACAGGTGCTTCCCAAGGCGATATACTAGGTCGTATGAAACCCTTATCCAACAATTCTTGTAACTGGGTCTTCAACTCCTTTAACTCGGTCGGGGCCATCCTGTATGGTGCTTTAGACACTGGCGCCGAACCTGGCATAAGGTCTATCACAAATTCTGTAGCCCATGTCGGTGGTAAACCTGGAAGATCTTCTGGAAATACATCTGAAAACTCTCGTACCACCTCTAGATCTTCCATCTTTGGCACCTCGGCAGTGATGTCGACTACAGATACTAGATAACCCACTCCCCCTTTCTCTAAGCATCTCTTAGCTTTTAGGGCGGAGAGGATCAGCTTCCGCTTCCTAGGTAGCTTGATCCCAGCGAAGCTATATTCCCTTCCCTCTTTGTCAGTAAGCACAAGCTTCCTTTCACCACATAAAAGGATGGCCGAATGGTGGCCTAGCCAATCCATTCCCAGGATGACATCAAAGTCTGCCATCTCAAGTAGTACTAGGCTTGCTTCTAAGTCTCGGCCCTCAATACATACAGTACATGGTCTATAATATTCAATCAAAGCCACTTCGACTCCTAGTGGAGAGCGAACTATCAAGCTCGGGTTCAAATGCTTGATTGGTAACTCCATTCGCTTCCCAAAAGAAATAGAAACAAAGGAGTGCGTGGCCCCAGAGTCAAATAATACTCTGGCGGGTATACCAGCTACATTTACAATTCCTAGAATTTATTGCCCCTTAGTTCTACATGCTCATGCAAACTGAAAAGAATAAACCAAATAGTAAGGGATAGAGTCGTACCAGGTTACCACATCGGGTGATGCGGCTGCCTCTTCGGTGGTGACCGCATACACTTTTCCTTACTGGGGAGCTTGCTTCTTAGGTAGAGTGCAGTTCCTTGCGACATGTCCCGGTTGTTGACGAGTTATAACATTTGATATTTGGGTTGTGTCCAGAGAACTAGGGCATGGTGGTGCCAGGTTGTTTTCGCAGTCTTGTAGCGGTCCCATGGCCCCTGTATGGGCGGAATGGTCTAGTATTACCGCCACCCGAGCTCTCACTAGCAGATCTCTTCACTCCCCCGTTCCGAGCAAAGAAGTTGTCCCTCCGACCGGACTCCTATCACCCTCGCAACCTACGACCTCGTTGTAGATCTTCTTGTCCCGACCCAAGAGGTGCTCTCGATGCTTTCACGTAGTCCCATGGTGAACCCACGTGTCTTGGTCTCTTCCTCTTGCATACCGACCGGTGCGAAGAAAAATAGCTCTTCGTACCTCGTTGATAAGCATCTACGGTCGGCCGAGGCGAGCTGCAGATTGAGAAACTCTCTCTCCATTTGATCCTTGAAACTCTTTGGAAAATACTTGTCGAAGAAAGCAGCTTTGAACACTTCCCAATCAACCAGTGTATACTTGATTTCCAGATATGTCAGAGTAGAATTCCACCAAGCATTTGCGTCTTCTCTTAGCATATGAGTAGCAAATAAAACTTTTTCCTCTTCTGTACATGTCATCAGACTGAAATTCTTCTCCATCTCTGCAACCCACTGTGCTGGCCACAATGGCTTCCATGTTCTTCCAGTGAATGATGAAGGTTTCAACTTCAAGAATCTGTCCACCGACCCGCCGGATCATCCGTCCTCGTGTGTGCGCTCCGTACCATGGTGGTGGATACGGATAAGCCCCCGTGCACGCGAAGGCAACGGAAACCGATGCGGTGGTGGTACGTTACGTGCTTGGCCCTCGGCCTTGGGCTACTCTGCATCGGTTGGGTAGTATTAATTCCTCCCGACTCCGGGCGTATTTCCGGCAAGGAACAAAACCTGCTGGCCCGAGCATCTTCGATTACCTCGCTCGGAAATTCTTTTTGTTGAGCTCGCATCCGATAGACCAAGTTTGTAACAATGGTCTCGGAATTCTGTGAGGTGGGCCGGGTAAATTTGTCGACACTTCTGGGACCTGTTCCTCCTCCACCTGCCATTTCAGACTATTTTTATTTGGATCTGAGAATAAGACATAACACGTGAGAACATCAATAATAGTGGTGTTAGTCTTGAATAATGCAAGGGGAAATAGTCGAGAAGTAACATTTCAATTTACACAATTTTAGAAATTTTAAATTCACTTTTTTTTGGCTCTTTGGTGCGTACCGGTCGCACCCTCGTGGAATATCTTTGCGCGCCGGTATAGTCGACCGGTCGAATTAAAATTCGGCCGAGACATAGCGGTCGCATGTCCGGGAGATACCGGTCGACACTCGTATCCGATGTTGCGACCGGTATAGTCGACCGGTCGAATTAAAATTCTGACCGAGACATAGCGGTCGCATACTGGGGATGATACCGGTCGGCCGGTATAGGCAAAACCGTCGACCGGTATGCCCAATTTGGCTTTAAATCGCGAAAAAGTGAGATTTTTCTCACTTTTCCAATTCTTTCTTCTCCGGTAGCGATTTTCCTCTCGGGTTCCGAGTTGCTACAGTCCGACCGGTACCATTTGAAGCCGATTCCTTCCATTCCAAGCGTAGAACATTGTCTCCAGGTAGGTCTCTTCCCTCTCTCTCATGTTTTTACAAGTTTCCTATATCGTCTATATGTAGAAATTTAGGTTTTTCTTTGTTCGAGATGTTTTAATCGTAGGAATTATTTTCCTTCAGATTGGAAGGGTTTAGGGACCCCCAAGAGCAAAAGCCCGCAACTAATTTGGGGTTCCACCGGAAGGTTTACATAAAAATTGAATTTTTCATATTTTGACCTAGGTTTTCAAAATTTTTTTTGAAATTTCTAATTTTTTCTTAAATTCTTGAAATTTCTCATTTTAATTGCTTGTGATTGGTTTGTTGAAGAGTGTGGGGGTTACGTAAGTCCTCCTCCCCACGTTTTTGGGTGAGTTCGAGGCTTTTTTCCAAAATGTTGTCGTTATGCTGCCGAAATTTTGAATTTTTTTTAACTTTTATCTTATTTTCTTTTGTTTTGCAGTTTAAAATGGCTCCTAGACGCGCTCTCGGGAAACGCCCTCATGGCTCTAGTTCTCAAGTTCCCTCACCACCAGTTCCACAGCTAGATGAGCTATGGTTTCGCTCCTTGGAAGCTCAAGCTCGGTTTCCATGGTTTGATAATAAAAGTATTGAATCAGGGGGCCGGGTCAACGTGGAACAACTGCACCGGTTCAATGTGGAGACGGCTTTTGGCGCTCTAGGTTGGTTGCCAGTTATTTCATACACAGAGACCACACGCCCTAATTTGGTCAAGCACTTCTATGTGAACTTGGAACTTGAAGGGGATGTCGAGGATATGAACCAGTGTAGGGATCTACGCATTACCAGCTACGTCCAGGGTGTGCATATTTCGTTTAACACCCATCAGTTGGCTGATCTTCTTGGGATTCCCAACGATGGAGATTTGGTGTATTGCACCCCCAAGGCGAAAGGTTATTTGACTGATGATTTGCGCCGAGAGATAGCGCATCAGATCTTAAACCCTAGAGCCCCTGTAAAGGTGGCTAGCCTGAGGCCTATACCTCGGGTATATAGTCGCATTATTCAGCACAACATAGTACCACAGAGCGGCCACTACAGTGAGTTGTCTCAGCTCACCCAGTACGTCACTTATTGCGTCTGCACAGGGAGCGGATCTCACTTCCCTACCTCATCATCCGGACTATGCATCGCGGCCGTGGCCGATCGGGCCAGCAACCTTCCATATGGCCGTCTCGTCACTTTCCTTCTTCGCCGTCCGGGCGTGAGCTTGAAGGAGAGGTAGCCGCCGAGGACACCATGACCTCCGACATCGAACGGGATGCTATACGGAGGATGCGGATGGTCGATCTACCGGTTAGTGACGATGAGTTGGAGGCTCTCCTCGTCCACTTGGGAGAGTAGCGTGGCGGCAAAGCAGCAGCAGCCGCGGCCAATGCGGCCTATGCGGCAGAGATGGGTGATGACGATGATGACGATATGGCTGGGGAAGCACCAGTGCCTGCCCCACAGCCTGCACCTGTACCACCACCATCTGTCCCCACAGCTGGACCATCTTAGCCTCCTCCCGACTCGGTGATGGGTATGTTTATGGAGCTCAGGGACGCTCAGCGGGAGATGAGCCGTGACTTAGCACAGTTGACTCGCAGCCTCCGAGTCACACAGGATCAGGTGCATGGCTCGGGGGTCGCTTACGAGCGAGACTATGAGATAGCGGACCCCATACCTCCTAGGCCCCCTACCCCATGATTTTCCCTTTTTTACTTTCTCTTTCTTATGACTGTTGTATATATAACAGGGTAACTGTCCGGTTTGTGGACTGTACCCTGTAGCACTATTTATCAGATACTCATTTTCTTAGTTAATGAAAGTTTCATGGTTTCACCTAACTAGTGTATGTGCACATGTTAAGTTTCATATTTAAAATAATATATTATTCTCTTTCTTAGTCCGTCTCAGGTATCAAACAATGCTTAAGATGCGTTTGTATTAAGATTTTTAATTTTCTCCTAACTCAGTTCATCGATTCAGTTAAGTGCAATATAGTCTGTAGACAGAGCCCGAGGGCTCTGATACAAAGTTGTCACACCCCAATTCTGATCCAACCAGAATGGTGTGAGTGAACCGTCATTGAACCAACGGTTCACACCAGGATCTCGAATAGGCCGTGTCCACCCATACAAACCATTACACATAACCACAATCAGAATATAAATATACAACGGAAGACTTTAAATAGAATGAACTGAGTATCTATTGATAATTTAAATAAATATCTCATTATCCAAATTCAAACACATAAAATAAATATCTTTTACATCCCTTTAATATCAAACGAAAATAACTGAAACGACTAAATAAAAATCCATCACAAAAACTGTAAGACCCGCACTCTGAAAACCCGGTCTAACCTTGGTTTTGTATCGTGACAGGTCTTCCGATCATCACCGAGCCAGACGGGGCAAGCGGATAACGAACAGGTACGAAATCGGACCGAAGTCGACCAAGTATACCTGATTTTAGGTATATCGGTCGATGGTATCGGATGATGGTACCGGTCTACCGGTATGGCCTGCACAGCTATGTGCGGGAATTTGGAAATTGGTCTCTGCAGGTCCCGCTTTCCTGATTTCGAATCCTAGAAGTTTCCTAATCCTAGTAGGGTTACTAAACCCTATTTCTAGCCTATAAATACACCTTTAAACCCCTCAAATCCTTTCCATTGTCTCTCACAAACCCTAGAGAAGAGAAAGAGCTTGGAGAGGAGAAGGAGCTAGGAAGAAGAAGGAGGTGCCGTACCGTTTGACAAAGCTCTCGCTACACCTGTCAACGGTAAGTGTTTGGATCCATCTCCTTACCCTATGTTAGTTGTGTGGGTGGATCCGTACCATGCAAAGTAGGTATTGATCTAAAACCCTAAATTGGCCAATAAACCCTAAGTTGCCGTCAAACCCTAGATTCGAGTTTCGAGATGATATTCATCGAAACGAGACTTGAATGAGTTGGGGATAACTCTAACTCAAAGCCTAGACTTAGAATGGATAGGAGAAACCCTAAAAATCCATGGAGGATGATCGACGACAGTCGAAGAACCCATGTATAGTCTTCCGGAGACATACCGGTCGACTATACCGGTTGCACATAGTGCGACCGGTATGTTGCGACCGCTACCTCTCGGGATGTTATCTGTGGGGGACCGGCTGACCATACCGGTCGCCAGTCTTTCCTACAGAGCTGTGACCGGTACATGCCACTGGTCAGCTCTGTGAGGGTATTCTGTGATCTCTGTTGGTTTTCGACCAACATGAAACCCTAAAGAATGTTATTTTAATGAAACCCTAATAATATTGTAGGACTTTGTGACTTATCGTTTTGATCTTGCGACGTGGAGCAAGTGATCGAACGAGCGTCAGGTAAGGGAATCTGACCTAAACCTAATAATTAATGGACAGTAAATCGTTGTTAATCATTGAATATCTATGATGTGATGTTTGTGCATATTCACATGTCATCCTTTACTTTCGGTTATTATTATTGTTCATGCATTCATAGGATGTGATTGTTAGGCATGTGATTGTTTTTCGTTGGTGTGTGGAGTGGGGCATGGGCTGGGATCGCTCTTCACACCGACACCTTTTGTAGTATTCTATCTTAACATGCTTGGTACGGGTGGGGTATCGGGGAAGATCGTGGTACATTGGTCTCCGATATTGATGTTGTCCCGGCCATTGTTGTGTGGTAATCGAGGATTCCGAGTCGACGCTGCCTTGTCCACGATGCTTTAGCTCTATCTCTATGCCGTAGGGAGTTGTGTTGGGATAGGGTCTACTTGCGTATTGTTTCTATCCAAGTGTGGTAGTTGCGGATAGGGTATCAGGGGAGGTGAGGTTTGGTGGTCTCCGACCCGGCCCGCGCTCTAGCTCTATCTCTATGCCGTAGACGGCTGTCTTTGGGATAGAGCATACATTGTTGACATATAGGATTGGTTAGTTGCGAGCCCAGGTTCCGAGGCCCCGGCCGTAGGGGGCTTAGGTACCGGTATGGGTAGAGTATCGGGGAGGTGCGGGTATACCTTAGCTCTATCTCTATTCCATGATGGGTGCATGTGGGTTGGTGGTAGTGTGATTACTGTGCGACGCCACACACTCGTGTATAGAGGTGCGGGGGCCATCAAACCTTTCTATAGCACATTGCAAACTTAAAACCAGACCACAAAGATAAAATGATTGTTACTCATGCATAATCTTGTGAAACTGTCGATTGTCTTAGTGAGCTGTGTTGTGTGCTCACCCTTTGTATATACATTATTTTTAGATGTTGATGCAGGATACACTGTGGACGATTATGTGAACGCTCCGGCGTATGGAGGTGTAGCTGCTTTGGACGTACAGGCAGGGGAGGACGAGCATGACGCTTCATGCGAGTGCCCTTTCTGCGTGTACCTGTGATGGATTTTACTTATTTGTTTCAGTTATTTTTGTTTGTTATTAAGAGATGTAAAAGATTATTATTTTATGATTGAATTTGAATAATGGGATATTTATTTAAATTATCAATAGATACTCGATTCATTCTATTTAAAGTCTTCCATCTGTATATTTATATTCGATTGTGGTTATGTGTAATTGGTTTGTATGGGTGGACACGGCCTATTCGAGATCTGGTGTGAACCGTTGGTTCAATGACGGTTCACTCACACCGTTCGGTTGGATCGGAATTTGGGGTGTGACAAGTACACCGAAAGGGGCACTCGCATGAAGCATCATGCTCGTCCCTCCCCGCTTGTACATCCGCAGCAGCCACACCACCGTACGCCGGAGCGTTCACATAGTCGTCCACGGTGTAACCTGGCATCAACATCTAAAAACATGTATATATACAAGGGGTGAGCTATCAACACAGCTCAGTAAGACAATCAGACAGTTTCACAAGATTATGCATGAGTAACAATCAATTTTATACTGTGGTCTGGTTTTAAGTTTGCAATGTGCTATAGAAAGGTTTGGTGGCCCCCGCACCTCTATACACGAGTGTGTGGCACCTCATGGATCACACCCCCATCGGCCCACATGCACCCATCATGGAATAGAGATAGAGCTAAGATACCCACGTACCTCCCCTGATACTCTACCCATACCAAGGTACCTAAGCCCCCTACGGCCGGGGCTCGTGAACTCGGGCTCGCAACTAACCAATCCTATATGTCATCAATGTATGCTCTATCCCAAGACAGCCGTCTACGACATAGAGATAGAGCTAAGGCATTCCCACACCTCCTCTGATGCCCTATCCGCAACTAACCCACTAGGATAGAAACAATACGCAGGTAGACCCTATCCCAACATAACTCCCTACGGCATAGAGATAGAGCTAAAGCATCGTGGACAAGCCAGCATCGACTCGGAATCCTCAGTACCACATAACAATGGCCGGGACAACATCAATATCGGAGACCACCGTACCACGACCTTCCCCTGATACCCCACCCGTACCAAGCATGTTAAGACAGAATACTACAAAAGGTGCTAGTGTGAAGAGCGATCCCAGGCCCATGCCCCACTCCACACACTAACGAAAACAATCACATGCCTAACAATCACATCCTATCAATGCATGAACAGTAATAATAACTGAAAGTAAAGGATGGCATGTGAATATGCACAAACATCACATCATAGATATTCAATGATTAACAACGATTTACTGTCCATTAATTATTAGGTTTAGGTCAGATTCCCTTACCTGACACTCGTTTGATAGCTTGCTCCACATCACAAGATCCAAACGAAAAGTCACAAAGTCCTACAATATTATTTGGGTTTCATTAAAATAACATTCTTAGAGTCTCATGTTGATCGGAAACCAACAGGGTTACAAATACCCTCACAGAGCTGACCGGTGGCATGTACCGGTCGCAGCTCTGTGGAAAAGACTGGCGGCCGGTATGGTCAGCTGGTCCCCACAGATAACCTCCCGAGAGGTAGCGGTCGCAACATACCGGTCGCACTATGTGCAACCGGTATAGTCGACCGGTATGTCTCCGGAAGATCATACATGGGTTTTTCGACTGCTGACGATCACCCTTCATGGATTTTTAGGGTTTCTCCTATCCATTCTAAGTCTAGGCTTTGAGTTAGAGTTATCCCCAACTCATTCAAGTCTCGTTTCGACGAATATCATCTCGAAACTCGAATCTAGGGTTTGACGGCAACTTAGGGTTTATTGGCCAATTTAGGGTTTTAGATCAATACCTACTTTGCATGGTATTGATCCACCCACACAACTAACATAGGGTAAGAAGATGGATTCAAGCACTTACCGTTGACTGGCATAAGGAGAGCTTTGTCGAACGGTAATGGCGGCTCCTTCTTCTTCCTCCTAGCTCCTTCTCCTTTTCCACCTCTTTCTCTTCTCTAGGGTTTGTGAGAGACAATGGAAAGAATTTGAGGAGGTAAAGGGTGTATTTATAGGCTAGAAATAGGGTTTAGTAACCCTACTAGGATTAGGAAACTTCTAGGATTCGAAATCAGGAAAGCGGGACCCGCAGAGACCAATTTCTAGATTCCCGCACATAGCTGCGCAGGCCATACCGGTCGACCGGTACCAAGACCGGTACCATCGACCGGTATACCTAAAATAAGGTATAATTGGTCGACTTCGGTCCGATTTTGTACCTGTTTGTTATCCACTTGCCCCGTCTGGCCCGGTGATGATCGGAAGACCTGTCATGACACAAAACCAAGGTTTAGACCGGGTTTTCAGAGTGCGGGTCTTACACTTACAAACTGGGCTCGCAACTAACCAATCCTAATGCCATCCAATGTATCAAAGGCCTCACCCCCAACATCCCTTAATATGTCCACAGAGATAGAGCTAAGGTCCCTCGATAGAGTCAAAGACCACACGGTCCGAAACCACCTCCCTTGATGCCCTACGATGTAATAGTTCTACTAAGACTTGAGTAGAGATAGAGCTAGAGTATGGTGACCAGGCTGAGCCACAATGCCACATCCTCCCCCTAATGCTCTACTAGCATCCCACACACACAATCACATGTCTATTCCTAGCATCATTATCATATTATAAATAGACAATAAATATGCATGAGCAGAATATAACAGTAATATTGGATGACATGTGAGATGCACATTACAAGCAAACAAGCATAGAATCAATCATTACATTGGACAATTAAAATAAAAATAGTTTGTTATTATCCAATTAGTTTTGGTCTTGTTCCCTCACCTTTAACAATGTTCGATCTTCTCCAAGCTTTGTAAATCACTTTTGAACCATTCGAAAACCTAAGAAATTTATGGATTCTAAGTTATGGTTCAAGTTTACCAAGTTACAGTAGTCAGAAGTCTAATATGGAGTTAAATAGACTTCCAGAGGCTGTGTGGTCGCAAGTGTGGCTGCACTTCTAGTTTCAGTTTTTGCGACCACAGGGTGTGTGGTCAATATGTGTGGTCGCATGCATACCTTCACTGGGTGTCATGCAACCATACCTTCTCTGGGACCTTCTCGAGAGCATGTGGTTGATCATGTGAGTCCCGTGTGGTCGACCATAGCTACGACCACATGAAGTTTTAGTCGACTTTTATCCTCAGTCCAACCCCTTCATGATTCGATTCCTTGGTTTATCATTAAGGTCCTTCCTATGATTGATCTATGGCCTTAAGTTCATAATTTTTACAAAGTTATTGATCCTAACCTATTCCCCATGGTTTTCCTCTGAGATTTGTTCATGGAATCTCATGGTTGAGATCTTACTTTGATTTAACATCTCAATTTCAATGGAAGATCCTATTCTAAGTGTTTTACTGCTATAGAGAAAGGTTCCATACCTTAAGTTTGTAGAGAACTAGAGCCTTCTCTGCTGTGAGAACAAATGTCTACCCACGCTGAATGGACGATAAATGATTTAGATTCACCACCCAGATTAAGGTCTAGGACCTAAAATGTAGCATCATCCTGAGATAAGACTTTTATTGACTCATGACCCAACATATTGGCTTTGGTCCATCAGAGAATGGGTAAGCGTTCAAAGTACAGTTTGGGTAGGTGTTAGGCACCCAAAGCTGCCCAATCCAAAAATCGGCCTCCTATATAATTCTACTTTCCTTAAACTTCATGGTTCTGACTGTTCATGGTCAATGGATAACGACTAGGGCTAATGGGGCATCCTATGCCAAGTTTCTAAGTTCTTCTAGCCTAAATTCAGCCAAACATGTTCTCGAAGTAAGAAAACAAACAAAATAATATACAATGAGCCGAACCAAAGATGGTTCGGTGATGGACTGAATCTGAGATGTCCAAAACGTCTCAAATTGCCTACGTATTCCAATCCTGGAAGTCAAGTCCAAAAATGTAGTTCGAAATGGAAAGTAATTAAAGTTTATGGATGTGGATTATGATTAAGCTTTCTTAGATTCAATTTAATCAAGTTGAAGTTTATGCTTGATGGAGATTGAATCTAAAGATAGCTTACATGGATCGAAGTGAACGAGGATATGGATACGGATATGGATATGGGGAACCTAAGGATACTAAGATGGGGTACCGTACTTGGAGAGTCCTCTAAGTTGCCTACGTATTCCAGAGGTAGGAAATCAAGTACAACGTAGTTCATTTTTGGGTGGATTAGGTAACCTCAGGGGCTAGGGTATGTCTCTCAAGGAGTAAAGTGTGGCTCTCAGGGAGTAGGGTGTGGCTCTCAGGGAGTAGAGTATGTATGTCTCTCAGGGAGTAGAGTATGTATGTCCTTAGGGAGTAGAATGTGGCTCTCAGGGAGTAGAGTGTGTCTCTCAGGGAGTAGAGTGTAAGATAGTCTCGCAAGACTAAGGAGCGTACTCGCAAGCATGACTTCGGGATTGAGCCTCGAAAGGAAAGGGTGCGTACTCGCAAGTATGACTTCAAGATAGAGCCCCGCAAGGGAAGGAGGTGCGTGCTAGCAAGCACGACTTCAAGATAGAGCCTTGCAACGCCAAGGGTGCGTACTTGCAAGTACGACTTCAAGATAGAGCCCCGCAAGGCAAGGAGGAGCGTGCTCGCAAGCACGACTTCAAGATAGAGTTTCGCAAGGCTAAGGGTGGTGCGTGCTCGCAAGCACGACTTTAAGATAGAGCCTCGCAAGGCAAGGAGGTGTGTGCTCGCAAGCACGACTTCAAGATAGAGCCTCGCAAGGCCAAGGGTGCATACTTGCAAGTATGACTTCAAGATAGAGCCCCGCAAGGCAAGGAGGTGCGTGCTCGCAAGCACGACTTCAAGATAGAGCCTCGCAAGGCTAAGGGTGGTGCGGACTCACAAGTACGACTTCAAGATAGAGCCTCGCAAGGCAAGGAGGTGCGTGCTCGCAAGCACGACTTCAAGATAGAGCCTCGCAAGGCAAGGGTGCGTACTCGCAAGTACGACTTCAGGATTGAGCCTCGCAAGGCTAAGGAGGTGCGTGCTCGTAAGCATGACTTCAAGATAGAGCCTTGCAAGACCAAGGGTGCGTACTCGCAAGTATGACTTTAAGATAGAGTCCCGCAAGGCAAGGAGGTAGTGGGTCCGTATTTGGGACTCTTTCCCAAACTACCTACGTATTTTAGGGTTTCCCCTAAGAATTAGGATCCGCGTAGTTCAAAAATATTGTTCATTGGGCGATCCGCTTGGATCGAAATATGGGTGGTCCAGTCGGACCGAAAGATGATCCTAGGTGATCAAAGGTTGGATTCACATTACACCTATCTAGGTTTTACACCTAGGGGAAATGAACTGAGGGGTAGGGATCGTCCTAAATTACCCTTGTAACTTACAACCCTGGTTTTGGAATTGTTGGGCTAGGCTTCATGCTTCTTGATTAAAACTTTTATCATTTTTTCCATTATTATCCTTCCCATGAATGTGGGTGCCTACATGCACGTCCCCACACCTAGGAATGTCTTCTATCAGTGTACATGCACGGCAGTTCGACTAGGGTGTAGCGAAAAGTAAGTTCTTGCTGACATAAACATCATTCAAGCATAGTATACAGCAACAGATCAGCATGGCAGTGTGCACAAAGCTAGCAATGTAAACATTCTAAACATGGTAGTGCATAATATGACAGTGTAATCAAGTGAACATGATAGATGCATGGATATAACAACGTAGATAATATCAGATCCTCAATCTAACGGTTATATCTCTTTAAAAAATGATGATCATGATCAACACTTAGATTTAATCAAAATAGTCAAGATCAACGGCTCAGATCTCCCATCAAGTTATAATCATGATCAATGACTCATATCTCATCAAAATAGCTAAGATCTACGGCTTAGATCTCACAAAAGATAATCTAGCGGTTCAAATCACTCATCATGATAAGCCAACCACTCAGATTCATCAAAAACACTCATGATCAAGATCTAATGGTTCAAATCACTCAAAATTACTCACAATGAAAATCCAACAGTTCAAATCATTCAAAATCATAATCCAACCATTCATATTCATTTAAATCATTCCTAAAGATAATCTAGCAGGTCAGATCACTCATCATGATAAGTCAACCACTCAGATTGATTAAAATCATTCCCGAAGACGATCTAATGGTTCAGATTACTCATCATGATAATCTAACCATTCAGATTCAAAAAAAGTCACTTATCAAGACAATCCGATGGTTCAAATTGCTTAAAATCTCACCTAATAACCATATTAAGATTCACATTAAAATTTTATGATCAATGGATGTATTTTAATCACATCAAAATTCCAGATTAATGGCTATGATCAACTCATTTAAATTCTAATTATATAGTCATGATCAATTCTCATAAAATTCAAATCATGTGGTTGGATCAACCACATTAAAATTTCAATCACATGGTCGGACCAATCACATTAAAATTCCCATCATATGGTCGGACCAATCACATTAAAATTCCCATTGCTTGGTCGGACCAATATCCATTTCCATCACATGGTCGGACCAATTACAATTCCCATCACATAAAATTTTCAAGCATATTGGATCAATTTCATCACATAAATCAGATCTATGACATTAAAATTAAAATACATGATCAGAATGGTTTGGCAAGTGGGTGGTTATGGGTGTTCATGGGTGCATGGTGACAGAGAGTAAGAGGGGGAGGTGTGAGCTTACCCGAAATTTGTAAGCGGCTTTCCTTGCTTCCTCTTCCCCTCCTTGACTCTTCTATTTCTCAGCTCCCTCTCAACCAAATTTCAGCTCAAACTCATTCTCTCGTCTTCTCCAACCCACTTTCTCTCCTTCTCAAAACCCACTCTCTCTTCTGTTCTCCTTTCCTTTCCAACTTTTTTTTTTCTTTTTTTTTACTCACTGTTTTTTTTCTCTCAATTTCCCTCTCAGTACCAGCAATCCCTCTTTTCCCTTTTTTTTTTCCCTTGGCTTCTCTCGGCCAACCTCTTCCTTTTTTTTTTCTCCTGGTTCGGTGGTCTGGGGGGTTTATTATAGGAAAAACTCCCCCAATAGAGATGGCTACTGCTGGAGCCGGATCAGGTGGGAGCGGGACTCGATGAAGGAGTTGGACTCGATGAAGGAGGTGATGGGATGAACAGTTGGGCCGGCGGATTGGTGATCGGCTCGATGGTGCTCTTGCGGATGGGTATGGGAAAGGTGATGGGCAGGATAGGTATCAATGGGAGAGGGATTTGATGAAGGAGATTTGAGGAGTGAGTTGTTGGGCTCAAGGAGGAGGTGGCGGTAAGGGAGGGAATTGATGAAGGAGATTTGAGGAGTGAGTTGTTGGGCTCAAGGAGGAGGTGGCGGTGAAGGAGGGATTTGATGAAGGAGATTTGGGGAGTGAGTTGTTGGGCTCAAGGAGGAGGTGGCGGTGAGGGAGTGAGTGAGTAGGAGGTGGCGGTGGGTACTGCTGTTGGGTTATGGGAAAGGTGGAGGTGGCGGCACCTCCATCTTTCCCTCCATCGAAATCATCTTTTCAGCTCTTCTCCCTCCTCTCTCTTCCCATCCTCTCTCTCTCTTTACGGTCTCCATCTCTCTCTCTCTCTCTCTCTCTTCCTTCCTCTCTCTCTCTCTCTCTCTCCCCCATTATCGGGCTTTCCCTCTTTATCGGGTTCATGACCGAATCTATATATATAATATAATACTTAGAAATATTATATAATATATAAATATATAATATATATCATATGAACATATAGGTATAACAAAAAATACGAACATACAAAAAATACAAGCACATGGGTTGAACCGACTTGGTCCGGACTGGTCTGGGCTGGGTAAGGCTGGACTGGTTGAGTTCGACGGGGTTGGACTAAATTGAGCTTGAGCTGGGTTGGGCTGAGTAAGTATGGACTGGATTGATTTCTCTCTCTATTATGGATCCTCTCAGCTTGCAATTCCACATGAAAAATTTCGACGGCCTCTGTCTCCAATTTTCCATGTCCACTTTGAAGAGGACGGACAAAGGAGCACACTGGTGCTCGAATCATCTGATTTGGACGTCAGATGACCAAAATATGAAGAATTGAAGCTTTGACGATAATTCTACTGGCAACTTTGCATGGGACCTGCTGACGGCTTTTGCCCAAAATTCTTCACGTTCGCTTTGAAGAGGACAGGCAATGGAGCACACTGGCACTCGAATCATCTGATTCGGACGTCAGATGATCAAAATATGAAGAATTGAAGCTTTGACGATAATTCTACTGGCAACTTTGCATGGGACCTACTGACGGTTTTTGCCCAAAATTCTTTATGTTCGCTTTGAAGAAGACAGGCAATGGAGCACACTGGCACTTGAATCGCCTGATTTGGACTTCGAATGATCAAGACATGAAGAATTAAAGTTTTGATGATAATCCTACTAGCAACTTTGTATGGGACCCGCTGGCGGCTTCTGCCTAAAATTCTTTACGTCCATTTTGAAGAGGATAAGCAATGGAGCACACTGGCACTTGAATCGCCTGATTTGGATGTCGGACGATCAAGATATGGTCGAATGAAGTCCGATCGATTTAAATCACGATGATAAATCCTTAATTTATTATAATTTACAGAAAAACCCTTGGATTTAATAAGCCAATTTCAATCCGACTAAAATCGCGACATCTTCTTCGTTTGATATCGGAATTGAGTGATTTTGATATCATTTCGAAGGTATTTCCATGACCTTGCTGTAGGGCCCGCCAAAATCAGCTTTGAAATCACCACTTAGCATCCAAACCTTGAATTGATCCACAACCCTTCTGAATATGCCCACCAAGACTCTTGTACATTGGGGACACTCTGGCTCAGCCCAAAACACCATAGAGAGCAGAGAGGAATTGATCGACTATTGATTTGAGAGAGTTTCACTCGCCTCCCCTGTACTTTCCAAATTTTCATCCCCCTCTGCTCTCTTACTGCCTATACACCAATAAAGTTCTGTTTGGCTGGGGATGGCAAAAATGGGGTGCTTACATCTGCAACTCTTCCTCTTAGCTGCCTTCTTCAAATCTCATTCTCTCTCTCTCTCTCTCTCTCTCTCTCTCTCTCTCTCACAATTTGGATTCTAAAAGAGTAGGAGAGGCTATGAGACGTCCTTAATATAGAGAAAAACTCTCCATATAGGGTCCACTCTAACTAGGAAAGAGATCCCTTAGTTTAGGAGAGTTTCCAAAACTCATAGTCGTTCATATCATCGTGTGGTCGCAGAATCCGTTGGATTTTTAAGTGGTCTCATTTTCCTTAGGTGTGGTCGACCATACCTGCTCAAGTATGTGACCATACACTCCAAATTGGCTGATTTTGGATCGATTTACGTACCTAGCCTTGTGGTTCCTTCACGCACTTGGTCCGCTTGATCCGACCATGATAGGAAGACCTGACACGACATGATAAGACCAGGTTAGTAGAGTGCGGGTCTTACAACTATCACTTTCTAGACTTCGATTGGGGGGATAGTGTTTATCAAACATGTTTATGTTCCAAAGATAGTCTGAAATCCATTCCAGAAATGCATTATCAAACATGTTTTTACTCCCAAATAATCCTAGATAGCCTGAAGTAAAATCTTTATTCTGAGCCGGAATCTAGAATCTAGAGAATAAGTTTTATCAAACAAGGCATTAACATTACTTCGTTCCATCTCCTAATCTTTTCCAATCTACCTCTCCCCATTCCTTCTCTCTCCTCTCCCCTTTGTGTTTTTTCCCCCTCTCATACTTAGGTAGCCACGGAAAAAAAAACAAAGTACAAAAAATACAAAGACCCTAAATATGGATTGAATGTGAGGAAACCTTATGAAGCAAAAGACCCTTGACAAGAAGATCAGTTGGATGATACAGTTTGATGTGATCTAATGATGACACCATAACGAAGACTTACAAGATAAGTTAAATAATAAAATTCCTCTCTAATATTTTCGATGGTTTGTTTGTTTTACCCTTAGATTTAAGAACATACATGAACCAATAACGAATACTAGACTGAAACAGTTTTTAGTTTTGGATTTTGGGCATGAAGTGAATTGAGTGGTACTAGAGGACATGCTTTTGTACTAGTTTAAAAAGCAGAACCTAGCCAAGGGTTGTGTTTTTGTTTATTGTGGACTGGTTGGTAGGATTGAACTAATTAACATCTAACCGAGTAGCATAAGACTGAAGACTGATTGGTTTGCATCATTGCACCCCATTTATAGACCTATTAGCATAAGACCAATTAGGGACCAAGATCAACTTAACCGAATGTAAACGTATCAATGTCTCTCCTATAGGACCGATTAGTTAAACATGCCGATCACGGTGCAAGATATTAAATTAGTAGTGACTGATTAAGCCCGACCAAGACCGACTGATTATCACTCCTACACTCACCATAGTTTTTAAATGTCAAAAGATTCAAAACTACCTCTCACGGCCCTTACATACTATGGAAGTTCTAACCCTATTTGCGACTCCATCTTCGACAACCCATCATGTCCTTGCCACTTTTGTTGTTTTACCCAAACGAATGGTTCTTGTGCATAAGGACGAAAGCATAATCCTTGTCATTGAGGATTGCCATTGCAAATACTCTCAACGCCTTCTTGGCCCAATGGAACTGGTCCTTTCCAAGGGTCCTCTGGTAAGAGTCCAAGGCGCAGAGGGCGATCTCCAAGGGCTTCTGCCATTGCCAAACCACTCAATTCCATCGCGTATAGCGTTGCAACTGGATGCTTCTCTCGAAGAATTCGTTGATCATGCAATCCAGGGGAGGTTTCGAGACAAGGGCTTTGTTGTTGAATGAGATAACCCTAAAATCCTCTTAGCAGTAGATGAATCATTAAAGAGAGGACGGATCCACGAAAGGGGAGAGCAAATTTTTGTCGGGAAGAGCGTGGAGATCATTAAGTCGATATGCAACTTTTATCTGGAAGGCCTCGAGCTCCAACTCTTGGCTGGTAGGTTCCTGGTTCCCTTCCATGGAATGAACTTGATCACACCTAATGCTCAATATATAACTACCTAATGAGGCGAGGGCACAGATGAACCCTATAATCTATCGCAGGCATCCTCTCTCACATGAGAAGACAAACCCCAATTCTCTCAGGAAAACACTCACATTTAGTTCTCCATCGATGCCAAGAGAAGATTTCGATACCCCGAAACAGCTCCAGAAACAGTAAACTTGATATAGATTGACAAAGGTTTTTGAGTGTCAAACACTCAAAATGGAGCAATTAGAAACCCAAAAGCATCTCTGAAATTCAACCCAACACAACCTAAAATCCCAGCAAATCACCACAACATCTGTTGGGTTATGTCTTGTGTTCTGGAGGGTCCACACAGTTATTGGAGTTGTGTTTGTATTTGGGTTTGGATCCATTACATGTACAAGGGTTAATTTATAATTGTGTGGGATTAGGGTTTCTTGGGAGCTTAATATTTTCCCTATGGGAAACTCCTAGGTAAGTGAAAACAAAGGGAAACGCTCTGTGAGGTGGAGAGAGGTGTGGAGTTTTTTAGGTGAATAAAGAAATTCTCTGATTCTTTAGGGTGGACGTAGGCATTCCACAGTGGGTGCTGAACCATTGTAAATCCTCGCATTATGTGTTTGCTTGATCTTCGTTTTCTCTCTTGTTTGCGCTTTCGTCCCTTACAAGTGGTATCAGAGCAAGGTTCGAGCAGATCGTAATAGATCTGTAGGGTAATGGGAAGGTTTGCGCAATGAGAAGGAAGGGGCTCTAATGATTTTATGAGACTAGGGTTTGATGCCTGGATTTTGTCAACAGCTATCTCCCGTCGGTGCTTAGTACAGGTGCAGTAGGGCAAGGTAGTGGCTACAGTTATGCTGGGGGAGCCGATAGGAGTAATATGGTAGGGTTTAATAGGGGTTTAGAGCTGGCTTCATGGAATAGGGTTTCTATAGGAAACCGTAACTCAGGGCTACGACTTTGGTAAGCAATGTAAGGGAGATCTCGGGTACGGCTTTGGTGATGTCGATGGACGTAGCCATGGTCGATGGATCTGGTACGGTGCAGCAAATGGATCTGCAGTGCAATAAGTTGGCTTCTTTAAACCAGGGCATAGCAGTGGAGGATCAATTGCAGTTTGGGGATGCTAAGGATCTGTTTTCGCAGATGGGGGTTTCATCTGGTAGGATCGAGGGGGCCCTTTCGGTGAGGGGGGGTGATAAAAGGTACCTTGGCACTATCGCATGTGCGATCTTGTGAAGAACAAAGGGCGCAACAGTAGGGGTTGGGCCAATTTGGTAGTAGAGGAGTGGAGGCGGAGGCGGAGGCGGAGGCGGCTGCTTCTGTCGGTGGTGGACGAGATCATTTTGAGATGTGGAGAAACCATACTCTGTTGTACGTGGAAGTTGCAAAGGTGGGAGTATCCGAGCGATTTACATGGCCAGTTGCAAGGAGGAGGGGCAAACCCTCTAGTTTGCTGGCGGGGGTTATCCGGGCGATTGGGGGTGGACCAGTGTGGGGGTTGTGTGTCAGACAGAGGGCCACGAAGGTCCTTACAAACCTACTCAAATGGTGGCTAGGGCTCGTAACAGTGCAGCGACGGATTTGGGGGCTATTGGAAGCATGGAGCAATAGGAGGATGGGATTCCTTGATTGGAAAGAAATATGAGGGTCGATCTCGGTGGCTTCCTAGGGTTACCAATAGAGGAAACTAGGGTGTCTACTATTTACGCTGTTGGTAAGATGGTTCTAGGGCCTATGGTGTCACACCCCAATTCCGACTGAACCAAAAGTGTGAGTGAACTGTCACTGAACCAACGGTTCACACCAGGATCTCAATAAGACCGTGTTCAGTCATACAAACCATTGCACATAACCATAATCAGAATATAATAAAAATACAACAAAAGTCGTTAAATTAAATGAACTGAGTGATCTATTTATAAATTAATAAAATATAAAGTTATTCTCCACACCAAAACGTAATTAGATATCATTACATTAACTGTATCTCCAACTGAAAATAAGTAAAATAAATTAAATCAAATAAACACCCTAGAGGTACACGCAGAAATGGCACTCGCATGAAGCGTCATGCTCGTCCTCTCCTGCTTGCACGTCCAAAGTAGCCACGCCTCCGTACACTGGAGCATTCAGGTAATCATCCACCGTATAACCTGCATCAACATCTAAAAAACATGTATATATATATATATATATATATATATATATATATATTTAAAAAACATGTATATATATATATAGGGTGAGCTCACAACTTAGCTCAGTAAGACAATCAGACAATGCAACAAACATATGCATGAGTAACATTCACATTATGGTCTGGTTTAAGTTTGCAATGTGCTATAGAAAGGATTGGCGGCCAACGCACTTCTATACACGAGTGTGTGAAGTCGCCCAATGGATCAAATACCATTGTCGTCCCACATGCACCCACCATGGAATAGAGATAGAGCTAAAACGTCTGGATCAAACACCGCCAACACTTACCCTGATACTCTACCCATACCAACACGTAAACCCCTATTGGCGAGGGCTTGCAAACTGGGCTCGCAACTAACCAATCCTATGTTAGTACAGTAGGTCCTATCCTAGCACAGCTCCCTACAGCATAGAGATAGAGCTAGAGTCTAGTGGCCAGGCCGGAGACCACAGTGCCACTTCCTCCCCCTGATACCCTACCCGCACCAAGCATGCTAAGACAAAACGATACGCACCATAGGCCCTATCCCAACACAGCTCCCTACAGCATAGAGATAGAGCTAGAGACTAGTGGCCAGGCCAGAGACCACAGTACCACTTCCTCCCCCTGATACCCTACCTGCAACAAGCATGCTAAGATAGAACGATACGAAAAGGTGCTAGTGTGAGGAATGATCCAGACCTCCAGTCCTTCCCATTCCACACACCAACAAAAACAATCACATGCCTAACAGTCACATCCTAGCAAAGCGAGTATGCATGAACAATAATAATAACTGAAAATAAAGGATGACATGTGAGTATGCACAAACATCATACCATAGAATCATGGTTATTAACAACGTTTTACTGTTTATTAGATTATTAGGGTTTAGGTCTGATTCCCTTACCTGACGCTTGTTTGATAGCTTGCTCCGCGTCACAAGGTCCAAACTTGCTATCACAAGGTCCTACACAATGTTAGGGTTTAGTTAGAATAGTTTTTCTTAGGGTTTACGTTGGTCGGAAACCAACTGGGTCAAAAATACTCCTCACAGGGCATATCGGTCGCAGTAGCGGTCACAACACTGTGGGGAAAGCTACGACCGGTATGGTCGACCGGTCCCCACAGATCGGTCCCCGAGAGGTACCGGTCGCAGTACCGGTCGCATAGGGTGCGACCGGTATGGTCGATCGGTATGTCTCCAGGAGACCATACATCCGGTTTTCGCCTTCCGTCGGTCACCCCTTATTGATTCTAGGGTTTCTCCTACACATTCTAGGTCTGAGCACTGAGTTAGAGTTGTTTCAAACTCCATTCAAGTCCTAGTTTCGACGATCTTCAACCGAGAACTTGAATCTAGGGTTTACTGACTAGATTAGGGTTTGACGGCAAAAACAAGGTTTAGATCAATACCTTGCTTTGCATGGTATTGATCCAATCATAACTAACCATTCTAGAATGATTAAAGTAGGAATGTTTAAGCACTTACCGTTGGTTCACGGTAATGTGTTCTTCGTCCAACGGCAATGGCGGCTCTTCCTTTTCCTTCCTAGCTTCCTTTCCTTCTTCAGCCTCTTTCTCCTCTCTAGGGTTTGCGAGGATCAATGGAAGAGGTTTTAGGAGGTTTAAGGGTCCTTATATAGGCTAGGGTTAGGTTTAGGAAGCCTCCTAATATTAGGAAAGTCCTTTGGTTCGAAATTTGGAAAGTGAGACCCACAGAGATCCTTTTCCGGATCCAAGCTGCACAGGCCATACCGGTCGACCGGTACCATCGATCGGTATCAAGTTTTTCATACTTGAATTGGTCCGATTTCATACCTGTTTGTCATCCGCTCGTCTCGTCTGATCCAGTGATGATTGGAAGACCTGTTATGACATGAACAAAAGGTTTAGATCGAGTTCATGGAATGCGGGTTTTACATATGGTGCTTGGGCTGGGAGTCTGGTTCCGTCGGAGGATGTTCATAATGCTTAGGGTATGGAAGTTACAGGGCGTGATGTATCATATGATTTGATATCTCATGTGAAAGCAGGTTATGGTGCATCATCGCATGTGGGAGCTGCATCGCATGTCGGAGCAGGGAGCCTTAGGGTTGGATCGTAGCAAAACTCTCATTATCCCTCCTAGATCCTGAAGGCGGCAGAGATTAGCGGATTTGGCTCAGGGTTGCGGGAAGTTGAAGATGTTCCATATATGGAAGGGAATCTCCAGGTTGATCTTGGAAGATTTTTAGGGCTTCCAAGTAATGACCATAAGGACAGTCAGGTTAACCCTAGGCAGGGGGAGCAGGCTGTGATGGATGGTGAGGTCGGCCAGTCTCGATAACCTACTCAGAAGAGGCGTAGGTGGACCTACAGAGAAAAGGGGAAAGCGGTGGTTGCGGGTCATGATCAACTTGCAGTGGAGCAATTGCACCATGCGGTATCAAATGTGGGTCTAGGTGTTAGTCGAGCGGATGGTCAGTGATGGCTGCGAGATCCTGATCGGATTGATGGGGTGATGATAGCTATTCGTGGATTTGGTCAGATCGGGAAGGTTTTTTCTTGGATCTAACGGTGGGTTTGAATCCCAGCAAGGTGTGCATAATGGCCTATTGATGCTGCACCGTGGGATAAAGGAGGACTGGTAGATTGCGACGAGAAGTACGATCTCTCTGCATTGGGGGTGCAGAGGTGGGTGCTCGGGTTCTCGGTGTATTTGAAGTTATAGAGAACTATGAATGAACTGATCTCTTCGGTGGTGCTACGACAATGGGAGAGGAGAAGTCACATCACATCGTATGGCGGTGAGTTGTGCAGAACTCCTGGACGAGGTGTAGGCTATACCGGTTTAGGTGAAGCGGTCTAACAAAGACAGTAGACGATTTCGCAGAATCGACATCAACGAGTTCTTCAAGGTGGCTTGCAGAATCCAAGTCAGGTGGAGATTTGTTGAGTTGTGTCTTGTATTTTGGAAGGTCCAGACAATTATTGAATTGTATTTGTATTTGGATTTAGATCCACTACATGTACAATGGTTAATCTGTAATTGTATGGGGTTAAGGTTTCTTGGGAGTTTATATATTGTCTCTATGGGGAAAACCCTAAGTAAATAAAAACAAAAAAAAAACACTTTGTGAGTTGAAAAGAAGTGTAGAGTTTTTTTGGTGAATAAAGAAATTCTCTGATTCTCTGAGGTGGAGGAAGGGATTTCACATGGGTGCTGAACCACGATAAATCTTCACATTGCATGTTTGCTTGATCTTCGTTTTCTCTCTTATTTGCGCTTTCATCCTTAACTCCAATTTAATATTTTCCCTATTTTTATATGATGCAAAGATGCAAAGATGCAAAGATGCAATGGAAATATGGCATGGTTCCATGGACCAAGTAAAACGTTCAGGCTGGCCCCACTTTCTATAATATTTTGATCGCATTCAAGAGGTAGAAAATAGGATTATAAAAAAATGATTTCTTTAGTCAACAAATCAAGAAACATCATTCGAAACAATATTTCTGGTATGATGCAGAAAAGCAAAGGCAGTATGCCATGGAACCCTGCTCCCATAAAAAATGGATATTCTAATCACATTGATCCGATGTCAATAGTCGATCCATGTTCATCGAATCATGCAAACCTTTTCATCTCCCTTGTCTCAAATATTTAAATTATTATGATAAATTATGATTTCTATGATAACCCAATAAATATGCGCTAAAAGAACCAACGTCAACTGTCCAGAGGGGAATCAATTAAGAAGACCAATAAAAAAACATATGGCATGGAAACATTAACCAAAGGGTCAGGCTGGGCCTCGAATGATGATATGATCATTTTGTTACATAATTATATTGCAAGAGCGAAATCAATTAGATGGTTGCTCATGTTGGAGAAGAGCTGAAGATAGAACATGAATTCTAAGTAATATATAAACTCTCCAAAAGGAACTTTAGCCATATGATAGTTAACTAGGGGTGCAACTAGGCTGGATTATTTTTTTAAAACCCCAACCTAATCCTGAGTCCCTTTAAATCAGCCCAGCTAATCTGACCTTGATTGACCATAGCTTAGCTATCATCGCGGCATGCATTTTGAAGATGGTATTTGAGATGATCTACTTTACACGGTCATGCATGAAACCTTTGTCATTGTATGTTATGTTATATATTTATATTTATGGCGAGGCTTTTTCATGCGCCCATTGGTTTTATAAGGGCCAATGTTTTTTCTCCATATATATATATATATATATAGTCAGGCCAGCTTAGGCCAATGGATACAGCAGTTGATGGGATTTGCACCTTTAGATCAGCAATATCAAGATCATAGCCACCTTCTACCAACCCCCATCGGTCAATCTGTATGGAACCAGAGCTAAAGCTTATGCATGCATACATCCATAAGACAAAAAGAGTAAGTAAACAAATGAAAGTTGATTCATATATTCACAATATTATTAAAATAAAAAAAATAAAAAATAAAAGAGTGAAGGGAAAGTTTCTGGTCAGGGGTACAGTTCTGGGGCACCCAGAAGATGTGGGCATGCCTTGAGAAGATCAGAATCTATATCTTAGTAGGTTCGACCTTAGAGATAATAAAAATAAAAAAATCAAAATGATCAATGACTCTTAATCATCTGATCTAAGTGCTAGTAATCCTAGATTGTGAGACCCTAGTTTTTGTTTCCATAAACTAATATCAACTCCAAACTTCTCAAAAGCCCCAAAGTTCTATACCTTCAACTAAAAATATTGCCAACACTATTTCACTACTCATCCCCCCCAAAACACCAAACCTATACTTTCTGTCAAAAATCTCATCTTTCAATCATTATTTTTTCTCCTCAGTTGCTTTTCAATCAATACACACCATTTGTTTAATAAAAATTCCAGTCAGTTCTCATTGGTTTGGGCTTCATGCAATGGCTATCCTGTTAACTAATATTAATAGAAAAATACCAGAATAATGGGAAGAAAGTATCATGGTTCCTATTTCGAAAAACAAATTCAAAGCATCAAGCAGGTCAACACAATGGTTTAACCCTTTTTTTTTTGTTGGTGGTGGTGGTGGTTTTTTTTTTTTTTTTTCCCTAGACTGATAAAATTTCCCAGTCAGTTTTCATTGCTTTGGGTAATTGGGTTCCAGCAACGGATTACCCCGGTAAACTGAACTGACAGAATAAGGAAGGAAAAACATCATGGTTCCTAATTACAAGCACGGTTCAAAATTTCAGCGAAATATTTCGGTTTCGACATAACCCAAAACGAAATGACTATTGAAATAATGGGTATGTGCAATCTTCCAAAATTTACTGAAAGAGAATATAAGGTAAAACACATGGTATCTGAGAACAAGAAAAAGATGCAAAGCAAGCATCAGGGACACAGGGACTTGCTAGAACAGATAATCTGTTGCTGATGAAATGCTTCAGGAAGTGGAAGGATCGAGGATAATGTCACTGAGGACCATTGGTCAAGGTGAGGTTTGGTGGAGAGGATGAAGAGAGCAAGGGTGCAGAAGGGGCTTTTAGCCATTTAGAGGTAATTCGAAAATGTGATTTTGCAACTGACAATCTAAATGTCAAGACAATTTTTAAATATTTTTTTTAATGGAAACAATGGGGCTACAGAGATGCTTACCATTTCCTCTCTCCATTTAAGTTTTGGTACAGAATAAGTTATAGAGAACCCATCATACCATGGCTGTCAAACACTCTGCTTTATGCCATGGTTCATTCTTCATACTCACAACTGGGACAAGGCCTATAACCAGCCACCTTCATTTCCATTGCCAATTCTTCCAACTTCGCATAAATTGCATCACACTGAGGATGCTTTTGATCCCTAGATGTGAAGCAATTCACAACACCACAAATCTCAATCCAACTACAACCCAACTCCTTCCTCAGACCCTTCTCTCTCATTTCTTTCCTCACCCTTTCAACATTGTCCCACTTTCTCTCTTCAGCATAAATATTTGACAACAAAACATGGTAGCCAGCCATGCCATTTCCTTTCTCCATCTCAAGCAGCCTCTCAGAAACCAGTCTCCCTAATTCAAACTTTTTGTGTATCCTACAAGAACCAAGAAGTGAACCCCAAAGTCCCACTACATTACCCTCATCACCCAGTTCATTAACTAGTTCATAGGCTTCCATGACCCTCCCGGCCCTTCCTAACATATCCACAATACAACAATAGTGCTCAGGTTTGCGTGCAATCATGTATTCATTTTCCATTGATTCAAATATTTGGAGGCCTTCATCAACCAGTCCAGAATAACTGCAAGCTGACAAGACTGCAACAAAAGTGATGGCATCAGGTTTCATGCCTGAGAGTGGCATTGATTGAAACAAAGACACAGCTCTCTCACCCAGTCCATGCTGACCGTAGCCTGAGATCATAGTGGTGTATGTAACAGAATTTATCTCAGGTAGTCTAGTGAAAACTCTTTCAGCGCAAGTGATTGCACCACACTTTGAGTACATATCTATTAGAGCTGTACCAACAAAGACATTTTGGTCCAGGGAGTGGTGAAATGCAAATGCATGCAACTGCTTTCCAACACCAATTCCTCCAACTGGACTGCAAGCAGGAAGGACAGATGCAAGTGTAACAGCATTAGGTAACTCCTGTTGCTGAAGCATCTGCCGGAACACAATGAAAGCCTGTTCAGTCTGCCCATTCTGGCTGTACCCAGAGATCATGGCATTCCATGTGACTTGATCTCTATCATGAATACAATTCTTCTCAAAAATATTTTTTGCAGCATCAATCAAACCAGTCTTCGTATACATATCTATAAGATAACTGTCCATTCCCTCAAATTGAATCCAATGCCTGAAGAGATAGGCGTGGGTCACTTTTCCAATTTTCTGGTTTCTGAGATTTGATGCAGCAGAAAGTAAAGCTGTGGCTGTTATGGAATCAATCATGAATCCTTGCTTCTGCATCTCATACACAAGCATCAATCCTTCGTCATCCAATCCATTCTGTACAAAAGCAGAAACCATGGTATTCCAAGAGACAAGATCTCTTTCCGGCATTTTATTGAAAACCTTGAATGCAGCGTCAATCAAGTCACACCTCGAATACATAGCAATTAAGGCATTTGAGATAACAACATATGATGCCATTAAATTCTTGATCACATAAGCATGAAGTTGTTGCCCAAAGTCCAGTTGCTGCAACTGCGACACTGCTGTCAAAGCAGTGAGGAAAGTTACATTATCAGGAATAATCTGATCCAATTCTAGGACTTTAATGAAAATATTGAGACTTTCACCAGGACGATCATTTTGAACATACCCACTAATAATGGTGTTCCAAACTTCTATATTTCTCTCTGTAGACAGATCAAAAATCTGCCTTGCAGAATCCATGTCTCCAAGTTCTGAATACATGAAAATTGCTGAACTTGCAGCAAAAAGATCACTAACATACTCACTACCCATTTTGAGAAGCAAACCATACAGAACACTGGAGTTCTTCTGATCTCTAATACTTGCCACTGCTGGAAAGACATTGATGAAACTAACAACTGTTGGTTTTATTCCCATATGTATCATCCGTCTAAATTGCTTCAAAGCTTCAGCAAAACGTCCCGTTTTGACGTACCATGCAATTATAGTATTCCATGCTACTGCATTTTTCTTACGCATACCATCAAACAATTTCTGTACTACATCAGATTGAGGAAATTTGAAAACCCCACTGCCATTTCCATCCTCTTGGATTTCAAAGGATTGGCTCAAACAATTAGAGTACATGTTCAGAAGAGAATTACTAACAATTCTACTTGGATTTGCATGAGAACGAAGAATATGACAATGTACAACTTTTCCAGTTTTCAATTGCCGAGTTTCAGAACAAGCTTTAAGCACGGAAGAATAAGTATAAGAATCAGATTGTGTAATGAGACAGTTCCTCATTCGGACATAGAATCGAAGGGCTTCATCGGGCATGCCATTGCAGATTAACCCAATAATGATTGTGTTCCAAAGCACAGTGGTGGGGCGGGGAATGGTGTCAAAGAGGCGGCGAGCAACCTCAGGTTGTCCTTCTTGGCATAATTGGCTTAGACGGGATCGAATTGTGGGGGTCTTTGGTTTAAACTTTGAGGATATTTCTAGTTGTAGAAGAGATTGAGAGTTTTCACTGACGATAGGAGATTGTTGTTGCTCTTGTACTTTGGTAGGCAGGTTTGATATTGGATAGTTTGAATACGAACAGTTTTTGAGGCGATATGGATTGCTAGGGTTAAGATATGAATTGGGGATGGGGAGAGGAGGCAGTATAGAAGACCTTGAGACCATGGTTATGGACTTTCGCCTTCCCCACTAATGGGGTGCCATGTCTATTGCACGTGCAGCTGATATAGAGTCTTGTCCTAGGGCAAGAAACTTGGTCAGTGGAATGAGCTGTGAGGAAGAGTGGATGTTGTCTGCTGCAATGAAATAAGAAATCCCATATATCAAACAGGTAATTTCCTATGAAAAAAAAAGGCAAATGACAATGAAAGAAAAAAAAATATGCAAAGGACATTAGAGTTGCACTAGGAAAAAAAAGTATAGAAACCCATGCTTCTCATTAATCCAGATGGGAGAGGCATTATTCATTTTCTTCAACAAAATCAGTGAAGATCTAACTACTTTATGCTTCTCAATACAATTGAAACAAAATCATATAGCCAGATTGTACGACTAAGGTAACTTATTTCAATTGACAATGGTGAAGAGAATGCAAATTACGTGCTAGTTGCAATTTTGGATTCACATCGTTTCCTCCCAGTCATTCTGAGAGGACGGTGGCAACCTTCTTCGGATGGTTGCCACGTGGCTCTCAGTGAATCCGAGACCCACGTTCGAGCCGACACCCCCCTGTCGGCTTGGCTTGTCGGTCGGGTGTCGACTATGAACGTGGGTCTCAGATTCACCGAGAGCCACGTGGCAACCATCCGAAGAAGGTTGCCACTGTCTTCCCAGACCACTGGGAGGGTCTGGGAGGAGACGATGCAGATCCAGTAATTTTAACATCCATATCTAACAATGACTCCTACATTCTTACATCATCCTGTTGTTTAACTCTTGAAAAGTACCTAATATCATGAAATTTAGAATGAAAAACTCTCTCCACCCCCATTAAATCTTTAAGGACTACTGTCTATTTGGTCAGTGACCTGCATGTGGGAGATCCTATAGACAGCTCCCTTCATTATTAAAAAAATAAAAATTAAAAAATGAAAAATAAAAACCAATAATTATTATGTGCATAAACTTGTGATGCATTGCTCCTCCTTGGCTTTTGGTTTCTTCATAAACTGTCTTATGTAATATCAGGGGTGACGTATACCTGGTCGGCCCAAAAAAATGCTATGTGGCATTTGGATGGGGTCTAAATTTTGTGGACACGTAGACCACAAAGTTCCCTGCCACGTGTCAAGCTTCAGCTCAATTGAAGTTAGTCTAGCCGAGTGGCCAAAACAAATCTTTAGAAATACAGATGTAATTGAGGATTATGAAAGGGCGCATGCCAATGCATGGAAGGCTGAAAATACATGAGTGCATTAACATACATGAGAGAATATTTAATTGAGCTTGAGTCTGGAATTTGACACACGGCCAATTTTTATCCAGTGACCGGAATCACCAAATCATCTTGCCACTCCCCCGCAGTAAAGTTTCAAATTTCCCATATAATATAGATCAGTCCTATAAAAAACTGACGACAGAGAAGAGAACAGAGAGAAAACCGTTTCACTCTAGTAGACCAAAACTCAAACAGCTGTCATGCAGTTCATCAATGAACTCAAATTACAATATAAACAGATAAAACGTCTTTAAAAATAACACTTTTCAGGAAATAAATGAATTTATGAACAGACAAAAAAGATACCCACTTCAGCTATTACGATCAAAAGCCATAAAAGCTCAACTAACCTAAAATTCGTGAAAAAAGAAGAGAGTTTTTATTAACAGAAAAGAGAGTACCCATTCAGCTATTACGCCCAAAAACCATAAAACGGCTCAACACAACCCTCTCCCCGGTCCCTATATTCGAATTTGTGTAGTGCGTTGGTTCCAATCGTCAGAAACGAACATAAAGGGTCGATCAACTAACCTTTTAGTGGTTGGGTGATTAAAATCAGGAAATCGATAGTTGATTAGTGAACCCAGGACGATTGTGCAATAATCAACAATCCAAAACCTTCTTCTTGTTTACTTAAGACTTATGCTGGTAGTGTGAAATTCCCCTAACAAGTGTCAATCTCTCCGGATGAGATGCCAAAAGCTGGAGAGAGGAGAAACCGGAATTTCACTGTTCCTCGTAGTTTCTCCTTTTCTGTGGACAGTGAATGGATTATGGAGAGCCCATGGCCACAAACTTGAAATTTGAAAACCAAGATACGTTGATCAAGAGAACATGGGCCGGACCAGAATACGGACCCTTAGCCTGAACTCTTATGGACCGATGAGAAATCTTGTCGGCGAAGCTGTTTTTAGTAGGATTTCTCTTAAAAAAAAAAAAATAATAATTTAGTTGCCAATGTGGGGAGTAGATGTCATTTCAGTCTGAATTTTCCAAATTTTAAAGTAGGAGTGGAATCAATAAAACATTACACGAGCACAAGGATAGAGTCCAAGGATAGAGTCCCTTTCGTCTTTCCGTAAAGAAATAGGACTTGGGTTTCCTGCAGCTTTGCAGCTGCATCACATGTGCATCAATGCAATTCAACGGTTCAGATGAGATTGCAGGGACTACATGACTGTAGAGATCCAAGCCCAAAGAAAATATACATATGAGAAGGAAAAACATAAATAAAAAATAATGAAAGGTTTCACAATAATCGGGTATGAACACATGTCAACACGTCGACTGTTGGATAAGAATATTTGCTGAAGTGTTGATTATGTTTCATAGTAAGACGATTGTGGATGAAAAACCATCCCTAATAAAATTACTAAATATACACGTATAACAGAGAATGACTTCAATCAGTCCATGATCATTATTCCAAAGAATAGTAGTAGCTCTCCTTGCATTCGTATTGATTCAATCACAGCCATGGATTTCACATAAAACATTGGGAAAGGTCCGAAAACGTCATTCTTGGAAAATCTCTCATAACGCAAAAATAGGTATGCAATACATATCTTCAATAGTGACCCACAAAATTAAGGGAAAAGAGAGAAATTATCAGGAAGAGAGAGAATGAGTTATGTGAAAGGTTGTGGAAAAGAATCTCCATAATAACACAGTGGAGATCTTTTTCGCTTAAAAGAACCTCAATTGGGAGTTCTGTAAGCTTGGTTTTTACTTGAATCCAATTCCCTTAAGACATGTCAACAACCAAATTAACAAAGAAGGGTGACATCTGCCCAAAGTGTTTTGAGAGTGCAGAATTTAGACACTATGAAGAGACTGGAATTGAGTAAATAAACTCTTCCAACTGATAGTCTGATACCAAAGGTAAATGGCTGAACCTCTTGTAGAGCATTATTATTGCTTTTCATCTCTCTATAATAGAGTATTATTTCTGAGTGACAAATTGTGTGAGGTCATGAACAAGAACATGCATCATGCATCATGGATCATGCGTAGCAGCAACACATTGTGACTTCCATATTTTGGTTAACTTGTCTTTGTGTATCCACTGGTCTTCTGGGAAAGATGGCATAAAAAGCAAAGCAACACTTGAGAGGTGACGGGAGATCATAACTCAACAAAAAAAAGAGCTGGTAAAACACTTTTATGAAATTTCCATGTCTCTCTCTAAGATCTCTTACTCTAAGATATCCAGCCAATCATGTCTTGTACTATTCAAGCTCATAAGACAGCCTAATATCTTTGCTGCAAGAAAACCTTTGTATTTTTCTGCTTTTCCTCACCAATTTCTTTTAATTCTTTGCACAAGTTTTCATCCCTTACAAAAAGCCAGGTAGCTAAACAAAGACCAACACTGATCATTGGAGTAACACTAGAACACTGGCCAATGGCTGCCAGATTGTCACTGCAATTTTCTCACTTTGTGTTCACATGCATCTAGAAGTAGCAAAAACCTCTTTAATAGAATTGTACAACTGTAGCTGAAGAGATTCCCATGCCAAGAAACAAGGGCCACTCTCTCCAATGACTTCAATGATTTCCCTAACAATCTTTAGAGTAACCACATCCTCTTGTCAAAACGACTCATCAGCAAGTTATCAATGAAGACAATTTGGGCTAAAGTTTTTCTTTTCCAGACCCCATATTAACTATGGAGATGACATGGGAGGCACATTCCCTGTTGGCTACTCTCACTCAATAATTTGCAAATTATGATATCTTTATCAGTATCCCAACCACATATCTTTGATAAATCAATCATAGAAGTAGTCATCAGGTGTTTTTGCTTTCTCCTTGAAAGAGAGAACAGGTTAAATTTCTTCAAAAATAACAAAAAACCCAAAAAATAAAAAAAGAATTTGATTTATCATAGAAGTAGTCGTCAGGTGTTTTTGCTTTCTCCTTGAAAGAGAGAACAGGTTAGATTTCTTCTAAAATAACAAAAAACCCAAAAAATAAAAAAAGAATTTGAAGCATTGTAGTTCTTACCGATGAAGTCAGTTCGATACAGATCAACAAAAAAAGGCATCCATTTTGGGTTGCCTTACATATAGCATTGCATATACCTGTTTAGTCATGACAATGCAACTTGAAACAAGAAGCAAGCAGCAGCTGTTCTAGTAACCACCACCAGAGAATGGTGACAAAATTTTGATGGACAAGACTTGCAACAAGGTTCAATCAGTATAGTATCTAAAAGTAATTGGTAGTGTTTTTTGCATTTAATCTGAAACTAGCTACCATATAAATCTCTGGATCCCAGGTTCATGGTCCCAATGGAAAGGCCGAAGCAAAAACATCAGCATTGTGAAAATATTGACAACCATGTAAAGGATCCCCATAATGAACCAACTTCGGTTATCCTCGATCTGAGAATGAAGAACCAAAAAAAAGAATGGTATGGTATAATATCTGAACTCGATCAATGGAGCGGGGACGAGAACTGCTGCGGAGGCGCAGAAAAATATCAATATCCAGATGTTCTTTTGAACCTTTCCTGCCAGGGAACAAAAACAATTTCCTTAATGTCATTAGGAAAACCAAGATATACTTGAATCCAAGAGATGCCAAGAGATTTGTTACTGACCCAAGTTACTGCATATGGAAAGCCATGAATAGCCATAAAGAGGAACCAGAAGGTACTTGATTGACCAATGAGCTTTAATAACCTTCCGCCAGAGATAAAAAGTATAATGCCGGTTGTCAGCAAGGAGATACGGGTGCGCTATGCTGCAAGGGAAATTAATTGAGTAAAAGTATGAAACCATCACACCCTCAATAAATAAAAAAAGACAGTTTGAAAAGGAGGAATGTGATTGCATGCATTGACTTGGAGACTTTCCAGCTAATTACGACCAAAAAAAAAAAAAAAAAGGTGTATGCTATGGTAATCCAAAAGGGGGGAGGCCCTCGGGATTAGCAATTAGGCGCTAGAGCCTCCTCTTTTCTTTTCTTTTATTTCTTGTGATTTGTCTCTTATACCCTTTAGGGTTTTACTCATTATTATATATTGAAGTGAAGAGGGAGTCTCAATCACATTGATTGAGGCTACCAAAGTTGCAGCAGCCTCTTCTTCTCTTCTTCTCTCCATCTCTTTTCTCAATTTTTCTTCTTTCTCTATAGACTTTACAGTGTAAAAACTACAGGGGAAGAAAAAGGAATATAGATTAATAGCCACAATAATTTACATGTAGAATATAAGGGTACAAAAACTCCATCATAAGACGTCCAAACTGACATGCCCAACCCAAACCCCATCCATGTTTTCCACATAGCTAAACAGAAAACAAGGATTACTTCTAAGGCTTCGTTTCTTTGGATGATGTAACAGTAAAATAAAGAACAGAACATACAATTACTCACTACGGAAATTATCTCATTCAGTTTGGGGCATGAAATAGTAGGCCCTGCTATAGAAATAACATTCCATATGTTTTTCGATGAGATAATTTATATGGGCTCTGTTTGTTCCATGTAGAAAGGCAGAAAAGGAAAAAAAATTCCTATAAAATAGGGTTTTCCACTGTTAGTTTTAATAAAATGCAGAAAAAAAGACATTGAAAAGTAGAAAGTGTTTACACGGAGGAAAATTTACATGTAATCATGTAAATGGAAAACTTCACAACGAAACAAACAGGGCCGTAGGACCATAGTGAAAATTTTTACAATTTTTATTTATTTTTGGCCAGTTTACATCCAAAAGAACACTGTTTAAGGGAAAATCATAATTTCACTTACGGTCTCTGTAAAAATTCACAGCAACTACCTGAAAAAATGTACAGCAAGATGCCCAGCCATAAGAACTACAAGCCCTTTACAAAAACTCATAGGCCTCATTCTCCAGAATGTCCTGCATAGGGCCGTAGCTTGGCCTAGACTAAAATGCGAAGGAGCCATGGCAAGAGCAGTAACCAGACCAAAATACATTATCTGTGCAAAATGTGGGGAGATAGCATGAGCTTCTTTTGCACCTGCAATATCATGAGTTATGTAATGTGAAGTAAATTCTATATGGTTAATGAACAGAGAAGGAATGGGAGATTTAAGTTTGATAGTACCAAGAACAATACTTCCATTCCAAAGGACAAAAGCGACAAACGCCAGAAATATCATCAAGAATGGACTAAACTGTAGCAAAATCTCCCACTTCAAGTGCCACAACCTTAAAAAGATGGTACAAAGTTCATCAACAAGACCTGCAAGATAAAATGCCAAAATGCTATTTACAAATAAAAGCATGATGTATCACTTTAATTAATTCTGAATAAACCAGTCAACAGTTCGAGT
Organism: Protea cynaroides; assembly: GCA_028583415.1. Lineage (NCBI taxonomy): Eukaryota > Viridiplantae > Streptophyta > Magnoliopsida > Proteales > Proteaceae > Protea > Protea cynaroides. The sequence continues at coordinate 100,580,000 of CM053276.1, read as the reverse complement.
GTTTCATGGAACCATTTTGCAGTAGCCATAGAACATCATTGTGCCAAGGATTTTTTGCCCAGTATTGGGAGGTGGTAGCGTAATGGGATTTCATAGTGTGCCACTAAAGGAAACCATGTTGGCGGGCGGAGGTGAGGGCATGGTGTTTACCATTCACCACTAACAGAATCGATTTCTCATATTCTATATTCCATGTTCCATATGCTGTCTGACCCTGGGAACCGTCCAAAGTAGAAATTCCGAAAGCAGAAAAAGGTTAATCATCAATACTGATAACAAGCTTAAATGTTGCTTGTGATTCCATTTGGCAGACTTCAGGTATTAAAAAGGGCTTCAAATTTCAAACACAGTTTAAATTAAAAAAAATAAAAACCCCAATCCCATCTATAGGGAAAAACTAGATGCCACCAAGCAAAGTTACATTTAATGCTTCTTGAACAGGCTACAAAAAGCTTTGGATTAGATTTTGAATCACTTTCCTTGCTCATTTTGGGCTGAAATTTTAACTGTAATCTATGTGCAGGGCCTCCTAACACATGGACCAACAAGTCCTGATACAGAAGGTTATGAAGAGCTAAACATTACTACAAAAATGATATAGGGATGCAGACAGAGCATCATCAATGCAGTCATCTCAGCATTGTGACAAATTTGGTTCAGCGAAAAGTAAAACTGAATTTTCCAGTTTACCCTTTTGGATGAGATACCCCTCCCGTGAATGGGAAATCCATTACAATTGAGGATTGAATATAACCAACAGAGTAATTTGATCTAGAAGAGGAGGCTCTCAACATCACTAGAAAATTTCAATAAGGACCAGGGAACCTGTCAGTGATTACTACAAAACCAGAGAGCCTGCTGGAGTTACCCAATGATAACCAGAGATACTGTGCAAACAAAGCTAGTTCAGTTGTTCTTAGCTTCTAAACAAAATCAAGAAAGGGATCAGCCCACTAGGGATTATGAGAGGAAACATAAAGCCCAGCGGTCTAGCCAGGAAAACAGAACCCTGCCACAGAAGAAGAGCTTGGTCTCCCACCATTCACTTTTAAAGGGCATTGGGAAAGAGAGAGAAAAGGATCAGGTTCAGGTTCAGGTTCAGGTTTTACACATGAGCAGGTCTTACATATGTGGAGGTTTCAGCTTCAGTTTTGGGCCAGGTTCAGGTGTTCGATTGAGAGTCATAGATTCAAGTTCTTTGTTTCTGAATGCATTTTTGATAAGGTTCAGGTGTTAGGAAGCTTATCTGGATCACAGGTTGGGACAAAGTCAGGTATAGTGGAGCAGGATTCAGGGTCTAGTATTGCAGCCCTTCCCTCTCAAAGAACATTACCAAACAGATTGTGTTACAGTCCTCTCACTTTCTTAATTATTTTATAATCCCTACTTAGGTAAACACTCTACTTTCGCTCTTCAAAATGTCTTCGAGAGACAGCCTTCAGCTTAACACAGACAGTCAAAGAAGAGATGCTACCATAACACCCATGCTGAAATACCAAAGAATTTGTATCCAGTGAATATACCAGGACATTTGGTGAAGACACTTGTGACATCCAGGGTCTCAAATTTAATTAGTTGCTTGTCAATTTGAGCTTGGAAGAGAGATGGAATAATTAGTAACTGAAGTTACATACTCAATTAAGCCATTAGCTAGTCAGAATACATCACTAATTCAGGAGACAACAAATATATTAATGTGAAAGGATGATTGAAAACCCAATAGCACCATGAAAGTGATGGCAGAAACAACAGATTAGAGTCTCAGAAGGAAAGCTGCTAGTCAAGGCTCCACTATCCATAGATCATCATTAAGGTGAACTCCGACAAGGAGTTTAACAAGTTAAATTAAAAAAAAAAAGAAGGTAAAACCTGGAATGGAATAAGATGATCCCTTTAATGAATCCCCGATTGGGGAGGCTAAAGAAAGATGGGGAAGGGCAAGGAAGCAAGCAACTGCCCAATTCATGTAAAGGGAATGCGAAAGCCGTTGCGCGTCATAGCATCCGTTTTCTTGCTCCCTTTACGGGTTCTTTCAAAAGAACCAGCAAAGAGGGGGCTATTTCTCCAGTAGAGAAGTGATTTTTAGAGATGGCTGAGGAACTTCCTTGTGGCATTTATGAGACTGGGAGTAGCTGGCAGTGCCTCTCAGTGAAACCAAGCCTGTAGAGATTGTGCTCTGCTAGGGTTCTGCTGAACTGCACTCAAGGTGTCAAGTATCGGTATCGGCGGCATATCAAAAATTGATTTTAAGGGACATCTTCAACATTTATCGGAGATACACTAAAAGAGAATAGATACGCTAAAAATACACTTTGAAATGCATGGATATGTTTATGATACATTCAAAACAAGTGTTTTTAAGCATTGTGCACCAAAAATAAGTGATAAATAACAATGTCTAAACCAAGCAAGCAATAAGCAAGAATAAACATACCATTAAATGTTAAGTGTTAACACATTGAGTTTATACACGTTAACCATACTACTACTCTACTAGTAACATATTAAACAAACCTGATAGTAAATAACTATTAATAATATATATTTAGCAATAAACATAATTATACATTATTAATTCCAAATCATTCAAGATAATCCAAATCTAGGTCAATTTTCTAGTTTAGATGTGGTACTTAGCAAAAAAAAAAGGGAAGAAAAGCCAAGATTCAAGCAAAAAAAAAAACTAATTTTTTTTTGACATACTATAACCTGCTGTTTTGATATTAGATATCCAATTTGATAAGTGTTAACGATAAGAGGGAATGGACTCCATTACCGTGGTCCATTCCTAGTATTGCTAAGAAGACTTAGTCAATATTCCGTCTGCCACGTCAACAGCAGCAATGCAGTGAGCAGTCAACATACAAATAGTGTGGAAACAGTTTTTTTTTTTTTTTTTTTTTTTTGGGGGGGGAGGGGGGTGAATGAATAAATATATTAACAGCACCCCAAAGCAGAGAGAAAAACAAACCTAGGTATCCAAAGGATAAAACCAAACTCCTTACAAAACTAGGGCCAAAACCCTAAGAGGACAAACACACAACAACCAAATAAAAAATAGGCCACCCTAATCTGTGTCGAGATCCAGGAGGAAAGGATGAATCTGTTCCTCTCAGAATTCGGGGAAGGGGAGGTTAAAGACATCACCATTCCACGCACATCGAAATAATCATTTCCCATATTTGAGCAAATTTTCTTGATTTGGCCACCCACATCCACATATTCCTCTCGAACCAAATATGGTACGTCATCACAGCAAAGGCAAGCTTGACAGTTGTATCACATGGGGACTTGTCTTTGAATTTCTGGGAAATCCATTTCCATTCTTGATCAAACGGCCGGATCCTTCTATTGCTCGACCAACATTTCTGGAGAATCTTTTCCCAAACTCTTTTAGAGAAAGGGCAATCAAAGAACAGATGCTGGACATCTTCTCCCGATGCTCAACACAAACCACAACTAGTACTTGGGATGATGCCTCGGTTACACAGCAAAGAGCCAGTGAGGAGAGACTAAGTCAGGGCTCTCCATAATATAAAGATATGGCAAGAAAAGTAACCTTGGTACCAAACCACATCATACCAGGCAACCTTGTGACTGCGGGATCGAACAAGCTCCCAAGCGGAAGAGGCCGAGAACAAACTGTCGAATTATATAAGTGCCTGGCATACTTATAATTTTATATTTTATATTTGTTTTATTTCCTTTCCTTAGAATCCTAGTTGTCACTCTAGAGTTCCTGTTAGTTTGTAATCGTATTCATTATAAATAAGAAGGTCGTGTGGAGAGATAATTAATTCTCTTCCATTCTCTAATTCAACAAGGTATTAGAGCCTCCCTAGATCTCTCTCTTCTCTTTTCTTTTTTCTTTTTTCCTTTTTCTCTTTCTTCTCTAACCTACCGCCATAGCCTCTCCTTCCCTTACAGTCTCTACCGCTAGCAATATCCCTACCCTAGATCTCCTTGCCACAACCTCTAGGCCCCAACGATATCCTCTACCACCTGCTGATAGCCCTGCCAACCTCCACGACCTCCCTAGTTCTTTTCTCCCTTACTTTCTGTACCTATAATCCTTTAGCTTCACCCTAAAACCTTTTTACCCTTTAAATCTTCTCCTCATCCTCTCTAATTTCTTACCCATGAACTAAACCTTCCCACAAGGGTTTATTAAAACTAGTTGTCGTGTATCCCCTGTTGCTGAGCTACTTTAAAGAGATCACTCAAATAGCCAACCTCGATTCTTCCCTAACTATATGAAGATCGAAAATTGCTGCATATGTGTCTCTCGTTCCCAGAAGTTTGATACATGACATCACTGTTGAAGGTACTTTTACATTGTTTTGCTTTAGTTTATTGGTCAGATTGTTCTTGGGTTGTGATCATTCCTATGACTGACTTTTCTGAAGTTGTTTCTCCTAATATGGAGACCTCTAAGATTGAATTCACTGCTATTGGCCTTAACCCAATTAAGTTGGATGAGACCAACTATTTGATGTGGTCTAAAACCGCACATATGGAAATCTTTGCGAGAGGCTATTGGGTTACATTAATGGTAAAAAGAAGGCACCTCTTTTCATAGATAAATTATATGATAAATGGGCATCTGAGAACTCTATTGTGATGGCCTATTTAATTGGTTCTATGGAGCCCAAAATTGGCAGGGGGTATGTACTGTTACCTGATGCTATAGAAATTTGGAAGGCTGCCAAGGAGACTTATTCCCAGGTTGGCAACTATTATTTGATTTATGATCTCCATGTGAAGATCGGTGCAACCAAACAACGGAACATTATAGTCTTCCAATATTATTCTGAACTCCGAAGTCTATGCCAAAAGTCAGATTATTATGATACCTTTACTGCTACCTGCTCCACTGATGCTACTGCCATGAAACTTGCAAAGGACAAATTACGGGTCTAAGATATTTTTTGGCTGGCCTCAATAATGAGTTTGATCGGATTCGTGCTCAAATCCTCAGTAGGGAGCCTCTCCCATCTTTAGAACAGGTTTATGCATTGGTTCAATTTAAGGATACGCGCTGTACTTCTATGATGCCCCCACTACTAGCAGAAAGGTCCGCCCTCCAAACTACTCAACCAAGTGACTCTGCATTATCCAAACCAGTTCAGTGTGACTATTGTGGAAAGGAACGACACACCAAATAAACTTGCTAGAAATTGCATGGCAAACCAGCCGATTTTGAGGCCAAGAGACGTGACAGACAAATGCAAAGATCTAATAATTTTAAGGCACCACAGGCTCATCAGACAGAGACTTGCCCTCTTACTGGGGCTCCAACTATGCTGTCCACAGAAGAACTTCAGGCTCTCCGACATCTTTTCAAGCCATCTACTGCAGCTGCTACCATTCCTACATCATCGTCTGCCACTCTAGGTTCTTACTTTGTTCAGTTAGATATTTCTCATGAGGGTCACTGTGCATTTGCTGTCCCTGGCCCTTGGGTTATTGTGACACCCGAGGGCGGCGAGTACCGACCATCCTGGGAGATCGTTGAGGGTCCCCACCGAGAGACAGCAAGTACCAAGTGGTTTGGGAGATCGATAAGGGTGCTCAAACTTAGTCCCACATTAGTTAGGGGGAAGAGACTGGGCTAGTTGATAACCCTTAGCCTCTTTAACATGTCAAAACGCGATTTAAAGCCTTGAGGCCCATGGGCCAAAGAGGAAAATATCTTGACGGTAGCTTTGAGGTTAGGGCGTTACAATTGGTATCAGAGCGGACCCTGACACCGTGTGGGGCCACGGCAGGGACGCTGTGCCAGAAGGGGGGGGGGAGAATGTGACACCTGAGGGGGTTGAGTACCGACCATCTTGGGAGATCGCTGAAGGGTCCCCACCAAGAGACGACGAGTACTAAGTGGTTCGGGAGATCGATAAGGGTGCTCAAACTTAATTCCACATTGGTTAGGGGGGAAAGACTGGGCTAGTTGATAACCCTTAGCCTCCTCAACATGTCAAGACGCGTTTTAAAGGCTTGAAGCACATGGGCCAAAGAGGACAATATCTTGATGGTTGCGTGGAGGTTGGGGCGTTACAGTTATGGATACTGGTGCCAGTGATCACATACTGGATCAGCCAGCTCATTCTATCTATACTCTCCCTCTAATGGGAAAGATACAATCCGAGTAGTAGATGGGTCTCTCTCTCCTATATCTGGAAAGGGATCCACACGCTTATCTACCATTACTTTACAGTTTATTCTTCATGTTCCTAGTTTCTCTACAAATTTGTAATTTATTAGTGGTATTACCTTAACTGTAAAGTGACCTTTTTTCCTTCCTCGTGTGTAATTCAAGATTTGATGAGCGGGAAGACGATTGGACATGGTAGATTGCATGGTGGTCTCTACTTCCGTACCCACATCAGCCCCTTTACCTTCACCACTGATTACTCCACATCACCTTCACTCTGCCGTCAGTACTCTCTAGCAGTGGCACAAGCGCCTTGGTCACCCATCTTTAGTAGTTTTGTCTCAGTTATTTCACTCTTTATTTAAGCATTGTAATAAAAACGAGTTATTATGCAAAGTCTGTGTTTTGGCTAAGCAGGCTCATACAACTTATTCTCCTTCAATTAATAGAAGTCGTGGTCTTTTTGATTTAGTGCATTCTGAAGTATGGGGTCCTGCTAGGACTTCCTCTATTTTTGGTCATCGATGGTTTGTAACTTTTATAGATTGTTATTTGTGGACTACCTAGGTCTATCTCACGCATAATAAAAGTGATGTGTTTCAATGCTTCCGCCAGTTCCACAACATGATAAAGACTTAATTCCAGGCTCAGCTGAAGGTATTTTGCAGTAACAATGGAAATGAATTTCTTAATGGTACATTTCAGCAATATTTATCAAACAATGGCATTGTCCATCAAACAAGTTGTGTTAACACACCTGCTCAAAATGGGGTCGCAGAGAGAAAGAATCATCACTTTCTTGAGACTGCCAGAGCTCTCATGTTTGACGGCCATGTTCCAGCACGTTTTTGGAGTGCTGTTGTTATGACTGTTGCGTCTCTTATCAATCGGCTCCCTTCAAGAATTCTTAACAAGAAGGCCCCTTTAGATCTCCTTCTTGGCAATACTACTTTTGTGCTACCGCCAAAGTTTTTTTGTAGTGTTTGTTACGCTCACAATCATCAATCTCCTGGCAAACTTGATCCCAGGGGGCTCCGATGTATTTTCATTGGCTACCCTGCCGCACAGAAGGGCTATAAGTGCTACCATCCTCCTTCTCAGAAGACTTTTATTACTTGAGATGTTCTCTTTCATGAGCATCTGATGTATTACCTGTCACATCTTTAGGGGGAGTAGGATAGTGCAGAAATTGAAGATGTACCTATGTTTGAAGATATGCCAGAAGAACCGGTTTAATTCCAAGAAAGAGTCACGGACCCTGTTCCGATTCCGTATGTTCTAGAGACAGAATCAACATCAGATCAGTCAAACCAGGACACAATACCACATTCTACACCTGCACCTAAACCTACACCTATTCCCACAGCCAATGCCAAACCTCTGTTTACAGCCGCAGCCATGCCGAAATCAAGCAAGGAAGGACCACTACCATCAACAAAGGCCAATGGCTGATCCATCAACTGATAGCATAAGTCGGTGGGCTTTTAACAACAAAACTGTTTAATCTGGTGTGTGGCCCACGACCTTTGACACTTCAATCTTGGTGTCCAATGACACCTAAATAACCTAGTAAACCCTCATGACCAATTTGGGAATGTTCCAATGAACATACCTTCAATAATTGGAATTAACCAGCTCCAACTGACAAAAGTCAAACTAGGCAATTAGGCCTTAGTCAAGGAAAAACTATAAATGGAGGGTGAGGGCCAAAACCTTCATTTATTGTCTCCATTAATTTTAGAGGAGAGAAAAGTAAGAGAGAAGAAGAAGAAAAGGAAAAGGATTTGGAGCTTGGTCCTCCCATCTTACCTTAAAGTATCAACATCCAGAGCTACTCTTGGCTCCTCTGGTCTCCACAAGGTAAGAACCCTATCCTAAACCTATGGCAATTCTCCACTCAACCCTCTAATGTAAGTAATGACATAGAAACCTAGGGTTTGGAGCCTAGGGACTCATGCCCTAGCCTCCATTAGCTTGGGATACTCTTCCCTAGCTATGCAAACCTAGAAACCATGAAGCACTAGGTTTTCTTAGGTTTTCCAGCAAAATAGGAAACCCTAACTTGAGATTCATTGAATCCCAAGGGGTTAATGGTGTTAGATGTGCCCATTGTGCCATAAATTGGCCCATTGATGTTTCCCACCATGTTGGGAAGATCATAGATACAATTAAGATGAAATCCCAACAAGGGTGGATTGAAAAACCAACCTCCCAAGCACCCATCGGATGAATCTATTGGCTACATAGCCCGCATCCAGTGGCATCATTTGGCTTCTAAGACACACGCCTCTGCCTACACGTGTGATGCCTGTGCCTATGGCGGCCAAGCATGATTTTGATATATTTATTATAGGACTGAGTGTCCACGGATTATGTATTTATTTTGGTATTATACAGTTTTATATTTGATATGATGTATTTTACATTTGGTGATCCAGATAACAGATGTTTTATGTATATGAATACCAGTAAAATCATCAACTTATATACAATCCTTATTATTTATTGAAGTGTTACATTGATTCGATGTTTGTACTCTGATTAATCTAATTATTGTAGTGTTATGTGATGTGTCGATGTGATATGGTGCCACTGTGTCGAGATCTTGGGTGTAGGTTGGCGCTAAGCGTCCTAATCATAACCCGGTGTTTCGGGAGTGAGGTGTGACATTGACTTAGTCCTCTCTTTGCTGCTTTACTTCTATTTCTTTATTTTAACTAGAATTCCTCTGTCATGTTGACATGTGGCAATCCTATCTGTTTAAGCTTTATCTTTAATTCTATTTCTCTATTGTAACTAGGATCCCTCTGTCATGTTCATGGATCAAGGTGCCGGTTTCGAAACCTGTTTCGGTCAGGCTCGAAACCGGCACAACTCGGCGAAACCACTGAAACCAGGCTGAAACCTGGTATTTTCTACCAGCTTTATTGACTCCATGGTTTCGAAGCTTAAAAATATTTTTTTTTGTCTGATTTTTTTTGTGTACCCTATTTAAACCATTTTACACCTATTTCTAATGTTAATTTGCCAAAAAAGACATAGAAAATAGCTATATGTGGTGTGGACCAATGTTTGGTAGTGTACGCTGAAATATTACACAAATGTCACAATGTAGTAATGTACTAAGCTACTAACTATTAAGCCATTAATTAACAATATTCATTAAAAATTAATACATTGATGATTGAACTTAGAAATTAGAAATCTCACCAGTTAGTTCCATGTGGAGCTTCGTGGTACATTTAAACCACGTGCAATATACCACTGATGGTGGCGATAACGCTCCTCAGATTGCAGCACGTATGTATCCCAGGACATGGTATCACTCCAATTGTTCTGATAGTCTCTAACAGCCCATGAGTAGATAGAGTCATCAACATAATATAAGTACCCTTGTCGAGGGTAAGGCTGATCGAGTGTATGTGTGGGTGGAGCAATAGTAGGCATGAACGTCGGAGGAGGAACATACTGAAATATGGAGTCGACGAACGATGATCCAACAGTGCCACTGCCAACACCTGAGGCTGAGTCATCTCTAAATTGATTGCTGGGGTAAGAACTATAATAACCCCCATACCCACCACCTCCAACCCCACTAGCCCCAGTAGTAGACCATCCAAATCCACCATGTGCCATCGAACCGATACTCTCGCCGCCACTCTCTTCAAGAATTGCTAGGCTCGAGGTCCGTGTGATCATGAATTCTGGTGCACACCAATGCCCAGTCCCTCCAGTCTGAGAACTCTCCCCTAAATGCATCCGTCATGCTGCCAGACATGGTCGATATATCCATGGAATCTGTTTCATCCATCTCCTCCTGTGGCATGAACCGTTGGCGTGATCCTCTAGTGTACCCTCTACTACTACCACTAGGCCGGGCTCCGTGGTCAGTATCCTGTGTAGCATGATCATACTGAGTCTCCTCTGTGAATTTCAAGGGAGAAGGCAATGGATCTAGCTGCTGTGGTTGGTCATACTGATCGGGCTCATTGCGTAAGGCAGCATATCTGTCATCACTACCACCATCATCATCATTATCCCCAGTACCACTAGGTCCACTAGTACCAGTACCACCCTGGGTGGCAGAAGGTGACTGTGTTTCTCCAGAAGAAACCGGCGAATCACTCTCAGTCTCACTATCACCAGTCTGAAATGGACGTCTTGCCTGTGCGTGGACTCTACCCTCAGTAGCCATAAACTCTCCCACATCAGCCTCCAAGGCTCCAGCAATAAGACGACTTGGTCGACCACCAACCTCATTTAATTGAGGCTCACCACGATCTGTAACCCACTCATTCAAAGGATCAACTTCCTCTCTCTCCAACTCAAAGATCTCACTCAGCTCAATGGGGGTTTTAGCATCTTTGTCCCTGCTTAACCGTATGTGCTCTTCTTTCAGTCTCAAATTATAGTGCACATACACCAAGTCCTCAAGCCTTTTTGCACCCAACCGGTTTCGTCGCTTAGTATGTATAAGCGAAAATGTGCTCCAGTTTCGTTCACATCCCGTGGCGGAGCATGTTTGTGATAACACCTTCACTGCTATTGCACGAAGGTTGGGTGACTCCGATCCGTATAGGACCCACCATTCAGCTACAAAATAGCATAGGAAATAAATATTAAATGATGAAAAAACCCACAATGGCATATTGGCATCCATAAAGTAAATATACGTACCAGGGGGTGTTGATTGTCGACCAAATTCAGCCGCTGCCCTACCAAAACTCCCAGTGGCATCTCTAAAGCTTTTGAGCTGAACCAATTTTGATGGGTAATAGTCTTAGTAAAAATAAAATTCTTATAAATTATATTGACAACAAAGTAAGTAAAAGTCTTACTTCTTGCAAAACAATAGACTGTGCTCTTGGATCAAGCTTAGCAACCACTTCTTGTACTGCATCTATCAATTCTTGACGCATTCCCAAGTTGTCTTTGTATTGATACTTAGGATTCAAATAATATGCTAAATTGACAAATATTATAATTACGTCAATGCAAGCTGATGTAATTTTAATTAGTTGGAAAATTGAAGTACATCAAGTAAAGACTCACCAGCCTTGTGTAGTGGGTGCTTGAGCTGTCGCTCCCAACGATCTTTGATGATGGCAATATATTGAGTTCCCGCGTCTGTAAGCTTCCTCTATTTGCATCTTCATCATATCTATGGCAGCCCACAAATATGGTAAGGTGGTCTTCCTTTGTCCATCAACCATTCTCAGCACTTTCACAATGAGATCTAATATCGCCACAACTTTTTTGACATCATCCCATAATTTATCACTGGATATGGTTGCTTGTGCTGTTCTACCAGCTCGAGAACTAGACTTAGGCCACTCAAACCACTCATCTGAAGCAAACATTGATCTCAAACTAGACTTCTTCATGTCAAAACTCTTGAGGGCAATGTAGTTTGTTGCAAAACGCGTTAACCCTGGCCTCACCAAGTCTCCACCACACTTGGTTCTCATCATCTCTAAGGCATATCCATGGTTATAAATGAAAGTGGTTACTTGCCTTGCATTTTCTACAGTCTCTTTCACCAGTTTTATTTCCCCCATGTCCTTCAGCATCAAATCAATACAGTGGGCTGCACATGGTGTCTAAAAAAGTCGGTATTTTTATTATTCATCAATCTTTCCCTTGCTTTTTTGAAGTTACTACCATTGTCAGTAACCACTTGTATTACATGATTTATCCCCACTTCTTTCACCACTTTCTTCAAGAGACTGTAAATGTACTTGGAATCCTTGATATGATTGGATGCATCAACAGACTTCAGAAACACTGTTCAACCATCACAATTCACCAAAAAGTTGATGAGGGATTTTTTGGTAGGTCCGGTCCACTCATCACACATCACAGTCACCCCATATCTTTCCCATTGTGTCTTCAAAGGATCCACATATTCTTTCATTTCTTTCTTATGTCTGGGTATATAGGTGTTGTACAACTCCCAAGCTGTAGGCCCTTTAACTCCTGGACCAGCCCTACCTATTTCATCCAACATATTATGATAGTGCGGTCCTGTGGTAGCATTTGCTGCAATGCCGTGGTACATCATCCACTTGGAGATTTTATCTCCTACCCTCGTCTTGACATCAATCCAAAAATGGGGCTACTTTTTTTGTTTTCTATCTTGTCTGACAAATAGCTCAGGATCTCAAGATCTGGGTCACGAAAAGGTGGTGGTGTCTGTGTAGTAGCTGGAGTCCTCACACTCTGAGTCCTCCTAAAAGGTATCTCAGGGGCACCCCTACTTTTCAGCTTCGGCCTCCTCCCCTCATCCTCTGCTGCTGCCTCTCTAGATGACCCAGCTCCTCTAGTCCTCTCAAACTGTTTTTGTCGATCTATCTCTCTTTGCTTTATACTTGCTATCTTTGCTCTCTTCAGCTGTCTCACCTCTGCCTCTGTCATTTCTTGATCTACCTCATCACTGTCAAGGCTAATGTCATCTTCATTAACCCCTAAATTGCCCTCCAAACAAGCCTCTTTGAACTCCTGTCTATCTGCCTTCTTCTTATTTCTTCTATCAATATCACTCTTCATTAAGCTTGTTATAGCCTTCTTCACTTCACTTGGTACGTTGGGGCAACCCATAACATCCTTATTACCACCAGCAAGATGCCACTTCAATCTAGTGGCACCACCTCCTTTTATCTGCTTGCCACAATAATTACATTGTAACTGTTTCTTATTGGCAGTTAGTGGTATCCCATGCCTCCATGCAATGTCACCACTTGCAGTTGGTGCATCAGCCATTTCAAACACTTATACTGTTGAAACAAAAAGACAACAATTACTACAATTGAAACAAACTATATTTTCATTTCTAACAACATTTTATTACATAAATAATATCTTATAACTAAATAATACACCTTAAAGTAAAAAAAACAGCATAGGTTTATCATTTTTACATTGCATTATTACATAAAATAGCAACATATTATAATTTCTAACGCATTTATATTTTTTCCATAAGTTAAAAATATTTTATTAATTTTTCAGTAATTAAAATGCCCTTAAATCAACATAAAGAATTAGTACATATTACTTTTATTACATAAAACAGCAACCCACCATAAAATAGTAATACTTTTAAAAATAATTTTATTTATAAAGATTTTCAAAGTGAAAACAGAAATATTTTATCATTTATTTATATTTATTTTCAATTTAATTAATTATTTTATCAATATCCGAAAATTAAAATAATTAAATAAAAACAGAAAAATAATTTTACTCCATACAAAATGTAGATCACCTTATTTTGTTTAACATATATTTAATTCAATGCCATACAACATGTGTAAGACGTAATTTTTTAAAAAAAATAGTTGTAGGAAAATCTTTTTTTTTAAAACAGAAAATCTAATAAATAAATTATTTGTCAAAAAAAAAAACTACTTCCATGGATTCATAGATTGGGTGTTAGAATCAAACATATAAAAAATTGGAAGCCATCCATGATGTTTGCATACCATTTCATTCAAAAATACACAAAATAGAGAGAATGACTTACCTTGAAGAGAGAGAGATGAGTTGAGAGCAAGGATCCTCGAATAATCTTGACAAAAGTTGATATCCTTTGAAGAATTGAAGATTTAGGAAGAAAAAATTGAGAGAAATGAGGTTGGAGAGAAAAAGGGGAAAAAATAAGAATGAAATGTCGAAACCTACTGATTTCGAGTAGGTTTCGACACTTAAAAGCTCCTGAACCAAAAATTTAGCCTGGTCGAAGCCATTGGTTTCGGTTCAAAACCATGCGCAAAACAGTTTCGAGCCTGGGTTTCGTCTCGCCCAGGCTCGAAACCGAGTTGTTTCGGTCGAAACTTCAACCTCGAACAGTGGTCATGTTGACATGTAGCAATTCTACTACCTCTAAGCTTTATCTTTACTTCTTTATAAATAGTACTAAAAGGGAGGAGAACACTTACAATTTCTCTCTGTCCCTTTTCTCGTTTTCTCTCCATTTCTCCTCCTCTCTTTCTTTCTATTTTGTTACAATAAGCTTTAATGCAAATTTTTGTTTGTTTGATCACTTCTCGTTGTTTTTTTTTTTTTAACTGTAGATGAGATACATTTAGCAGCTTATGTATCAAGTGTATCGGTCCGTATCGGTAATTTATCAGTCTGTACCAGTACCCTATCAACCCTTATAGTACCAAATTGGTCCATATCAGTTTTGTAGATAATTCTTTAGGGAAAACTACATGACAACCCAATATTAGGTTTCAATTTACCAAATTACCCAATTTGAGTTTAGGTATTACAAAACTACCTAAAACGGTACCACACCCTCACCCATCTACTTTTTTTGACATTTTTACCCTTCCCTTTACCTCCCCATCACCTCCTTCAATTGATGACTGGCCACCCCAATGAGAAAGCACCTCTAACCAAGGTTTTAAATCTCGGATCTCGACCCCGTCTTGGTGAGGTCAGAGATTTCCGAGATCTCGTCGAAATCTCAAAAATTCTCACTGAGACACTGCGTTTTTTTGAATATATAAAGGTCAATATTTCCAAGATCTCGCCGAGATTTGGAACACTGCCTCTAATGCAGTAAAGCTTGTTCAAATGTGGAGTTCTGAAATTGGCCACTCCAGAATATAGCAGAGGAGAGGTCTGAGAGGAGCACTTGCTAAGGACACACATAATAGAAATCAAACAGAGTAATCTCATGTCCTCTCTCTCTCTCTCTCTCTCTCTCTCTCTCTCTCTTTCTCCCGCTCCCGTTCCTGCACCTCCACCCAAAACAGCGGCAACAGCTGGACATCAAGGGTCAGATCTGAACTCTAAACCTTGTGCATTCTTGTTTCTACTTTATGTTTCAGTTTAGTCAATCATTGTACTGCTGGTTGTCTTCTATCCTATGTTCTTTTGGTTTCTATTTGCTGTTTTAATTTAGTTTGAATTCTAGAACCCTGTTAGTTTCAGGATTCCTAATATCAGTTTTCCAGATGGGGTCAGAAGAGCTTGAGCTGTTGGTTCGGGTGGAATAGGATATTTAAGATAGGTACTTAGGTAGATTTTTAGAGAACGCCTGAAATCAAATTCTTCTAATAGCTTAGGTTTTTTATTTCGGTCTCTAGTTCTGGTTTACTGATTTCTGATAGTCTGCGGGTTGATTCATAAGCTTTTCCCAGTTTCAGAATTCTCTTTGGTTGCTTCTAATCTTAGTGGCTGTGACCAGCCCCTTCCTCGGCCATCATCACAGGTTTTCTCTTCTGTAGACCCATACCCGTCCAGCCCATGAAATCCATCCAACTGCCAAGCCACAACCTTCACCATGTATGGTGACTATTTAAACACTATTTCTAACCTGCACCATAGACTAAAAACTTACACATAAGACTATGTACTCCCATGGTACAAAGGTCCAATCTTCAACAGTACTGAAAGCTCCATTTGAAAGCTAGAATAGCCCAATCACAGCTACAATTGTAGCTAATCCATGAAATGTTTTAGCTGCTTGATCAATTCAGCATAAACTCCAATTTTTCTAACTACTTAATCCGCTTCATTGCTGGAAAGCCTAATCCTTTTAATAAAAATTTTGATATTGTACTCAATCTATTACAACCCCGGTTTTGACAAAAATCCTCATTTATTTTTTCTGCTTTTCTTTTTCCTGGACTACACATGCCAGCTCCACCCTCGCCCTCATCCTACCAGACCCAAAAATTGCCAAAATTAACAACCAAGCTTCCCTTGTTTGTCCTCCACCGGTGTAACAAGCCTGGGTCAGGATTGAATGTAACTTAAACCATGTATTGATAACTTGGGTAATCCCAACCTAGCCCATTAACAGTCCCATGTATAACCAAGAATACCCCATCATTGTCCTAGTTTGTTTCCATGAGACGATCTTGTCAGCTCAAGTGAACACCAAAAAGAACTCATAGACTTCTAAGATTCTTCACATCACCTATCAAAAGTAAATAAACTAAATTCTACCACAGGGTACCAATAGCTCTCAGAGGGATCATCAGTAAAACTACCACATCATTTTGAATCCTTCATTTCCCTGAGATTTATATGTTCGAGGGAAGACCATCCTCGAGAAATACTCCATATCAATCTAACTACAGATTATCTTTCCTTCTCATAACATTATCAGCCTCTTTCTTCAGTTTCTAACATATTGATGATCCTTTTCATCATTTCCCCCCCTCTTGGTAACATACATCTAATAACAAGCACACTTTAGCTTATTAACCAAATCATCTCTGGATTTCTTTTTCCATCCTCTTTAAAAATACCTACCCACCACTGCACATAGAATGTGTTCAGCCAAATGACTTGGTTGATCCAAATAAAGGGAGTGTTGATTTTCAGAAAACTCTCATGATCAAGCAACTTGACTTCCATGGCATCCCATTACTTGAACCCTCTGCACAGCTGTAGTCAAACACATTATGTTTATTTACAATTCAGAGTTACAAACTCCTAACGTGAAAAAGCTACACTAGAACTTTCAACTTCAAATTTCATAGCTTGAAATAATTATTTCTAATTCCAAAACTGCACAAATCATGACATCAATTGTCTATAAAAATATTGTAATAAAATCCTTGTGGTTTGTGCTTCAGAAGGTTCTGCAAAATGATGAGATCATCTGAATCTCCATGGAATCTGCTCACCTGAAACACTAAACCATTTAAACCTTAGATGTGAACCTAAAATCGAAACCTCACTCAAATGAATTAACAATATGAATGGAGAATCCTAATCCATGAAAACCTAAACCATTAAACTTTATGATACAGATCAAGATTATCAGGTCAATCTCTTGACCATGTGGTAATGTTCACGTGAACAGTACCATCCATGTTTGCAAGGGCCAAGCCAAGCCCAAACCTCCTATGGCTAGCCTAGCCAACTAGCCCAGTCACAGCTGGACAGCTGTAGGACAGCTGGAATCTTGACTGGTCTTGCCCTTCTAGAAGATCCTTGAAAGCTGTCAAAGATATTTAATTTCTAAAGTTATTTACTCTCTATTCTTGGTTGTTTCTATTTTCAGTTTTAGAAACTTATGTTTAGGAAAGTTTCCTCTTTCTTACTTTCTATCTTTCTTAGTTTCTATTTACATTTTTGGCAAGTCTTTGTTTAACCATTATCTAGAAGATTTTTAGAGAGTTTTTATTCTTTTTAGAGTTACTATTTTGAGAAGACTAGGTCAACAAGAGTTGCCATTGTCTAATTTCTATTTTGGTAACCAAAGCCTTTGGCTATTTATATGAATGAAAAGGGACAAGGCTGGGGGGGGAAAAAAAAAAAAAAAGCTTGCCATTGCAATGTCAAGTGGGCTTCCTGTTGTGGGTCTCAGCCAACCTTAGGTGGGACTACTAATGTTTTATTCTTCTTCCTTTCTTTCTGTTTCTACTGTGCACGATTTACTGTCATGTGATATCTTGCTGCCCAATCCAAGTTCACTAACTCTAGATCTAACCATCATATCAAGCTCAACTTCTGGAATGATCTTTCTCTCATCCAACCCCACAATTGATCATAACTTCAGCCCCATCCAACTAGTGGATTGACAGATCTAAGCAAGACAAATTTTCTGGTTATTCTAATTCCCTGTGGCCAGGTTGTAATTGCATTGTTCAGTCAATGTTTTGCTTGCAGATTTGTGAGATGTGCATTGCTGTACCTATTGGTTATATTAGTGAATCGATCCTACTGTGGGGCTGGTTCCTAAATTGTTGATTTGGGAACTGGTCCGACATTACCTTAGACATGAACCTCAAATTTAAACCTCATTCAAATGAATGAACTGTGTGACTGGAGAGCTTAAAACAGTGAAACTGCCCACTGAGAAGAGGAAATCGCCAGAATCTCCACCTCCCATCTGGTAATATGACAAATTTACCTATTAATTGCATGCAGTGTGACAACTAATTTGTCACCCTGCCTGGGTGACAACCAGATCCCCTAGGCTCTGTTGTTTCCATGTAAAATGGTGGAAAAGGAAATTTTCCTGTAGAATAAGATTTTACACTGTTTGTTTTATCGTAAAACGAAAAAAAAAATTGCATTGAAAAAGCAGGAAAAGTTCACATGTAGAAAAAATTTTCATGTAAAATATCATTTGCACAGGACATTTTACAACAAAACAAACAGGGCCTTAATGAATAAAAAGGAGAAAGATTTAGAGACCTAAGAAATTGGAGTTTGAGGAGTCCCAGGGTCAGATGGAATAAAATGTGTTCCACTTGTCAATCCTTTAGTTAAAAAAAATGAGGAAAGAACAACCAAAACCATCGGATCTTTGTGATTAGATGTACCAAAAAGTGATTCTACCAAACAACTTCTATAAAGTGAGTAAATTGATCACTAGGGAAATTGGGCATGGCCCATTGCGACGCCGACAATATGGGATGAATAAATATCTCAATATGTGGAAGCTAACTGTTGCAGTTCATATCAAAATTAAAAAGAAGATCCACAACCATATGTCTGAAGTTACACCACTAAGCGAAAATATAATACAAATAGAATAGATCATTTGCACAAAAAAAAAAAAAGGATATTTGAAACCAAACTAGGCAACAAAATAAGTAACAACCACCGAAAAAAATGACACTTGAAGAAGATGCAAGCACAAAACCTGAAGAATGAGTCAAGGAAGAGGTATTCATTACGGATACTGAATGGCTGGTAATATTAACAGCATTACTAATCTTTCGCCTTTTCAGGTTTGAGTTCCCTGGAGCACTTCTATTGTCAGTTAATTGAATGCTTTTCCTGCCTGATAGACCAGCATCATTCAGTTGTATATCTTTTTTATTAGAAGCTAGCAACATATGAATAGCCCCAGTGCATGCAACAAAAAGCATCCATATAACATTTGTTTGCCGAATGAGTATTGCCAAGGCTCCAAGCTGCCAAAATAAAGGTTGATGTAAGAGGAAACTTACACTGGTCAAAATCTATCAAAAAGAAAAAGGTACACTGCTGAATCAAATTTTCCTTATCCAAATTGTATAACAGTTCTTACTTATCTTCAGCAATTCCATTACCACATAATCCACACCCAATTACTAAGAGTTGGGGCTCTCCATCCTTGATATCCTCAATTCCAGTGCTATGTTAAGTTTGTATTAAAGTTATTTCCAGAATTTTGATCCTTGCAGATAAAGGTAAAGAACTGACTGAAATGGAACTTTAGCATTGCATATCAGACACCAAGTACAAATTACAGAAGACATCATTTTGTTGTTTGGAGTTGTCAGAAGAAAATAACTAGAGATTCTAGGAAACAAATAATTGTCCAATATCAAGATTGTGGAAACAGTTAAGACATTCTAATAAAATAAGTGCAAAGTGGCGCTCACCTAAAGGGTCAGCAAGCCAAGATCAAGGGCTGGTAGAGAATAGAGGTAGGCAAGGTTTTAAGTCTCGCGTATCGGTAGCATATCGGTCATGATTTTAAGAGACGTACGTATCATATCGTGGACACAGAGGACACACTAGGATAGGGGGCAAAATACGCACGGGAATGATAAGGGAACAAGCAAAACACAATTTTAAAGCATAAAAATACTATAATAAGCAACATTAAGAAGGAAAATGTTTCTTACATAGTTACATTCATACTAATACCATGTCGGGTTACTAGCTTGTTCAAACTCAAAGTTATAAGTGTCAGAAAGGGGTGCAACCATTAAGATTTTTTAGACATTTTTGACATGTGCAACACTAGCTCCAGTCTATTTATGCACGAGTGTGACCTTCCCAATCGCACTCATAGTAGAACTGTGTATACTCTTAACTCTTTTGGGGTGGACATTCTCATTGCTGGGAGACACAGTACCTCAGACTGACTCCCCCCTAAACCCAATGCCGGAAGAACATAGTTGCCAAGGAGGCGAGACTCTGGGGACTGGACAGATAGGCATCTTATTACATATCAAAAAGCGGGTGCCTTGGCTGTCTAGGCATCGCCTAGGGTGCCTTCGTCATCTTATTACCTGAGACAGTTCTTTTATATCAGTTTTTTAATCTTTTATTATGGTATATTTATTCGACTTTGTATACAAGTCATGGTACATGTGAGATACATATGATCAGTGGGCTATATAAGCTGAAATGAGATGAGAAATTCAACCTTGAAGACTTCAAAAAAGCTAAACTCAAGTCTGAACTCCGAATTAGAGAAACCCCACACTTGTTTATGGATTTTTTTAAACTTTCAGTCTTTTACCTTACTATCTTGCATATAATATACAATGGATGCCAGTGGTAATAGTCATGCTAATATCTTCTTCTTCTTTTTTTCTTTTTTTTTGGATAAGTAGAATTTTTATTAATCTAAGAAAAAAAATAAACTTAAATAAACTGAAACGTCAAAAGAGGAAACCCGAAAAAACAACCTACACAAAACCCAAAAGGGGAAGAGCCACAGAATGGCCTAACCCGTAAGGTTTAAACCATCACAGTTGGAATCCCACAATATAGACTCTCGAAAACCCTATTACAAAAAATGGGAGTTCCCTGAATAGAAAAGAAACCACAAAATTACTCGTCTTCGAAACGACCGAGAGGCCTTTGAACACGAGAGCTTCTTCTCATATAGGAAACCAAGACCTTCTCATAAAGCTCAAATGCTTCACTCAATTTATCACCAATGAAGAATGAGATCGCATCAAGGAAGAAGAAAAGACCTCTTGCTGAACTCCGATCATGGAAGACTCTAAATCTCCCTCAACGAGGGAGGGATCAGACTTCACATCTGACTCAAGGTTTTCCCCTTTATCTGCCTCATAACAAGGAAGAGCCAAAAGACGCCCTTGGGATCCATCAGTTGAACCAGGCTGGGAGTTACCCCTATGGAATAAGAAGGAAGCATAATAGGACCGGGGAGATACCCAGTTCACAAAGGAAGTAGCCAAGTTAGGGGAAGCCGAGAGGGGGGGTCCAGGATACCTGGTCGCAAATGGGGGAGAGGTAGAAGGGGGGAGTGCAAACTTTGAGGAAACAGAGGAAAGGGAGGGGGGAGCAGCAGCCGAGGAGACATAAGGGACAGAAGGGTGGATTGTGGAAGAAAGGGCTGAGCAAAAAGGACATCTAGATCAGCTAGGGAAGAGGCTCCAACACGGACAGAATTGTCTACGCAAGAAAGCAGGGGGACAGGATTGGAGGAAGGGGTTTTAGGCTTGGAAGATTTTTCTTTTTTTTTTTTGGCGGGGGGGTTTCCGGGAGAGCATGGGAAAGAGGAGGAACTGCAGTCGAGGACAAAAGAAGGGGGGGGGGGGGTGGGCAGGGATAAAAGCTGAGTGATCAAAGGGGAGAAAAGATGGTAGGTCCGCATCATCCAGATCCACAAGAAAGGAAAACAGATTAGGGGAAGGGAGAAGGGATTTAAACACAATCTGCACCTGGGGGGGCTTAAGAGACCGAGCCTTTTCTTCTTTTTGTTACAAACTGATTTTACAGCCATATTCAAATTCTTTGGGGGGGGGAGGGAGGAATTTTTACCTGCACCATCTGTGTACACACAAACTTTACCCATCTGTGTACACACAAACTTTAGCCTTTGGATCACCATCACCTGTAGAGACCTCCTTGGGATTAGTGACTTCGTATTCCTCCTCAAGGTTCCCTAACAGGCCATAAAGAACTCCCTCTGGATTAGCAGGATGTGGACAACCAGCTTGAGGCTCCAGAAAATTTTCTACTTCCTTTTCCATGCCTACGTTACCACGATGATTTTTGCAAACACACTCAGGAAGGGTATCCAAAAGATTTACAGCAGATACAATGATCAGGCAACCATTATTGGTTAGTAGAACACATTCCCCTCATCAACTTCAATGGTGATTGTGTCTTGAGGAGCAATTTCGCTAGAGAAATCAATACACAACCTCGCAAATGCAAGATGGTCCCTACTCATAGTTCTTTGATTAGTAAAAAAGGGTCTACCCAAAATAGATCCAATTCTGTTGAGAGCTTCTTCTCCTTACGATGAAGAGTAAGACCCGGAAGAATTACCCAAGGAAAACCAACTTTAGGCCAACTCTTCTGGACAGGAGACATCGATCCCAACATCTGAAGAATATGGGCCTTCCTCCCACATGAAACAGATTTCTGTCCAGTACCATATTCTTATCCCCCTCATCAGAAAATTTAAAAACAAAACCACCATTCATCAGTAAATAGCAACTCACTGCACCATTAAGCTTCCACTGCTGCAACAAGGCGTTTTTGACATAGTTGAGTGCCGGCCTACTTCTGAGGAAGAAAGCTACAAGGGTGTTCTTCAGCTCCTCCACCAAATCTTCAACTGAAGAAGGAGGACAACGGCCTACCAAGGTGTCACCAACCTGGACAGGTTCGAAGAATCTGAGCTTCACATTAACCTCCCTATGAGGCTCTAATGAAGGACCAACTTTTTCAGCCCCAAACAATTTCTTACTCCACTTCGGATCAGCAACATTCCAGTCTGCCTCCCCCTTCAATGGAGTTCTGTATCAGCACCTAACCAGGCCTTCAACACTAGTTTCAGCTTCCTCAAGAACATCTACAGATTCAGCCCGAGAAGGATTTGCAATCTGCTCTTCTAGAACCCGAGATCCTCCATCCTCTGCCAAGATTTAGAACCACGGTAATGACATGACCTCTGATGAAATGAGCATGACACCATGACCATGGTACCCTGTACCCCTAATGAAACATCCAAACTATATATTGACTAGTCGACTAAACAGAACCCCCTACACAAGCTAACATGCACCCTGCTTCAGCAGCATGTTAGCTAGAATCATCTTCCTTTTTGCTTAAGATGTCCGACTCCATTGATAAGAAATAAAACTTTTTCAAAGACAGACAATCCTGGAAGCAGAAATCAAGGTTGATTCCATCCGCCAAGTGCATGGTTTTAGCTGCAAAGGTCTTCCCTCAAATCTTTTTTAGGACTTCAAAAAATCTATTGAAGAAAACAAAAGAACTCTCCAGTAAGACCTAAAACTAAACTTTGAAACTATGATAGAGTATGCAACCATTCACAGCACCACCTCGGGAGAAAAATGAAATTATTTAAAGGTCATTCCCAGTTTCATTGTTCAAAGGAATATTTTAAGCAGAAGCTACAGCAGCATGTAAGAAATTAAGATTGAAGACAAGACTTTGACAGGATAATGTAGATAGCAGGAGAAAACTAAATAACAGTACCCAAAATAAATAAATAAATAAAAGAAAAAGAAAACCTAGTATAACTACATGGTACTGAGAAAAGGACAAAGGCTTTTAATGCCACTAGGTTGCCAACTCATGTGCTAAGGGTTTTCACTTTTCCGTTTCTCCTTTCTAATAGAAGACTCACAACCCGTTTAGCATATCCATTTGTTACGTTTTCTCTATTATATCTCAATGTTAATCAGTAAATTAATATAACAGTTATCTACAATATATCAAACTAAGAAAAGGATAATGCATGTGAGATGGATTATGCAATGGATTCAAGCTGGTTTCCTTACCATTGAACTGAATAGATAATGCTTCTTCAGACAAGCCAGGTACATAGCAAGCACTACTGTTACTGAAGCTACATCTGTATAATACAGAAATGTGAAGAACCAGTGGACGGGATACAATGCTATGACAACTGCATATAAAGTTGCCTTTCTTTTATCAAGGCCTGGTCTCAATTGAGTTAGTATCTCATAGAAAAGAACGCTACAAATGACTGCCAAGACACCATTAATGGAACGAAGCACAGCAGTTGAACACAAATCAGAAAATGATGACGCTGCTTGCACATACCACATGCCTGGAAACAAAGAAGCAACATGGGCAAGTGAAAGATAGTACCTGCAGTAGGGTTAAAATGCATAAATCAATTTCACACATTACCTGTTATCATTATTCTAATATATAAGAGAAGGGATACTTGGTGAAACATTAGGTTCTGAACCGATGATAGCACTTTCGATTCCTTTGAATTGAAAAATAAGGACAGAAATAAAAAATGTGGTCATAGTCATGGATACCTTAAGCAAGACATAACTAGTTTTTATATTATTAAAAGCAGAGTGATGCAGGAGTACAGTGAACTTTTCTCTAATTATCTAATAAGCAATATTAGTAATTAAATTTTCTAGTAAAGAGGCCTGCAGTATTTAACACAAACAATTATTTGAGGATTAGTGATATTTCTATAATTCCATTCGTTATAATTTTATTGGGCCTTTAGATCTGACCTATATATAAAAGGCCCTGTAAACCAGGAAGCCAAACACTTAATGGCCTTTTTTTCATGAAATAATTATTCTCTTGGAGTTGGTTGCCGGAGAGCCCCACAACCCCAACAACAACAGTAAAACATTTAAACACCAGCAATTGCAAACATCACGTTTTTACTTACACTATTTTATGCACATCTTGGCACCATGGTCCAGTGCATGGCACAGATCACTATCCATTTGGCAAGTCTCAGCCCAAAGAAAGTTCACTGTATGGTAAAATAAATCTTTTTGAAAAGGTTGTGCAGGAGATAATACATGGTGAACCACAAAATTTGGCTTGTGACTAGTCCATCCAACAGTTGGGATGACCAGAATACCCAGATGGATAGACCATGCAAACAAGCTTGGGCACAATATCCATATATAAGATGTTTACCAATATTTTGTAATTTAAACACCATATTTTATGTAGTTTATTCGACATATAATTAAAAAAATCTTGTTAAAGGCCAGCAAAGTATATTAAAAAATAATAAATAATAAAGAAAGAACGTATAGAGAAGCCTAGAACAAGTTAGGCACAAGAATGCAACAAGAAGAATAAAAACCTAATAGGCTGAACTCCACCTTCGGCATAACCATCAGCAGAAAACAGCCTACAGAGAGTTCCAGGTTTCCACCTTCAGCAAAGCCATCAGCAGAGAACCCAGAACAAAACCAGAAATTACCATGAGGTTAGAAAGAAATAATTAGGAACCCTGAAACCTGTATCTAGGACGACCCTGATAATCCCAGTGAACCTCATCGAGGACATAAGAGGGAACGCCAGGCTAAAGAATATTTGCTTGCTGAGTAGCCCCTTTCTTCGCTAGCATCTCTGTTACAGTGTTACCCTCTCTATAACAATGAGATTTCCTCCAGGTAATTGATTCTAAGTAACATAGGTAATGAACCAGAGCTGTGGGGATTTCCAGGGAAGAGATCTGTTCACAATACTTCGCACCACAGCAATTGAGTCGCTTTCAAACCACAAATTGCAGTAGCTAGCCTCCTTTGGCAATACTCAAACCTTCAAAGAAAGCCTTGGATTTAGCCATGTAATTTGTTGAAAGTCCTTGAAACATGGCAAAGCACACTAAATGCTCGGCATTGTGATTCCTGAAAATCCCAGTGGAGCAGAAGACCAGGATTCCCAAGAGAACACCCATCAATGTTAATTTTAATAGTATCTGGGGCGGTCTCAGCCAAAGAACCTCAGAGATCGAAGTTGGAGGCGAAGTGAAGGTAGATACACCTAACAGCATTGAGATAACTAAATCATCAACAGATTTTATCCGGGCAAGACACAAGATAGAAGCAGCATGTAAATCCCATTTTAATAAAAACCCAGATCATAGCTGCCTGCCTAACTTTTCCTTCATATATCCTGGAGTTCTGTTCCAACCAAATCTGCATAGCAATCAAAACAAAAACCAGCCAGCTAAGAGTGCTTCAAAGTTGTACTGAAAATCGGGTCGAGTTCCACCATGCACATAACTCATTAATCGATAAAACTGATAGCCAATTAAACTTAAACCCATCTAGAAACTTCTGCACAACTTATGGGAGAAATCACATTCAACAAAGAGATGATGTAGACTTTCAGCATTGAGAAGGCACAAGCAACAGCGTGAAACCAGAGGTACTCCTTTCTGTGTGATTATGTCATCAGTGGGAAGTTTATTATATAGTAATCGCCAACCAAAGACAGATTGTCTAGATTGGACATAAGGGGCCCAAACCATTGAAAACCAAGAATAGCTTGGTGAAGCATGGCATAATCCAGTCCCTGCCGATTTCACAGAAAAGACTCCAGATTGGATAGAGTCCAAGCCCTTACATCAGAGATTTGAGTTTAGAAAGAAGTTTAATAGATTCCATGACCTGAAAAATGTTATGCAGGAAATCGGAAGAAACCTGTGGGAAGATCCAGCTAGCATTTCGAATAAAAAGAGATACATGAGAGCGAATATTTGCAAGAGCCGAAGATCCGAGTGCAAAAGATTCAGCTATAGAAACCCGTCTGTTGCTGCCAGAATCGGCAAGTTGTCTTCAGGGGACTCGATGACTTGCAAAAGACACGCAAACAAAAGATGTAAGAGGGGGACAAGGCTCTGTGTCCTGTGGCCACTCCAACGCCCAAGTTAGATTCCGAGTGGCAAGCAGCCATGGGCACAGAGGAGTAACCCGACAGCGACAACGGCCTGCGTCACCAAAGGAATGGGGACTTTTAACAGTGGTCTTCTGTCTCCGGCAGCCTTGTCTCTCTTCTTTCTCTCTTTTTCAGTTGTTCCAAGTTGGTTATAGGAAGTGGCTCAACTTGAAACCCCTGCACTTTGCTCAAAGTGATTTCTTGAGCTTAGCCTTGAATAATAAAACTCTCACTTATTGGTCTTGCTTTTTTCCCTTCAACTTTTACTTAGCCTCTGGAGTCTACAAGCGCTTGCCTTTATATCTGGGCTTGGATTGATCTCTGGTGCACGAGCAAATAGACATACTTAGAGGTATGTCAGACCATTGTTTCTTCAATGATCAGGGTAAGGTCCTCTCTGCCAATCGTTGCTTGATTTCAATAGTTTGGCATGGTCCTGCTCCATTAGACTTTTAGTAGCATGTGGGGCATTAAATGCTTATGATTTGGGGTGTCGCTGACGCCTGTTGCTCCTTCAACATATGATGATTTTGCCTTAAATGCTTGCGACGTGGTGAGTCCATTATGGCCAATACTGGTGTGTGGCACCATTAAATGCAAGCTTCTTGCGACGCATTTAATGAAGTGTCTTTCTACTGCTCGGCATTTATTGCGTAGGCCATACTTCTAAGGACGTCGCTTTGTCGTGAAGACACGTCTGCTCCATGCGGGGGCACTTGGCTATGGAGCATTCGGCTTGGAGGGTACCGACCAAAGGCTTCTTGTGGTTTTGACGTACCATGCTCCCCTCTATCGGTTCTACACAAAGCTTCTACCTGTCGGTGGTTCCTCTTCGTTAACTGAGCTTCAACCTATCGGTATATTTTGATCCCAACAGTAGTCTCTCACTCCTTTGCTTCTTTGTAAGGACCAAGAGTGTAAAATTGATGATGCTGAGCTTCTATCTGTCAATAGTTCCTCTTCCTTTATTGAGCTTTTACCTGTTGGTGTATTTTGATCCCAACACCGTCCCAGCTACGTACCAATCCAAAATTTCTATTCTCACCATTGCCAACAATCCATCCTTCATTGGAAGAAACAAAATCCCAAACCTTTTTTATGCTAAACCAAATAGACGAAGTTTGGCCCGATCGCTTCAAGGTTCTGTTAGAGTTGAGGTACTTAGCTCTCATAAAAATCCCAAAGTTGGTGGACTCTATTTTAACTACTCAACATAGCTTACAAAGGAGTTTTTTTTATTCATATCCATAAGGTGTCGAATTCCAAGACCTCCTTCAGCCAGGTTTACAAACAGCATCCCATTTAACGTTGATACCTTTCGCCTTATCTAGGTCCCCACTCCAAATAAAGTTGCACATCCATCTTTCCATTAACTAAATCAGAGAGGACAACCACCAATAGATGGAGAAGTTGTGCACTGGCATGCTTGAGACAACAGATTTGACAAGTTAAATCCACCCGACCAAGGAAATGAGGATCCCTTTCCAGCCCGCAAAACGGCCTTTTGTCAATCGAAGGCATAACAAGATCCTTTATCACTACTTACCCAAAAAAAAAAAAAAGATCCTTTATCGCCCGCCCTTTAAAAATGTCTACACCCAAGTACCTCATTGGGAAGAAACTTGCAGCTTACTGGAGAACACGAATAATCTAGTTCTTCCTTGCAGGGGAGACATGCCCCATAAAAATTTTGCTTTTCCCCAAGTGAACCACTTTGCTAGAGCACTCTTGGTACTTCAAAAGGAACAGTTTCAAGGTTATAAGTTGACCAATCCCTGCAATCATGAAGAGGAAAACATCATCAACAAACAACAGCAAAGGACCAGGCTGAGCCTGTATTTTGCCTTACTCATGCATAGCTGTAAAACCATGACAAAGGACCTAGTTGCAATATGGGTATAAGGGTCGAATTGTCTCATAGGGCCTTTTCGTCTTTGTACTCATTCTAGATTGTTCTAGATTGTTCTCCTCCATATTATAAATAAAGCTGGCCTATGTCCAATTAGACACAAGTCATTACATCAATTCAACATGGTATCGGAGCAAGGATCAGGATCTCTAATGCCATTCATCGCAAAACCCTAGCCCCCAACCACCGCCTTCTCTCTCTTCTCGTTTTGTGTGCCACCAAGAATCACCGCCCTCCTCGTTCTTCTCGGTCTTAGTGCCGCCAAGCACTACTGCCCTCACCCTCTCTTATCCTTTCCTCTCGTTTCTGCCAGTGACTCCACCACTGCCATCGCTCTCACCTCACGAACCCAACACCACCACCACCTTGCTCTCTCTCTCTCTCTCTCCTTCACCTTTGGTTGTGAGTTTTGTTCTCCACCATGGGTCTCTTCCTAATCGATTCGTGATTAACTGCTGATTTCTCCGGGAACCACCATGTCACAGTAAAGCTTTCCAATGTACATGTTGTGGATATTTTTCTTGTAAGCTCGAGTTATCCAACAGTCATGTCTGAGATCTCATCAACTTCAACAGGACAAAAAGGAGTCCAACAGTGTGACTTTCCTTCGTTCCCTATTAGCTCCATCAAGTTAGATGGGAGCAATTATCTGATGTGGTCTCGTTCGTATTATCTTGCTATTGGATCACGTGGTCTTTCTGGCAACATTACAGGGGATAACACTAAGCCTTCCATTGCTGGTCCTCTCAGGATATATGCGTGACATTTATTATTTGATCATGTCTTATCTCATCAACCCATGGATCCATCTATTTCCAAGGGCTATCTTCTTCTGGACACTGTTACAAAAATCTAAAAGATTGCCAAAAACACTTAATCATGTTAGCAATGCTGCACAATGTTATGAACTTAGAAAGTGGATTCACGAGACCAAACAAAAGGAGTTATTTGTCTCCCAATATTATTCTACTCAATGAGGTATGTGGCAAGAGTTGGATTTTTATTGGTCATTCACTGCTACCTGTCCAAGAGCTACTACTTTCAAGAAATTGGAGGGAAATCTTTGGATCTATGATTCCTTGCTATCCTTAATATGGAATTTGATCAGAATCGGGCTCATGTCCTGAATCGTGATCCTTTGCCTTCCCTAGGGCATGCCTATGCTATGGTCTCATCTGAAGATAAACATTGCATTGCTATGAATCTTCCTATGCCACAAGAAAGTTTGGCCCTATACTTGAGTACCAGTTCCTCCTCTCGTGGAGCAAGTGATCCCTCTGTCTCTGATAAACCTTCTGTAAAATGTGATTATTGTGGGAAGAAGCATCATACCAGAGACAAGTGTTGGAAACTGGATGGCCATCCCTCAGATACTCGTGAAGGTGGATAGGGTCACCCCACTTCCGCTACAGCTTACCATACTACCTCTAATGAGGTTACTACAGATTCTTATCTTACTCAAGAAGAGTTACTGATTCTGCGTCTTCTGATGGGCAGACTGGACTCGTCTTCTTCGTCGGCACCCTCTACCACCTCCGCCATCACTTTGCTAGTGACTTTCAATCCATTTCATCCTTCAGGTATTTCTTTCGGTGGCCATTGTGTCTTAGTCATCTTTGTTCCTTGGATGATCGACTTTGGTGCCACCGACCATATGATTGAGTCGTCTAATCAGTTTTTTTAAGTACTTTCCTTTGTCCAGTAATAGCAAAGTAAGTGTTGCAGATGGTTCCCTTTCCACTATTTCTAGCAAAGGTTCAATCTAGTGTTCTCCTCCCTATCTCTCTCCTCTGTCTTGTATATTCCTAAATTTCTACTAATCTTCTTTCTATTAGTAGCCAGGACTTGAACTGTAAAGTGACTTTTTCCTAATTAGTGTGTCTTTTAAGACTTGGTTTCAAATCGTACAATTGGCAGTGGTAAAATGTCTGGTGGTCTCTATTTGCTCAATGATTCTCCATCGGCTTTGGCCTTTGAAGCTTCTCTCTGTTGGAGTTACTAATCTTCTTTCTATTAGTAGCCTTACTAGGACTTGAACTGTAAAGTGACTTTTTTTCCAGATCGGTGTGTCTTTCAGGACTTGGCTTCAGATAGTGGTATCTATTTGCTCAATAGTTATCCATCGCCTTTGGCTGCTCAGGCTTCTCTCCCTGACTCGTCTACCAATGCTTTATTGGAGTTACATCGGTGGCATCAACGTTTGGGTCACCCTCCTCTAAGCATTTTATCTACTTTGTTTCATGCTTTCTTCAACAAGTGTAATCCAAATATTTTCTTTTGTGATGCTTGCATCTTCGCTAAACAAACTTGGGCTATACATTCTATTTCTAATAATAGAAGTATAATTCCTTTTGGTATGATTCAATCTGATGTGTGGAGCCTTGATGTTGTGTGTTTAATTCTAGTTACCGGTGGTTTGTTTCTTTTATTGACTGTTTTAGTCGCACTACTTCGATATACTTGATGCGTCAAAAAAGTGATGTATTCAACTGCTTTCAATTGTTCCATAAGATGATTCAAACTCAATTTGATGCCAAGGTAAAGATTTTTCAGACTAGTAATGGCAAGGAGAGTACATAGATGGGTCCTTCCTATCATACTTGTTGGCTCATGGGATTATTCATCAAACTAGCTGCATTGATACTCCTGCTTAAAATGGCGTGGCAGAATGTAAGAATCGTCATCCTTTGGAGGTGGCTCAGTTTCTCATGTTCACTATGACCATCCCTCCTCAATATTGGGGGGATGTCGTTTTGTTGGCTACTTATCTTATCAATTGGATGCCTTCTCGTGTGTTGGCTTCTCGTTATCCTCTTAATGTGCTTCTGGGGTCGTCTTCCTTTGTGTTCATCGGGTTTTTGGTTGTGTGGTGTTTGCTCATAATCATTATGTGCATGGAAAGCTTGATCCACGGGAGGCTCTATTGTATTTTCCTTGGTTTTTTTACCACTCAAAAGGGTTATAAGTGCTATCACCCTCTGACCCGACAACTACTAGTAACCATGGATGTTGTTTTTCATGAGACTGAAGCATATTATCTAGCCCTTCTTCAGGGGGAGTCTCAGCATAGAGCTTCAAGGGAAGATGTGCCTAATAATCGTTCCATTGGAAACCACCATAGTGGTTGATGTTGGTGATGTTATTGAGGACGGTATAACCAGTCAGGAACAAGAATGGGAGCAAGTTTCAGTCCAAGGGGAGCCTTCAGCCCAGGGGGAGCAGCCACAAACTCTTAAAGTTTTTGTTCGACGTAAGCAAGTGTCAGATATCACCACCATTGCACCTAGCCCACCATCTTCTATTTTGAATCCAAGTCTTCCTTCTGGTAAGCCTTTTTCCCCTACTGATCCTAGTCTTGACTAACCATTGCTATTTGTAAAAGCATTAGAACATATACTCAACATCCCATTTCTAATGTTGTTTCAAATGATTCTTTTTCCCCCTCCTTCCGTACCTTCATGTCTTCGTTATCGTCTGTTTGCACTAATAACATTAGGCAGGAAGCACTGGTAAATCCAAGGTGAAAAGAGGCAATAAATGAAAAGATGCGTGTTTTTGGGAAAAATGACATGTGGGATTTGGTATCTCTCCCTTTAAGGAAGAAACCGGTAGGATGTAAGTGGGTATTGATCGTCAAATAGAAGGTTGATGGAACAGTGGACAGATATAAAGCAAGGCTAACAGGTAGAGGATTCACTCAGACATATAGGGTTGATTATCAAGAAGCCTTTGCCTCTATTGCAAAGATGAACACTGTCAGAGTCATTATATCATGCGCCATTAATCTAAGTTGGGATCTTCAACAATTAGATGTGAAGAATGCCTTCCTTCAAGGGGAACTCGAGGAGGAAGTGTACATGAACATTCCCCCTGGGTTTACTTGCTCTGAAACTCAGGGAAAGGTGTGCAAGTTGAAACGTGCACTATTTGGGCTCAAGTAATCGCCGCGTGCTTAGTTTGGGAGGTTTTATAAAGTTATGGTTACTGCAGGCTATTCTCAAAGCAACGCTAACCACACTTTGTTCATCTAATGGTCAGGTTGCTCTTTGATTGTGTACATTGATGACATTGTGATGACACTGCAAAAATTTCATGCCTCAAAAGGTTTTTGGGCAAGGAATTCAAGTTTAAGGATCATGGACCGCTTCGCTATTTTCCGAGCATTGAAGTTGCAAGGACCTCTAGAGGTATTTACCTATCTCAAACGAAGTATGTGTTTGATCTTCTTTCTGAGACTAATATGTTGGGATGCAAGCCAGCAGATACTCTCACTGATGCTAATGATCACTTGATTAGCAAAGAAGGTGATCCCATAGAGAAGAAAATATATCAGAGATTGGTTGGACGATTGATTTATGTGTCTCATATTCACCCTGACATTGCTTATACTGTCAGTTTGGTTCGCCAGAACATGCACGATCCTTTCTCTGGTCGCATGGAAGCAGTGTTGCGCATCCTCCATTATCTGAACTCTGTCACAAGTCGTGGAATCTTGTTTTCTCCTCATGATCATCTCAGAGTTAAGGCATTTACTGATACAGACTGGGGAGGTACTCTTGATGACCATAGATCTACTATAGATTATGGCACCTTTGTTGGTGGTAACCTTGTTACTCGGTGAAGTAAGAAGCAATATGTTGTAGCCAGGTCCAGTGCAGAATTTCATGCTATAGCTTATGACATTTGTGAGCTTCTATGGCTTCAATGTCTTCTCACTGATCTAGCTACCCCTGTCACCCTTCCCATGAAGCTTTATTGTGACAACAAATCTGCCATTAGCATTGCTTACAGCCCAATTCATCATGTTGGACTAAACACGTGGAGATTAATCATCACTTTATCAAAGAAAAGCTAAATTCGGATCTTATTTGTACGCCTTTTGTTCCTAGTCATGAACAATTGGCTGATGTTTTTACTAAAGGCCTTAGTAGTAAGACATTTCATCCTATTATTTGCAAGTTGGACATGTGTGATATTTGTGCATTAACTTGAGGGGGAGTGTTGTAATATGGGTACAAGAGTAGAATTGTCTCATAGGGACTTTGTACTCATTCTAGATTGTTCTTCATATTATAAATAAAGTTGGTTTGTGTCCCATTAGACACAAATCATTACATCAATTCAACAAACTTTTTCAGCAATAACAAACAATCGAGTTGCAATTGGATCTCCCTATCTAAGGCCGCACTCCACCCCAAAATAACCAACAGGGCCACCATTGAGGAGGAGAGATAACTTGGCAGAAGATAAAAGCTAATGAACCCACATAATCTAAACTTTGCAGAACCCAAAATTCTCAGAATTGCAAATAAGAAATCTTATTCTAAGGAGTTGTAAACCTTTTGAATATCAAGCTTTAGCCCAATGCTACTGCCCCTTACCTTTTTATGAATAGCATTCATGAGTTTAGAAGCCACACCAATATTAGAGAAAATTACCTTCATTTTCTGAAACACCCCCTGCTCTTCAGAAATAAGCTAAGGAAATAGACTAGACAACCAAGTAACCATGATCTTTGGAATAAGCTTGAAGAAATTCCCAACAAAAAGTGAGAATTTGTCAAATGATAGCTCCATCAATTTTTGGGATTAAGGTAAGTTGTTATTAACCCCTTTAGTCAAACCGCCTTCAATGAAAAAAATTCTGAATGGCCCTGCTGACATCTCCACCAATGATAAACCAACACTACCGGTAAAAGGCGTCAGTAAACCATCAGGAGCAGGAGCAGGATCTTGATCCCAAACTGCAGCCTTAATTTCGTCCAAAGACAGAACATTAGTAAGGGCCTCGTGATCCACCGAATCCACCAACTCAAGAATACAAGTAAGCAAGTCCACGTAAGGAGAGGAAGCTGCTTTCATATGAAAGGAGGCATAAAAATCTACAATATAATGGCCAAGGGCAGCAGGGTCTGTGATAGTGGCACCATCTTCCTTTTGCAGAATGCTAATGCAGTTTCGCTTCGGGCGAATTTTAGTGGAGAGGTGAAAAAATTTAGCCAATCACCACATTTTAGCCATTTAATTCTTGATTTCTCAGCCCACAGCTTTTTGTGAAGCACAACTGCCTTCTTATGATCCCGCCTAGCTGCCCTCTTAGAGTCAAATAGAAGATCGTTAAATCCAACCGTCTCAGTTGTCTCTTGGGCATCTTCAAGAAACAACTCAGAACGAGCCAGCTCAACATCAATTTTAGGAAATACTCCATGAGACCATTCCCTCAAAACACCCTTGAGACGCTTCAACTTCTGGCAAACCACATAAATAGGAGAGACCCAACCACCCACAAGGACCAAGAGCAATGAACAACATTCATGAACTCACAATGGTCCATCCAAAACAGCTCCAACCTAAACAGACACTTAGACGGGCAGGTAAAAGGATTCGAGCATACCAATAGAGGACATTGGTCCAATGAGACACGAGGGAGGACTCTTTGAGAGGCGGCCCGAAAGGTGTCCAAGTGTCATTGCAGAGGATTTGGTCCAGAGTTGCATCTGACTGCATTACATACTGTTTTTTACAGCTTAAATTTTACTGATGGTAAAAAATAATGACATACAGTTTGTCTTACCATAAACAATAATTGTTAAACGTGAATATTTTTACTGCAATTATTTCTTATAAATAGTTTTTAAATGTGAACAATTTTTCCTGCAATTATTCACTCCAATAAAGAAACTATCCTTGATGCAGTTCAAGAAGGCCCAAGGCCCAAGCTCAAGTCGATAATGGGTCAGCCCAAAGAACCAGTCGGTATTGGTCCATTGGACCAACCCCCACTGTTCACGTGAACAGTACCAACAGCAGAATTTTTCCTTCTTTTGTTATTTCTCTCCTAAATTATTCTTAGATTTTGTTTCCTAAAGTTAGTCAGCAAGTAGTTAAGTTATGGATTGATATTTTGTTAGTTGTTTTTTTTTTGGAAACTTTCCTAAATCTATAAAGGCAAGTTTCCCTTTTAATTTATCTTAGGATATTTTTTTAGATTGGAAACTTTCCTAAATCTATAAAGGCAAGTTTCCCTTTCAATTTATCTTAGGATATTTTTTTAAAATGACTAAATCTTTCCTTATTTTGTAATCTTTCTTAAGTCTATAAAGTATAAATAAGATAAAGAAGAAGAGAGCCAGTAGATTTAGACCAGAAAAAAGAAGAGAGTTTAGCTCCTGATTTTTCTAGTTGAGTCTCATAGGTTGTGAGACTCAACCGAAATATTCTGTTTTATGGTTTTCTTGTCCTTCTGTTAATTCCTTCAAGTTCTTATTATTGCATACTGAATTGCGATACCATTAAGTGCTGATTTGATCAACGAAAGCTCGTGGGATTAAAGATTAAAATCATATCGACCAGCTCTAACTAAACCAGTCCCGTTTTCAGATGATAGGTAGTTTTCAAAAAATCACATCTCTCTCATCTGTGATCGGATCATCTCCAACTTTGGATATGTCTTCATAATCATTCCAAAGAGTATTTCCCATCAAGTTTCAAGTGATTTCAAGGGTTAGATTTCAAGATAAGTGGTTTTCTTCATTACTTTTCTCTGCAGATTTTGTATTGGACTGAATTAAGATCCTGTAGCAAAGAGGGCTTGTTAATTTGAAATGTCTTACCCTCTTTGCCATCAATTTGTATCAGAGCATGGCTGAGGAGAGTTCTAACTCTCCTAATCAGTCCAATAATCTCAATGACCTTGTTAATTTGGTTCTCCAACGATTGACCAAATTGGATGCCAAATTAGACAGTATGGATGGAAAAATAAGTAATTTGGAGGAACGGGATAACTCTAGGCCGGCCAGACTAGAAGCCCCTAGAAGAGAAATTCCCATAACCAACCTAATGCCAAGGTGTGTTCCTAGGGCTCCCCAAAGAGTCCCTAGAGAAGAATACCAAAACCTACCCTATGAAGACTATGATGGCAATCAACCTATTCGGTATCAAACCCATAAGGTGCACCTCAAGGAGTTTCATGGGAGGCAAGACCCTGAAGCCTTTCAAGATTGGTTGAATGCTCTAGATGACTACTTTGATCGGTTTAGCCTTCCCGAACCTAGAAAGCTACAATTGGCCCGCTCCAAACTAGTGGGGGGTGCTCGTGATTGGTGGCGTAACTATGAATATAGTCTCATGAGGAGTCGTAGAAAACCCACTACTTGGGAGGAGATGAAGGAAGAATTAAAAGAAAAATATTTGTCACGATCCTTCCAAAGAAGGTTGCATGACCAGCTGAATAATCTTCGATAAGGCACTATGAGTATGGAAGATTATGTCTATCAGTTTGACCAATTGTGTGCACGGTCAGGTTCATGAGACATTGATGATCAAATGATATCTCGGTTCCATTTGGGGCTACGACCTGAAATTAGAGAAAAAATGGGAGTAATTGATATTGTTAGTTTAAACGACTGTGTTGATAAAGCTTTCCAAGCCGAGGACCTTTTGAAGTCAACACCAAAGCCCACCTCCAGTTCTTATGAATTGAAGCACCCTACACTAAACAGTAAAGCCATAGGGACTACATCTCATGCTACTCCAACAACAGATAAAGGTAAAACTCCCATGGTAGCAGCTACAGATGTGCAATGCTATCACTGTAATGCATATGGTCACTTTGCTAGAGATTGTCCACAAAAATTAAAGGTAAACTCTTTAGTTGCTGCAATCGAGGCCAATCCAGATACACAGGTATGTGAGTCGCAAAGTGATGACACTTCTATTCCTAATACGGATGTCATGGATGATGGTGAGGATTCATATGGAATCCATATAATCAGCAGTATGATTTTGATTGCCCCAAAAATAGATGTGGATAATTTTGATGCCTTTGCTAAAGCTCCAGGGATTGACAAAGGTGACCACAGTTTTGATGAAGACCACGGTGTTATGGAGACAATTGCGGAAGATGAAGAGTTGAACACGATAGTCCCCATGAATACCACGATTCTACTTGACTTTCCTCAAGATGTTGAGCATATTGACTTTGTGATACCGACTAAATATCTTGAAGAAGTGGACCCAAAGTGATGGATTTTCTTCCAACATTGAAAACACAGCCAGAATTTCAGAATCAGAAGACGTTGTCTACCGAACCCACTGAAATCATTCTTCATCATTATCGAACTCGTGGACGAGTTCATTTTAAGTGGGGGGGAGTTGATGCAGTTCAAGAAGGCCCAAGGCCCAAGCTCAAGTCGATAATGGGTCAGCCCAAAGAACCAGTCGGTATTGGTCCATTGGACCAACCCCCACTGTTCACGTGAACAGTGTTCACGGTGAACAGTACCAACAGCAGAATTTTTCCTTCTTTTGTTATTTCTCTCCTAAATTATTCTTAGATTTTGTTTCCTAAAGTTAGTCAGCAAGTAGTTAAGTTATGGATTGATATTTTGTTAGTTGTTTTTTTTTTGGAAACTTTCCTAAATCTATAAAGGCAAGTTTCCCTTTTAATTTCTCTTAGGATATTTTTTTAGATTGGAAACTTTCCTAAATCTATAAAGGCAAGTTTCCCTTTCAATTTATCTTAGGATATTTTTTTAAGATGACTAAATCTTTCCTTATTTTGTAATCTTTCTTAAGTTTATAAAGTATAAATAAGATAAAGAAGAAGAGAGCCAGTAGATTTAGACCAGAAAAAAGAAGAGAGTTTAGCTCCTGATTTTTCTAGTTGAGTCTCATAGGTTGTGAGACTCAACCGAAATATTCTGTTTTATGGTTTTCTTGTCCTTCTGTTAATTCCTTCAAGTTCTTATTATTGCATACTGAATTGCGATACCATTAAGTGCTGATTTGATCAACGAAAGCTCGTGGGATTAAAGATTAAAATCATATCGACCAGCTCTAACTAAACCAGTCCCGTTTTCAGATGATAGGTAGTTTTCAAAAAATCACATCTCTCTCATCTGTGATCAGATCATCTCCAACTTTGGATATGTCTTCATAATCATTCCAAAGAGTATTTCCCATCAAGTTTCAAGTGATTTCAAGGGTTAGATTTCAAGATAAGTGGTTTTCTTCATTACTTTTCTCTGCAGATTTTGTATTGGACTGAATTAAGATCCCTGTAGCAAAGAGGGCTTGTTAATTTGAAATGTCTTACCCTCTTTGCCATCAATTTGTATCGAGCATGGCTGAGGAGAGTTCTAACTCTCCTAATCAGTCCAATAATCTCAATGACCTTGTTAATTTGGTTCTCCAACGATTGACCAAATTGGATGCCAAATTAGACAAGTATGGATGGAAAAATAAGTAATTTGGAGGAACGGGATAACTCCAGGCCGGCCGGACTAGAAGCCCCCAAGAGAAATTCCCATAACCAACCTAATGCCAAGGTGTGTTCCTAGGGCTCCCCAAAGAGTCCCTAGAGAAGAATACCAAAACCTACCCTATGAAGACTATGATGGCAATCAACCTATTCGGTATCAAACCCATAAGGTGCACCTCAAGGAGTTTCATGGGAGGCAAGACCCTGAAGCCTTTCAAGATTGGTTGAATGCTCTAGATGACTACTTTGATCGGTTTAGCCTTCCCGAACCTAGAAAGCTACAATTGGCCCGCTCCAAACTAGTGGGGGGTGCTCGTGATTGGTGGCGTAACTATGAATATAGTCTCATGAGGAGTCGTAGAGAACCCACTACTTGGGAGGAGATGAAGGAAGAATTAAAAGAAAAATATTTGTCACGATCCTTCCAAAGAAGGTTGCATGACCAGCTGAATAATCTTCGACAAGGCACTATGAGTATGGAAGATTATGTCTATCAGTTTGACCAATTGTGTGCACGGTCAGGTTCACGAGACATTGATGATCAAATGATATCTCGGTTCCATTTGGGGCTACGACCTGAAATTAGAGAAAAAATGGGAGTAATTGATATTGTTAGTTTAAACGACTGTGTTGATAAAGCTTTCCAAGCCGAGGACCTTTTGAAGTCAACACCAAAGCCCATCTCCAGTTCTTATGAATTGAAGCACCCTACACCAAACAGTAAAGCCATAGGGACTACATCTCATGCTACTCCAACAACAGATAAAGGTAAAACTCCCATGGTAGCAGCTACGGATGTGCAATGCTATCATTTGTAATGCATATGGTCACTTTGCTGTAGATTGTCCACAAAAATTAAAGGTAAACTCTTTAGTTGCTTGATCGAGGCCAATCCGGATCACGGTATGTGAGTCGCAAAGTGATGACACTTCTATTCCTAATACGGATGTCATGGATGATGGTGAGGATTCATATGGAATCCATATAATCAGCAGTATGATTTTGATTGCCCCAAAAATAGATGTGGATAATTTTGATGCCTTTGCTAAAGCTCCAGGGATTGACAAAGGTGACCACAGTTTTGATGAAGACCACGGTGTTATGGAGACAATTGCGGAAGATGAAGAGTTGAACACGATAGTCCCCATGAATACCACGATTCTACTTGACTTTCCTCAAGATGTTGAGCATATTGACTTTGTGATACCGACTAAATATCTTGAAGAAAGTGGACCCAAAGTGATGGATTTTCTTCCAACATTGCAAACACAGTCAGAATTTCAGAATCAGAAGACGTTGCCAACCGAACCCACTGAAATCATTCTTCATCATTATCGAACTCGTGGACGAGTTTATTTTAAGTGGGGAGGAGTTGATGCAGTTCAAGAAGGCCCAAGGCCCAAGCTCAAGTCGATAATGGGTCAACCCAAAGAACCAGTCGGTATTGGTCCATTGGACCAACCCCCACTGTTCACGTGAACAGTGTTCACGGTGAACAGTACCAACAGTAGAATTTTTCCTTCTTTTGTTATTTCTCTCCTAAATTATTCTTAGATTTTGTTTCCTAAAGTTAGTAAGCAAGTAGTTAAGTTATGAATTGATATTTTGTTAGTTGTTTTTTTTTTGGAAACTTTCCTAAATATATAAAGGCAAGTTTCCCTTTTAATTTATCTTAGGATATTTTTTTAGATTGGAAACTTTCCTAAATCTATAAAGGCAAGTTTCCCTTTCAATTTATCTTAGGATATTTTTTTAAGATGACTAAATCTTTCCTTATTTTGTAATCTTTCTTAAGTCTATAAAGTATAAATAAGATAAAGAATAAGAGAGCCAGTAGATTTAGACCAGAAAAAAGAAGAGAGTTTAGCTCCTGATTTTTCTGGTTGAGTCTCATAGGTTGTGAGACTCAACCGAAATATTCTGTTTTATGGTTTTCTTGTCCTTCTGTTAATTCCTTCAAGTTCTTATTATTGCATACTGAATTGCGATACCATTAAGTGCTGATTTGATCAACGAAAGCTCGTGGGATTAAAGATTAAAATCATATCGACCAGCTCTAACTAAACCAGTCCCGTTTTCAGATGATAGGTAGTTTTCAAAAAATCACATTTCTCTCATCTGTGATCGGATCATCTCCAACTTTGGATATGTCTTCATAATCATTCCAAAGAGTATTTCCCATCAAGTTTCAAGTGATTTCAAGGGTTAGATTTCAAGATAAGTGGTTTTCTTCATTACTTTTCTCTGCAGATTTTGTATTGGACTGAATTAAGATCTTGTAGCAAAGATGGCTTGTTAATTTGAAATGTCTTAACCTCTTTGCCATCAATCCTCCTTGAGATCTTCATAGAATCATTATAACTGGTAGATAATGGCCATAATAAAACCATAAATACTCCTTAAATGAACGATGATCAGTAGTGTAACTCATATAACCTTTACTTTCCTGACTTATAAACTTTTGGTTTACCCAAGATTCATCAATAAAAACATGCAAGGTATTGAGATCACACGCTGATCCCAAAAAAAAAGGAATGGAGAACTCACAGGCCAGGGGGAGTAGTAATCATGGGATCCCAGCTTTTGAAATCGCCTTTACAATATTGTTGAGTTTGGGGTATGTGGAAGATTTCATCCTGTGCAATAAATGTGCATCTGTTAACATAAAATGGAGCAGGAAAAATTAAGCCCTACAGAGATAAAATTAAAGAAAACAAACAACTAAAGGGATCACCATGTATGGCTCTGGAACAAGGCAATTGACCATTATCATTATGGGAATAACCCAAGAGCTAACTATCGCTGCAACAGCCATCTTACCCATCTCTTTACAAATCCTCCCTGCAATAATTATCCACATTTAAAAAATAAAAAATAAAAAAAACACACAAACAAAAAAAGGTAAAAAAATTTATGCACACCAATAGTCGGGTTGGATTATGAGTCCAATAATCTCATTTGGATACACTTAGAGTCTAGAATGGAATCTACAAACACAATGAAGAGTTGGAACCACACTAGTAACTAGGGTCAATAAGGAAGAATGAAGTCAACAGATTCCAGAAATTTCAATGCAGATATCAGAAAATGGATAATGCTGACTTTACCAAACCCAGAGACTGTACTTAAGAGTAAATATTTTAGAAATTTCATAAATTAGAATGAAAAAGTTAACGGTAAAGAGGGACTAGAACCCACGGCTGCAACTGTTTAGAAACCCAATAAATTAAGCTGTAACTTGATCGATGGAGTCGCCCGGGTCTGTTGAATAGTCAAAGCCAGGAAATAATATTTTTATGGAATTTAAATGCTATGACTGTTCTGTTGCAAATAAAATTCAGAAAAAGAGTGGATTTTGAACTAGAATCTATAGAAAATCAAACTAAGGTCTGAAACCAGGAATAAATAAATTTAAATAACAGAACCTTAACTACCAAGTTAGAATGCAAACCAGTATCTAATGAGTGAGATTTGAGAGAATATAATGAATTGGGATTTGGCTTGAAAACAGGATACTGCATGATAGAAGAAGAACTTGGAAAGAACAC
Organism: Protea cynaroides; assembly: GCA_028583415.1. NCBI lineage: Eukaryota > Viridiplantae > Streptophyta > Magnoliopsida > Proteales > Proteaceae > Protea > Protea cynaroides. The sequence continues at coordinate 100,537,750 of CM053276.1, read as the reverse complement.
ACCTGAGAAGAGACAATCAGAACTGAATTGACAGAGACCGAAGAAGAAGAGATCAATCGACCAGCAGTCATGCAACAGCAGCAACTTATTAAAAATCAATTCTATTCTGTTTGATGGGGTTATATGCATATATATAACTTTGTAAGCAACAGAGTCAGATTATAAGTGTAAATAGGATCCTAATCACACTCTTAAACCCAATCGGAGACTGATTGAAACTAAAACTCCTAATCACAACTGAAACAAATTTAAAAACTAAACTGGACTCCAATACCTATCGACAGCCTTTAAGAACCCTATTATAATTAATTTCTGTTTAGCTTCCAAAAAGGATTTTGTGTATCCAGCCAGGCTAGTGCATTTGCATCACTTCAATGTGTTTCTCTTAGAGGCTCGTTTGGGCACAATTCTAGATTTCAGAATTGCCAATTCTGCAAATTTCTATTTTGGCTCCAATTCTTAGAATCGGTGAATTGCAATTAATGAACATATTTGCATCTTTCAATTCTAAGTGCCAGAATTGGAGAACCGTATTTCATTGACACTACATCTGCAATTATGCAATTATCATCAGTGATATTTAGACATTCAAAAAGCATCTCAAACACCCACAGAGCAACTCAAATATTCACGATGCATTGAACAAAAACCACAAAATATCTCCAAATCAAACAAGTACAAAAGAAGTTTATACATTGAGCAAGAAAAACATGGTTCATGGTTAGGAAATCATGTGTTTGGCCATATAAATAAAAAGATTTAAAAAAAAAAAAAAAAAAGGTTGAGAATCCATCTCAGATCGTTCTCAGGTCGTCAAGAATCAACTTCAAAGGGCTGTAATATGTGTGTGAGAGCGAGAGAAGTACCTGAAAATTGCTGAAATACCGCCACTCCCCTATTCTATGAAGCTCAAACCCCACCCCCAAACCCCACCCGTCACCTGAAACCAAAGAAAAGAAAAATTCGAGCAATTGAAGAGCGAGAGAGGGAGAAAAAAAGATGGACTCCCTGTAACCACACTGCAAGCAGTAAGACCTACTCTCAGTTATCCGCCTAAAAAGTACGCGCATATTAAAGTGCAGCGTGGAAGACGAAGAACTGGCCAAATTCTTCGTCCTTAGCTCCAAGGATTTTGCCCAAACATATACCCGGACAGGCAATTCTCAATTGAAAAGGCGTCCAGATGGGCAGTGAATCAGTGGGCAAAATCAATTCAAAATATTTGAATGCATCCTTACAGAAGATTCAAAGATCAAGGTGACCGCCAGATATTATTCAAGAAACTTGGCTGCAGACACTACAATGGGATTAAGCAGCCACACATGGGATTAAGGATTACAATTGAAAAGAAAATTCTTTCCGAAACACCTATTTGATAATTCTGGTTTACGTCCTGTTATGGTGCTTATACACCCACCGGATTCACATCGTCTCCTCCCAATGATTTGGGGAGGACATGGCAACCTATCTCGGATGACTGCCATATGGCTTTCCGGTGAATCTGAGACCCACCGGTGAATCTGAGACCCACGTCTGAGCCGACAACCCCTGTCGGCTCGGCTTGTCCGCTGGGTGTCGGCTCAGACGTGGGTCTCAGATTCACCCGAGAGCCATGTGGCAGTCATCCGAGATAGGTTGCCATGTCCTCCCAAAATCATTGGGAGGAGACGATGTGAATACTACACCCACCAATGATGAAGGGACACGTGTCTAGATCCGTCTCTAGGAGTATGCCACTTGTCTGAAAACGGTTACCAATTGGAATCAGAGACATGTACATAGACAACGAGCCCAAGTTCAGTCATCAGCCGAACCCCCGAGGTCAGGAGGAAACCGACTTCCTCAAATGGATTATGCTTAATCCAAGTCCATCGAGGGCGGAGATATAAAAGACAAGACGGCACAAACGTGAAATCATCCCGTGATTCATGCCAAACTGATAGCCCGTGTGAGCTATCAAGATAAGATCAAGCACGGCCCTCATGTAAGGCAACCCAATCTATGGGAGCTCTCCCATAAAAAAGGGTCCGACCCCTACAAGGAAAGTTTATCCTCATCAGAAGTCTAACAGCCAAGATCAACAGCCAGATAGGGAAACCTAAGATCCAACGGCCCTAATCGATGGACATACAAGGAAACCCAGCAAGGTGATGGTCCTATCTTCTAAGCCTACCTCCTACCATATATAGTGATCCTTGCCATATATGGACTGACCACTTCATGCCTTTACATATAGCCACCAATGAAGGTAAAGGACACTCCTTTTTCAACTTACAAACCTACTCTGCCAATTTGGGTTGTAAGGTAAGTGGTGCCTTTGGGTGGACTAAATGGATGTTTTTCATAATACTAGTTGGTAAATATTAATGACAAAATAATGATAGTTAATGTTGGACTTTGTGTTATCATTGTTGGCAACTTAGCTGATGTGATAATGTTTGTGAGCATTCAGTCAGAGAAATGAGGAGAGAGAGTATCAGTGTAGGAGAGAGAGTGTCAGTGCAGTGGTATAAATGTGGCAACTTCGCTTGTGTATTTTACAGTGTTCTACATCTCTTATAGTGTGTCTCAGATAGCTTGCAGTGAGTTAAATGACATTCTACATCAAGTTTAATGAGAGAGAGTGTCTGTGGATCCCACTAGTGATGTGACACAGAAACTGATGATGTGACAGTAATACTGATGGTGTGACAGAATTTCTAGTAGTGTTGTAGTGTTTCTTGTGTTGAGGCATGAGAAATTGAAGAGAGAATGAAGAGAGAGACTGTAGAGAGAGAAACTGGAGAAAGAAAGAGGAGAGAGAAAAAAAAAGTGAGTGGGACCCACAGGTGTGGTGGCAAGGTGACATGTCAACACGGCAGTCCACGGCACTTGGCATGCATGCACGCAAAGTTTCGGGTTCAAATTCCAAGGTTTGACAGAGTTTTAACTTTGGATCTATTTTTGGTGGGTCCCGCAGCAAGTTCATAGAAATCTGACAGTGGAAAGATGTAGAGCGTCGAGTTATCTTTCCAACGCAACTTGAATCACTCAATTCTGACATCGGATGAGAGAGATATCGCAGTTTCTATCGGATCGCTTGAAAAAGTCATTTCACAAGTTATTTAGGAGCAATTTTGGCATTTCACAAATTGTTTAGGGGCAATTTCGGCATAAAAAGAAGAGAAGATGCAAGATCAGCGGCCAGATTGAAGCCACGATGTTCAGATCCGCATCTAATGGCCCAGATCAAGTCGGGTTCGAGTGCAGCGGCGGCAGCGTCAAGATTCTGTCGCGCATGCTTTGATTGGCAGGTTGCATTATATTATAATGGTCCGCGATTTATTGTATTAGCTCTTGATTCGGTGTGTCACATGTATGATGTGATGGTGGTGCAGATTCTCATCCGATGGTTTCCATTAGTCTAGATCACGGCCGATGCGATTTATGCAAATCCAATGGAGCAGATATAATCCCGCCATTAATCGACAGATCCAACGGCTCAATATAAAGATTCTTTGTGCGCCAATACAATCTCGACAACGCATCGGCGCGGCGTGGCTATGGTGAGGCGCGGTGCGCAGTTATAAAAGAAAAGATTCCATTTTGAATATTTTGGTTGGCCGAACTTCAAACTGCCATAACTTCTTCATCCGAGCTTCAAATCAGTCCGTTCAAGTTGCAGTTTTCATATTTTTGGATGTTCTATCTATTGCTTGCCGTTGGGAGTCGAAATAGGACTGAGAAAAATCGAAAAGTGTGCTTTGAAGCTTAAGAAAAGAATTTTTTAGGTTTTCGCGCCCAGTGGGATAATTCATCACCATCTACCTCTTCTCTGCTCATCAATGGATTGTTGAATCCCTGTGAGAGGTTGGTAGACTGTTTATTTTTCCATTCATGGTGATTACGGGTTCTGTGGAGGAGATTGGAAGCCGATGAGCAAGGTGTGCTCTATGGATCAAGTTTTATTTGTAAGATATTTTTATGGGCTTAATTAATTATAAGGTTAGTTGATTCAGTGGGAGTCTAGTTACGGGTAAACTGGTTTAAGTATGATTGGAGATGGACCAATCTGGTCCACTGTGGGACTGGTCCAGGGTTGGGGGTGGTATTATAAATATCAATGGTTAGAGTCCCCACAGCCACGGTGTTATTTTCTTCTCCTGCTCCCATACACAAAGAGAAGGTCAAGGGATCCCGACAGGCTGTGGAAGACTTTGATCCAAGCATTCCAAACATTCAAAGCATTCAAATCAAAGAAGGAAAATGATCAGAAATTAATCTACAACAAGAGGTATGTCTCTAATCATCTCTTTTCAATACCCATTGTATTCTAGTAATCTGTGTAGTGTGTTTGTCAGGGTTCATGGGAAATCCCATGGAAAAACCCAAAGATGATCTATCTAAAACTTCTTACAGTGGTATCAGAGCCACCTACACAGATCTAGAATCATGGGAAATCATTTTTAAAACTTTATGTTTGAATGAATTCAAAAAGGGGAGAGATTTTTCTCCCAAAATTCTCTTCTAACCTGTCTAGGGTTTGGACCTTGAAATTTTTTTTCGGACCACTAAAAAGCAAAATAAATTATACAGGATTGTAGGACTCGGAGAGACGGAGCCTGCGGCATAAAGTTGGTCGCTGGAAACTACCCGACGCGCCCTCACGGGCCGCCTGAAAAGGCGAGTGAGATCCACGCGCCGGGGTTGGAAAAGAAAAAAAAAAAAAAAAAAACTCTGACGGCGCCGAGTCATCGCCGGGTCGACTCGGCGCTAAATCGTGAACCCTAACGGGTTGGCTGGGTTGACTCGGGCCGAGTCTACCCGGCCCAGGCCCGCCAGGGCTGGCCCAGTCCGGACAAAGGGGGGGGGCAAACCTAGCTAGGCCAAGTGAGCAACCCGACCCGCCGACCCGACATTGCAACCCGGCAACCCGAACCCTGCGACCCGAAAGTTTGACCCGGTAACCCCGACCCAGTGACCCGAGATTTTGGCTCGGCAACCCGACCCAACGAATCGATATTTTGACCCGATAACCCGGATTTGTGGATTGGTTGGACCGATGGTTGAACAGCCGATTTACGGTTCGATTTGAGGTCCAGACCGTTTGGTTTTGGCCTGGACCAAAACATTAAAAAAAAAGGTTCTTTTTGTGGGTTCGGTCCGCCCATTGCCGAACCGGATAAACCGAACCGAACCCAGATGAACTGGTTCTAGCTGGTTCAGGATTCTAAAATGCGCAAGCCAACTTTGATCGTCGATTGTGAGAGCTAGGAGCGTCGGATTTTGATGCGGTTTTTTGCGTTGGTTTCGTATTTTGATGCTCTACAGTTTGGTACATAGTTTGATACAGTTTGATGATTTGGGAATTTATTTTTGATTAAAAGGTACCCCAAATTAATCCGATTTGCAGTTTTCAGCTTATTTATCAGTTATTTTTGTACCAGATGCATGTAGAATGTGTGCATGAGATTTTATTTATTGACCCACAATGTGCTACAAAGTAGGGTTTGAGGATATCATTGTGGAATTGAGTGGAACCCACCAATGTGGTACACCTAGTTTCATCATGATGTCTTCAAATTCAAAGTTCATGTATTTGTAAATGCTTGTGTAAGGGCGATGTACACCCAAATGTGGCATTGTCAAGTTTTGATCAAATTAAGATTTGTGGGTGTCATGTGAAGATTGGGTGGAATCCACCAAAGTGGTACACTCAGTTCCATCATGGTAGTCCTCAAATCCTAATTTGTACATTTACATATATAATAAATGATATATTTTAATACACTATTCTTTATGGTGTGAAAAGCAGCTAAGAAAGTCAGTGTTAACCCAAAGGTGGCATTGTCAAAGTTAAAGGTATGTTCATGCACATGAATTGAAAGGGTTTTGACTTTAGGGAGTCTCATTAACCCAAAGGTGGTGGGATTTTCGAGAGTCATTATTCTTTCGTAGTTATTGCACAGAAATTGAGAAGACCACTGCATGTTTATCCCAAAGGAGAATGTGTAGTTGGTTAACTCTTAGAAAATGATATTTATTTGCATGAAAGGGTTTTGACTTTAGGGAGTCTCATTAACCCAAAGGTGGTGGGATTTTCGAGAGTCATTATTCTTTCGCAGTTATTGCACAGAAACTGAGAAGACCACTACATATTTATCCCAAAGGAGAATGTGTAGTTGGTTAACTCTTGGAAAAAGATATTTATTTGCATGAAAGTTTTATATGGTTAATGCAAGTAAAGGGTATATGTATGAGTCTTCAATTGTTTGATACTGTATTTAAACTCATACACTGATGTGTTCATCCAAGTATGACTGTCCCAAAGAATGTTTTGATATCTATTTTTTTTCTCTTCCTGGGACAAAGAATAAAATTTATTATGAAAAGGTTGGAGACTAGTCTAGGATCGTTTGACCTAGATGTATCTTTCATAGTGGTTTACATAAGTTGTGAGGTATTCTACTATTGAGGTTATGTGTAGCAGTATTAAGATGAGAAATATTGCAAAGGAATTATCTAAGAAAAATCCAAAGGATAAGAATAATATTTTAGAGGGGGTCGAAAGATAGTTTATTAACCTATTTCTCTAGTACCAGTTATGCTGGAAATGGTAATGAGAGGAAGTTTTTTTTGGGAGCTGTTAACTATCATTGAAAAGCTCAAGGACAATGAGACCAATGTAATTGATATATTAAATATATTCCATTCCTTGCTAGAAAATATATATATTCAGATCTAGGTGGCTTACATTACCAAAGGGGAGAAATAGCTAGTGATAAGATTGTTGTTGGGTAACTCTAAGGTGGATTACTCATAGATGGGTAGATTGACAAAAGATAGGTGGTTTGACCAAGTACTGTTAAGCCAGATAAACATATCTAGAAAGAGATAATGGTTCTAGGACTCCCTAGGTTTTTGGGGTAGGAGAGTCTTGAAGACTGTTGGCTTGAATATTGTAAAGTTTCTTTTACATTCAAATGTTTTTTCTGCTTTTGATTTTACTTTGTTTTATGTGTATTATTTGACTTAGCATATTGTTCCCATATTAAAATATAATGATATTATTTGAAATATCGGAATATAAAGTTTTTCTTTTCAATTAAATTGAAAGAAATTATGCCTATGATGTTGTAAGATAAATGACTGCATGTAATGTTGATTGTATTTGTTATGTGATGTGGTGAATAGTTTTTCATGTTTGACTGTCCAATCTTAGGTTTGACTAGTTGTACCAGTCATAGTTGATCTCTAGGACAATGTAGAGACATGTTGAAAAGGTTTTCTTGGAATGGTTGAAAAGGTTTTGTCTGTGGGAGTCTTTAGATTCTCTTAGTCAGTGGGAGTGTTTAGATCTGCTTGGTTAGTGGGAGATCTGGTAATTAATGGTTTATCTGTAATTGATTGTTCTGTTTGTGGTTTAATGGGCAGGATTATTGGTGAGCATTTATTGCTTGTATGTATTTTTGATTATTTAAGACTTGTCAAAATTGTAAGGCAGTATTTAGCCAAAGAAGGCGGCATTTAGCCAAAGAATGCGGTATTTAGCCAAAGAAGGCGGTAATCCAAAGTAAGATATTAGTCCAAATTGGAGGCGGTTTGCCTATATAAAGTTGGATAATATCAAAGTGCGTTGACCTATAAGGATTTTAAGGTAACGGGATCGTGATAATTCGATCATTGGACTTAAGTATTCATCTCAAAGTGATTTATGTCATTAAGTACCTCTGTATGTGACTGACAGTAGGGGGTACACCGGATGTGTAGGAGTACTTTTCGCTGTTGTTCGACATTGGTAGGCTTGATAACTGAATTAAAGTAAAGGATGATTTTGGTGTAATTAGATTCCATGGCCACATTGGATCAATGGTGAATTTATAATTAATATAGCCCAAGTGGGAGATTGTAAGATATTTTTATGGACTTAATTAATTATAAGGTTAGTTGATTCAGTGGGAGTCTAGTTACGGGTAAACCGGTTTAAGTATGATTGGAGATGGACCAACCTGGTCCACTGTGGGACTGGTCCAGGGTTGGGGGTGGTATTATAAATACCAATGGTTAGAGTCCCCACAACCACGGTGTTATTTTCTTCTCCTGTTCCCATACACAGAGAGAAGGTCAAGGGATCCCGACAGGCTGTGGAAGACTTTGATCCAAGCATTCCAAACATTCCAAGCATTCAAATCAAAGAAGGAAAATTACCGGAAATCAATCTACAGCAAGAGGTATGTCTCTAATCATCTCTTTTCAATACCCATTGTATTCTAGTAATCTGTGTAGTGTGTTTGTCAGGGTTCATGGGAAATCCCATGGGAAAACCCAAAGAGGATCTATCTAAAACTTCTTACATTACTATCATTGAAGACTGTTCAAGGTTTCTCAAAGCAGTGTGGAGCTTCAAAAATTATTGTTGGCCATTCAAGAATATTGGTTGTGAGATTTTCTCATTCCCTATTTTTTTAAATGTTTTCTATGCATTGTATGCTAGTATAGGTGAACAGAAAAAGTAGAATACCTGTCTAGTTTGTGGGTTTCATTGTAGGGCAATTCTTATAAGCCCCAAAAATATTTTATTTGTGGTATGTTCAGTGGGTGCTGGACACTGGCTTTAAGCCTGAATTCTGGCGTTGTTACGCCCTCTCAGTTTTATGCTGGGAAAATCTAGGGTTAGTTTCCTTGTCTGTAAGAGACTAAAAGTTGAGTATTGAGTAAGTACGGAGCCCGTGGGGCATTACTCCGTGGACTAGCCATCACATACTGTGGTGGTGAACCACGTAATATCTCTGTGTTCTTTGTGTTTGCTTTCTGGTATATTTTGGAGTGTGTGGAATGGTTTGCAGGATGGATGTGCAAATCTGGTAGACCTGGCTACTGAGTGGTAGCGAGGTGGATTTCCATACACTTGTGTGTATTGACAAATCAAATATCCAACAGCTCTGGGCAGCATTGAATTTATCAGAGAAAAGTTTCAGACACTGATTCACCCCCCCTTTCAGTGTCATATCAAGTTCATCAGTTAATTCTTCAATTATGTGTATAGGATCGTAAATTGCTGAAAAACATTTTTGGTTTGCTATCAAGTATTATTGAAGACTTTTTGACAAACTAAGGTGAGAAATTCCTTTCCCTATGGTAGACTATTATGGTTGTTGCGGAATGCTTGATTGAAATAAAGTATGAGGTAGATGTTGTTGAGAATTATAGAGTGGGAAGTATTAATAGATATATTCAATGAATGTTATGTTAAAGTATAGAAAGATTTCTGTTTTCACTTTGATGTATTGATGTTAACATGCCAGATATCTATTGTTAAACGGATTGGTTTATGAATATATTTAGGTACTTGTATTGCTGAAATGTGTTTATTAATGAAAGAGAGTAGTTATTGCCTATATTATGGGACTGTTTTCGCTATGACATGAAATGGATTGCTGAGTTTAATTTGAGAGGATAAAACTATTGTATGGATTATTTAAGGGCAAAGCTGCTGGAACCATCATCACATATGTTTGATAATGTGTGGCTGACATTAGTAAAATTGTAAGAACTTCAAATAAGAATTGAAGGCATTGAAAAGAAATGAAATAGAACATGAAAAAGTATTATATTGCCATTAGCAAGTTATGCTGAAATTCAAGTAGGAATACGAAATAAGATTTTTAAGACATGACCAAGAAGGCGATTATCTCAACAACCATTGGCTTGATAACAATCTCGTGGAGTGAATTAACCAATGGGGTGTATATGGGAAAAATACGTAGATAACCCGGTGAGTCTTATACACCACTTATTATGTAAGATAAGGAGTATTTGGGCAAGATACATAGGTAACCTAGTGAGCCCAATACTCAATCTATTATATGAGAATCTAGGCAAAATACGTAGATAACCTAGTGAGCCCAAAATTCAACCTAATATGATTAATAAGAAGTATTCTGGGCAAGATACGTAGATAATCCGATGAGCCCAAATACCAATCTAATATGAAAAGACTGATATGCAAAATAAGAGAGTAAATGTATAAGATAAGCTACCTTGAATCTATGAATAAGAAAAAGTATAAAAACTTATGATAAATTAAGAGTTGGAAGTAAACTTATGGTTTTTTTTTTTTTAAGTAAGATTTATGTGAATAGTTGTCTGCTTGCTTGTATTTCTGTTAGGATAAGAACTTTCTTCACTGAGTTTTGGCTTGTTAGGGAAAATAATGGTTAACTGATGTATCCAACCGTAGAAAGAGGATTTCAGAAGGTAAACCACGTGGCATATATCCATGGCACTGGAAAGAGGGCATTGCGGTAAATATTGGAGGAAACTCATGTTCGACCCTCCAGTCTGACTTGGACAGGACATGACAGGTTGACAAGGATGGTTGGGCCATTAATGGATTGTCATTAAATGACCATAAATGCTGACAACAACCATTAATGGAAGATATGCTGATCTGACCTGCCGGTTCGTAAAATCTTGGTCCAAATCGACTATACGGTGGAATGTTACTTGATAGAAGCACTATGACAGAGACAATGTTTGGTGGATATGGGGAACATAGCCCAAAAGGGGGGTCGAAAACGATCCAAGGGGGTCGAAAGGTGGCTGACGTGATGTTATAACACTAACTAGGGGGTCGTAGGCCTGTCAACCTACTATGTCCTAAATAGCTAATAAACGAGTAGTGACAACCATGAGACAGCAGGCCTAAAAAAGAAAGGTTCACACTTGTAAGACCCGTGTCAAACTAACCCGGTCTTACCACCTTGAACCAGGTTTACCCATCATGGTCGAGTCAAATGGACCAAGGGCATGAAGGAGATCGAGATCCCAGGTATCAAATCGACCCAAAAACACTTAATTTTAAGGGAGGGTCGCACACCCGGCTAGGGCGGTCGGACCTCCCAAAACAGAAAGTCGGACCCTCAGTTTTGAAGGGAGGGTCGGACAGCTTAAGACCCTAGGGTCGACGGGATCATCGACCCTCCCATCGACCCTCGGTTTCTGACGAAACTGAAATTAGGAAATTTCTTAATTTTCGGTTGGGATTCTTTCCAAATCTCAATGGGACTATTATAGGACATTCCTACTCTATTTAAAGGACGTCCCTAAGCCACTTTCACTCCTTTCACAACCCTAATTGAATTGAGAGAAAGAGAGGAGAAGGAAAAGAGGAAGAAGAGAGGCAAGGAAGAGAACCTAGCAAAAAGGAGAAGAGTTACAGAGAAAGATTAATCTTCTCAGGTATGGATACTAATTCTATGAGTTTCTACAGACCTTAGATTAGATATGGTTGATTGTAGGATTTTGGAGAAACCCAAACCATCCATCCATGGTTAGGTTTTCATGGAAAACCATAGGAGGATGCACGAAAGCTATTTAGATGGATTATACATGGTTCTAGACCATGGAATGACTGTTGAATGAATGTAGGAAGCAAGCCATAGGACCCCAAACACGAAGAATGGATTAAAAGTGGAAATTGGACCAGAGTGCATCGAGGGTCGCACTGAGGGCCGATAGGCCATCCGACCCTAGGTGTTTCTGACCATCGACCCTCAGCATTCGGGAAGTTCAGAATGGAGGGAGGGTCGATAGACCCATCGACCCTAGCATCGACCCTAGCATCGACCCTCAGTTGACAGAATGGTTTTAAATTTTGAATTAATTCTAATTAAATTCTATCGACTTTGTTAGGTTTGCTAGCAATATAATAACAGTATAAAGGTGATTCTAAAGCTTGAAAAAATATCTATTAGCAAGCTAAGGTGAGGAACCTTAACCCCAAACTAAATTGGTTAATAATAAACTGTTTTCTATTCTTGAGTCCTATGCCATGTTTGATTCTATGCAAATATGTTTGTAATGCGCATACAACATGCCATCCAATATTTCTATTACTTGTTCATGCATATTTACTTTATTGTTTATAACATGATGATGATGATGATGATAGGAATAGGCATGTGCTTGTATGTGTGTGGTTGATGTACTTGATGCGAGCGAGTATCAGGGGAGGTGTGATGAGAACGTCAATAAACGTTAACCTTTGGCGGGTCTTAGCACTTTAGCTCTATCTCTAACTCAAGTCTTGTGCATTGACATCGTCGTATCGCCATTATCTTAGCAGAACTATTATGTTGTAGAGTATCAGGGGAGGTGGTCTCGGTCCTTGTAGTCTCTGACTCTACCGGGGGGCCTTAGCTCTATCTCTATGGGCATTCTGAGGGATGCTGGGGTGAGGCATTGGATACACTGTTTGGCATTAGGATTGATTAGTAGCGAGCCCAGTTTGTAAGTCCTCGCTAACAGGGGCTTACGTGTTAGTATAGCATTATATAGCAATAAACGTTAACCTTTGTTGTATAATGTTATGGTAGGGTGGATGGGGACGACGATAAACGTTAACCTTCGGGCGGACTTCCACACCCTGTGTATAGAGGCGGTGTCAATAAACGTTAACCTTTGACCACCCAACCTTTCTATTGCGCATTGCAAACTATAAATCAAGACCAAAGATATAAATTGATTTTTGCATGCATATGTAATGTTGCATTGTTTTGGCTACTCACTGAGCCGTGTTGTGTGCTCACCCCTCGACGTCGAATATTTTTAGTTGATGATGCAGGTTATACGGTTGAAGACTACATGAATACTCTTATGTACGGGACGGTAGCAGCTATGGACGCTGGAACTGAAGATGATACACACGACTTCTCTTGCGAGTGCAACTCGTGTATATTTGATTAAATATTTTTATAGGTTTCTTTGAATTTATAAAGACATGTATTTGATATTTACATAAGTATGTCTCAGTTGAAAACAGAATAATTTACTATTTAATTAATGGTATCATCTTAGTTTTCAGTTCATATTATTATAAGACTTCCGCTATTGTGTATTTACTCTGATTATGACTTGGGTGTATGGAGGTTCAGATAACGCGGGGATAGCCTATTTGAGATCCTGGTTGAACCGTTGGTTATTTAGCGGTTCATCACACCATTCTGAACAGTGCGGAATTGGGGTGTGACAACACTTTTGGTGAATCTATATATATATGTAACATGAAAACATGCAGAAGGATACACACTGTTGGAATACAAAGGAAAACTTTTCTCTCAATCTTGTTCTCTGTCTTATACCTTAGTTGCTTTCACTTCAGTTATTTTCATCTATCCAATTTCATGTTGTTAATATTTTAAAAAAGACTTTATATATATATATATATATATATATATATATATACATATATATATATATATATATATATATATATATATATATATATATATAAATATATATATATATATATATATATGGACTGAAATAATATGTAACAGGAAAAGCATACAGTAAATCAAAGATACCTATGTATTAACAATGTATGTATCTATATATATGTATATATATCATATATTTAAAAATGAAACATACATATGATCACTATGCGTACCTTATTTGCAGTAATCCGAAACAAAGAAAATGGGTTGAGTCGTGTTGGTACACTCTCCTTAAGACAGTATTTGCCCTCTATTGGTGCAGAAGGTTTCCTGCAAATCTGCCTCCAAGATGAAACAACCCCTTTGGAAGGATCCCCACTCAGCGTGCACACACTGATAGGTATATGCGGACCCGACGGCTAAGATCAACTCTTAGGAAAGAAAACACAGAATTCTGACTCTTTGATTAAACAAAGAATGAAGAGAGAGAGAGTTGGAGGGGAGAGAGAGAGAGATCGAACTCAATTGGAATGAATGAATAAGCATGGGGTCGGGCTCTATTTATAGGGCCCAAAGACTTCTTGGATGTGTCCACTGGATGGGGTGTGACCCTCCAGATGGACTGTCCAGATTAACCTAGATCTCAGATCTTGAGATCTACGGTCCGGTACCCCTTAAAGTGTAGAGATACATCTCTACATTTGAACCCTTTCCAAAAGGGTATCCGGGTAGGGGTGTGTCCGAATCTGACAAAACCCCATAGCCCGTAGCCCGTAGCCCGTAGCCCGTAGCCCGTAGCCCATCGCGGGTCGCGGTCCGGTCCGGCGCGCGCGTGCGTGTGTGTGTGTCAACCGAGAGCCGCTTCCATTTAGGGGCTCAAAAGATATGCGACACTCCCTATAAATAAATGTCTCTTCCCCACAAACCATAAGCAATGTGGGACTAAAAAGTCCTACATTGGTAATGCCAACTCAAACCCGAAAAACCAAAATTCCCGCCCAAACCGAAAACCAAATTTTGGAGCCAAATGGAAAATTTTGAATTTTGACATCTTTTTAAATTTATTTGGAAAAAACATTTTCCTTTGACTTTTTCCAACATTTCATGATAAAAAAGAGGAACTTCTTTGAACAACCACACCTTAGGGAACCCTTTGTTTGAAGAAGGAGCTCCAGTGTTTCATTGCGAGTTCCATATTGTCTATCTTGGTCAATCCCCTTACGGATTCCAGCGACAACATGGCTCACCCTTGTTATGTTGGATACTTTACAGATGATAATAGTGAAGGAAAGATTGAAGATGAAAGTCCAAGTGGGAGAATTATACCCATTGGTAATCCTAATATCTTTTGTTCATATTTTGGTTTTGTGTATTTTGTGATGTAATGTAATCTCATTGTGGGCAAGCAGGATTTTGGTGTTGTGCACATTTTTGTAAAGAATAGTTTAAAACTTCTATCTTTGTAATGAAACTCTTGTAGCCACCAGATACTAATCTCCTTTTGTTATAAGTCTTCTGTTATTAATTGGTTATTGAATATGAGATGGCATGTTATGAGATGATAGAATTTTCAAAAGAAAAATTTATATAGGTTTTCCATTACCATGCTTGTATGTTATAGACCTGACCACCAATCCAAACCCGATCCGGGTAGGCTCTCACAGGCTTCTACACTACCATTGAACCTTGACTTGATTTGTTGTTTTGTTATTCAATGCTCCCTTGCATCTTTGCTTTCTTGGTGCTTCATCGAGAATTAATTCTATGAATTGTTTAATTTGGTCCCTTGTATTTATCAGTTTATCACTAAATAGGTTTTGTAATATCTTTTCGGGTGTGGGTGCTGCATGTGATTATGAGTACATAAATATTATGATGCAAGATGACAATGAAAGGTGGTGGTGGACATGGTCCCTCTAAGTTTAGCAAATGGGTACCTCTGTAAAGCCCTATAGAAGAGATTCATTTGGGTATTGGGTCTGGCCTGTTTAGGTAATTTTCCAACCTCAGTTACAACTTCTATTAGTTCTTAGCTTTTGAGGGATCTATATTTCACTAATGAGGTATACAAATACTAAGTTTTGGATTGTTTTGAAGGTAGGGTTTTCGTTTTTGTTAGTTTATTTCTTTTTATTAATTAATTACAGTGCCTTTGTATCTCTCTTTTTGTGTCAAATAAGCATTAGCCTATCCATTATCATTTGGAACAAAATACATTTATCTTACAATCTTTTGATTTCTTCTTTCTTAATCAAGGAAGTTGATATCAATACCATATTCTATTTTTTGTCCTCATATCTTCTTTTTTTTTTTTTTATGATTAAATTAAATCTAATATTCTTTTCACATTTTGATAGTGTCTTCATCTTTAATTATGTGAACTCTAATTAAAGAGGAGATGGTGTATCCATCACTCCCATGCAATAAATTTTGGCTCTTACAGAAATTAAGATATGGGCTTATATGTGGATGCAATTATGGTGGGCAATTGTGATCATGTCTTACGTATCGTAGTATTATGGAAGTTCATGTAGATCTTTAGATGGAATTTTTTTTTTTATCAATTATTGGGAGTGTATTTTTGTTCGATTAGAAGAATTTTGGCATATGGACTTATTTGGCTCTTTTGTGAGGCTCCAACACTTAAAGTCATCCTAATCACATAAGTAAATAAAAGTTAATACGACCAAGAAAATAAACTTTTGCCATTGTTATTTTTTTTATTGCAACTTAAAAAAACTGGAGTTTCGATTCTATTAATGGTGACTATGAGCTTCTAATTGTTTTTTTTTTTTGGGATATGTAGATAAAAAAATTTAAAATAAGTATAGAAATAAACTTCTAAATGTTGGTCACAATTTGAGTAAATTAGCAAACAATTTTGAGACTATTTTTAAATCCTAATAATAATAATAATAATAATAATAATAATAATAATAAGAAAAATTTTCATCTAACCCCCAAAAACTATGTCAAATTCGATCTACTACCCAATGGTTTCTAGAAATTCTAACCGGTCCCATTTAACTGACAGACTTAACTGAACATGTGAGTAGACATTTCTACCCTTTATATTTGAAATTTTAAAACATTAAAATGAGATAAAGTTACTAATTTACCCTTTCTTTAAAACATTAAAATGAAACTCAAAAAAAAAAAAAAATCATAAAATTTCCACTTGCAAGTTGTATCTCAGATCGGGAACTGAGAATCATTCATGATCGATAACGATTACCATAGCCGGACAGAGTTGCAGGTTTTATATCATCATCATTAGCACTCCATTACCTAATCTTTAATGATCTCAAACCCTTCCAACTCAAATCCAGATTCATTAAAAAGAGATATATTTTACTTTGATTGCTTGGTCATTTCGAAATCTAGGTCAAGAAGATCTAGTCCTTTCCAGATCTCGATTATCCTGATGTTCTGCAAGTCTCGCTAAATGAAGCTTTATTTTATTGTTACTTGTCCTCGATTTTATAGAGATGATGTGGAGCCGTAAGGAATTTTTGTTCTGAAATCATGTGTCCCTCTTCTCGGACTCTCTCTCTTAATCTGCCCATCAACGGCCTCACTCCCTATCTTCTCTCCTTCTTACTTCTTCTCCTTCACTTTTCTCCCACAATCCCTCTTTTTTTTCCTAAAATTTCTTTACCTTCCCCTCTTCTCGGACTCTCTCTCTCACTCTCGCCACCGACGGCCCCATTCCCTATCTTCTCTCCTTCCTACTTCTTCTCCTTCACTTTTCTCCCACAATCCCTATTTTTTTTCCTAAAATTTCTATACCTTCCCCTCTTCTCGAACTCTCTCTCACTCTGGCCACCGACGGCCCCACTCCCTATCTTCTCTCCTTCCTACTTCTTCTCCTTCACTTTTTCTCCCACAATCCCTATTTTTTTTCCTAAAATTTCTTTAACTTCCCCTCTTCTCGGACTCTCTCTCTCACTCTACGATGGCCCCACTCCCTATCTTCTCTCCTTCCTACTTCTTCTCCTTTCTCCCACAATCCCTATTTCTTCTCCCGTAATCTTCTCTCAATCTCTATATAGATCCCCTTTCGTTTCTTGCTTAGATTGGACTCATCCGTAAAACCTTTTAACTGAAAAAAAAAAACATAGCAACAAAAACCCTTAAGTATCTTTAGAGAAACGAAAAAAAAAAAAAAATTGCAGACATTGAACTCCGACGTAGGAAACGATCAGAGGAGGATCCCCTTGTTTCTTGCTCTTCGTCTCCAAATTTCTAGGGTTTGTGAAGAAAGAAACTTAAAAAATAGATGGGAATAAGGGCATTATTGTCTTTTACTTTTGGAATAAGGGTATTATTGTCCTAATATTTGCAACTAACGGGACTCTACTAACGGGTGGGGTCTCTTTGATTAACGTTGAAAAAATTTTGGGTGGTAGATGAGACATTTGGAAGTCTTTTGGGTGCTAGATGAGACTTTTGAAACTTTTGGGGGTTAGATCGAATTTGACATAGTTTTTGGGGGTTAGATGAAATTTT
The DNA here is from genome assembly GCA_028583415.1 of Protea cynaroides. Classification (NCBI taxonomy): domain Eukaryota; kingdom Viridiplantae; phylum Streptophyta; class Magnoliopsida; order Proteales; family Proteaceae; genus Protea; species Protea cynaroides. Next base: position 100,520,042 of record CM053276.1, on the reverse strand, counting down.
TTCTAATAATAATAATAATAATAATAATTTAATGTGATTTATTTTTATGTAAAAATTCTCGGACTCATTGAGGAACATAAGCCTTCAATGGATTCAAATGTATCACTGCAGCCATTGTATAGGGAAAGGCAAAGTTAATACTCCCTTGCAATAGATAATGGTGGGTCCATTCATTAAACATATAGTTTGGTAAATGGTATATGATTGGTTACAACTTAGCAAAGTGTGTTGATTATAAATTTTAGAAATTTTACATTAATTTTACATCCAACCAAACAACTCTGCAAAATTAATTTCACTCACTTCGTGTGCAACCAAACGACCCAAAATGGAAAACAATTTCTCTTCAGTTTGCATTCCCCTTGCAACCAAATAGAGCTTGAGGAGCACACAAATTTTAAGGGCTTGTTTGATAAAACTTCTGATTCTAGATTCTATAGATTCTGACTCCTAGGGAGCCATTTTGGAGTAGAAACGCGTTTGATAAGTCTGATTGGATTCCAACTCCCACAAAGTGAACCAGATTTAAAATGGCTCCAGAATCCAAATTTTTGGAGTTATAAATACATGCTCCAAGCTGTTGGGTCAACTTTTTGAGAGAAAAAAAAGAGTCGACTTTCACATGACTCTCCCTTGACCACCACCACCACCACCCACCATGGCCATCACAACCACCACCATAGTCACCACCCACCACCACCACCGCCGCCGCCACCACCCACCACCCAGTTCCACCATCGCCACCACCACCACCACCACTACTACCACCACCACCATCACTACCGCCACTGCAACCGGAACTACCACCAACACCACCACCACCAGCACCACTACCATTGCCATCACCATAACCACCACCACCGCCACTGCCACCGCCCCGCCACCACCCACCACCCACCACCACCACCATTACCCACCACCACCATCATCACCACCACCGCCACCAACTACGCTGCCACCTCTACCACTACCACCAACACTGCCACCACCACAACACCGCTACCACCACCCACCACCCACTATTGCCATTACCCACCACCACCACTGCCCACCACCGTCACCACCCACCACCACCACCCACCACTACCACAACTGTTTTTCCACCACTACCACAACTATTTTTCTAGACTTCAATTGAGGGATAGTGTGTTATCGGATATGTTTCTAATCCAAAAATGCTCTAGAATCCATTTCATAATTGCGTTATCAAACAAGTTTCTACTCCAAAATAATTCTGGAGTAGCCTGGAGTAGAATCCAAATTTGAACCAGAATCTAGAATCCAGAAGCAGAAGTTTTATCAAACGGGCCCTAAGTCTTTTCGCATTAAAATTTATGATGTAAAATGTCATACAACAAAGTATAAAATCAGAATTTATCTTGTAAAATATAACCACCATAACTAAAACCCCGAAGTATATGTCACATCCTTATGCGAACATTGTCAAGAGAAATTGATGGGCCTGAGTTATGCTACCAATCATTATCTTTATGACCTTGGTTTGCAATTGGAATAGTTTGAACAAACACATTGGCCTATTAGTACTAGTGCACTAGTTGTGCTCAATCAAGACATGGGATGATGACAAGAACAGAACCTTGAACATAAAAATTTGCAAAAGAGAGGTCCAAAAACTTGAATAACAAATGGTCTCTAGGCTCCCCTATTTATGGAGTTGATGGTGCACCTTTCAAGGCTCCTCTTTGAAAGGGTATGGCCCTTTAAAGGGGTACCATCTGTTAGAAAATTATAAGTTTAGGGTTTCCAAGAAACTCATTCTTCATCCATACAGTAGCCCTAGAACACAATAGAGAAACCATAAACAATGAATATAAAGACATACCTGTCTGTGAAGAGATTAATTTCCATACGCTCCCACGACGCTCCAAGCTTTGATCAAAATCCCTCGGCTACAGTCTTCCACAGCCTCCAGAGGATATCCTGACGTCTCTTGCTAATGGGTGCAGAGAACTGATTAACCGTGGTTGTGGGGACTCTAACCCTGTATTTATAGAATACAGATGTAACCCTAAAACCCTTCCCACAATAGAATTAGGGTTACCAAGCCTATCTCATACCGTGTGACGAATCAAACCAAACCGGTTATATCGTGTCAATTAGATTCTCACTGAATTAACTAGTTTAGGTAATTAATTAAGCCCACATAAATCTAACACCATCAACATCTAAAAAAGGTGTATATACAAAGGGTGAGCTCACAACTTAGCTCAGTAAGGAAAACAAGACAATGCAATAAACAGAGATGCATGGAGTAACATCTGGTATAACTTACAAGGTACTATAGTAAGGATAGACTGCCTCCACACCTCCATGCACGAGAGTGTGAACACACCCAATAATCAGGCTACAATCAACACTACTGTTGTTGTCCCACATCACTCACTCCTGTATAGAGATAGAACTAAAGTCTGGTGGTCAGACAATAATCCACACTGCCACGTCCTCCCCCCGATACTCTACACCGTACCAACACATACACCTCTATTGGCAAGGGCTTGCAACTGGGTTCCATTAGTAACCAATCTTACATGTCATCACAGTATCCATGACCCTACCCCAACATGGCTCCTTAAGGAATAGAGTTAAAGCTAAAGTCTGATGGTCAGGCTACAATCCATACTACTGTGTCCACCCCCTAATACCCTACCTGTACCAAGCATGCTAAGATAGATGGCGATACGAAATGTGTTAGTATGGGGAATGATCAAAGGCTCTAAGCCCTTCCCATTTCACACAATAACAAAAACATACACATGCCTAACATTCATAATTTAGCATGAATAACATGTATAAACAGTTAATAACATAAATAAAGATGACATGTTATATGCACAAACATCACACAACAGAAACAGATAGCAAAGGTTTACTGTTATTAGTTATTTAGGTTTGAGTCTTATTTCCTTACCTGACACTTGATAACAAGTCTTCTCTGCATCACAAAGTCCAACCTCACGGTCCACACATCCTAGACAACATTAGGAATTAATTAAAATTAGGTTTGAAGGGTTCAAGTTGGTCGGAACCAAGTCTGGACTAAAAAACATTTTAAAATCACACATACCGGTTGGACATTAGGGCACAGTGTCAGACTGGTATGTCCAACTAAACAACTCTAAAAAACTTCCAGAATGGTATCGACAGCTTGTCCGATCAGACTTATGTGCCACGGGTGTCTAACTGGACAAGCTCCGTAAGTCCAATTCTGACCTCCTTTTCAGTTGATCCTTGACTTGGCTTCCACTAGGGTTTCCCTAACCATTCTAGGATTAAACAAGGTATTAGGATTAGTTGAGACTACTCATTCGTTTCCTTTTATTCCTATAACCATAACTTTAAAAATCCCTACATACAGATCTAGGGTTTTTCAACGGAACTAAGGCTTTGAATCAACACCTAGCCTTTTCAAATATTGATCCTAAACTAACAATATCCTAGGCAACAACACAGGTATGGAGCACTCATCGTTGGTCGTAGGATGATGATGCTCTTCTTCCCAATGGAGTTTTCCTCCTGTAGAGCTTCCTCATTCCCACTGCTCCTCTTTAGATCTCCCTTTTAGATTCTAGGGTTTATGAGAGTCAACAAAAGGGCCTAAGGAGGAGAAGGAGTCAATATATAGAGGAGGATAACAGTCTAGGAGGGTTTCCCACGTATAGAAGGTCTCCAAGAATCAGATTTGGAAGGTGGGATCCACTAGAGTCCATTCCCAATTGAAACAAGCTAACCGGTTGGACATACCGGTCAGACTTCATGAGACTAGTATGTCTCAACCAGTCAGACCAGACAACTTTCTTCTAAGTTTGATTCGTTTGATTTTCATACCTGGACTTGTGATTCGTCATCCGACCGTCTCTTCTGGCCCGGTTATAATTGAAAGACCTATCACGACACGAAAATGTAGGTTAGACCGGATTCGTGGAGTGCAGGTCTTATATTTAACATGTCAAAACTTTAAAAGGCAGTATTTAGCCAAAATGACAAAGACAATATTCAGCTAAGAAAGACAACAAGGCGGTATTAAGCCAAGGTTTAAAGGCGATATGCCAGGATCTGTTGTTCACCCAGGTTAATAGCTCTGCGCTATGGTATTGGGTAACATCAAGTCAATTACCTATAAGGTTTTAAAGGCAACTAGATCGAAGGTGATTCAATCAGGTTATGGACTCTCATGATAAGGTTATTTTCATGGTATTATCTTGGGACGACTCATGCCATTAAGTAAACTTTTGTCCTTGATAACAAAAAGGGTATGTCGTATATTGAGGTATTTTTTTTATTGTTGTTCGATATTAGTCTGATTGTTGGTTGGATCAAGTTTATAACAATTCATTTGAATAATTGGATTACATGGCCACACTGATTGATGATAGTTTTGTAAATTAATGTAACCCAAGTGGGAGATTGTTAGATTTATTTCTAAATCTATTGGTCAACATTATTTATATGCCTAATCTACTGGTGGGAGTCTGACATTATTTGGTATGCTGGTCTAAGCCTTGGATTGTTAATTGCCAAAGATAAAACTTTACCTATTCATTATGGGAATGAATTAGGATAAGTGGTAGTATTATAAATACAGGAGTAATAAGTCCCCACAGTTACTGTTGAGATCTCTCCATTAGCACCCATAGCAGGGGAGAAGAAAGATCTAGTAGAAGGCTGTGGAAGACCCTACTCAAGGGCTACTTCAAGTAACGATTGAAAATCAATCGTTTACAAGAGGTATGGATCATTCTAACTGTTTAAATAATCTCTCTGTATTCTAGGTATCTGTATGTGGAATAGGGTATGTGATGAAACCCTATTAATATTATTCTAAAAAAATGCTCCTTCGGAGTTGAGCTTCGATTTGAAGTCTACAATCACACATCTGCCCTTGTCCTCAATTACTGTGGAGGATTATAACTTAGACGCTACGGTGTACAAGGACATGGTTGCTTTGGATGTACAAGCAGGGGGCAACGAGCATGACGCATCATGCGAGTGTCACTTCTGCGTGTACCTTTAGGATTTCAGTTATTTATTTTTAGTTTAATTATAAGACAATGTAATAAAGTATAATTTTATGTGTTGGTATATTGAATAATTTAGATAATTTATTTATCTATAAGTAGAAACTCAATTCATTTATTTAAAGCCTTTCATTGCTATTATATATTCTGATTATGGTTAGTGTGCATTTGTTTATGTGTTAATACGGTTTATTGAGATCCTGGTGTGAATTGTTGGATTGGTAGTGGTTTACTCACACTTTTGGTTCTGCCAGAATTGAGGTGTGACATCAAACACATAAAAATTATGTCTAGATTAGCAATAAAATAAAAGTTGAATCATGAAATAAAATCATGGTATAAAATAACTGTGCCTATAAAATCCACAGGTAAAAGAGTAAATACAATCAAGTATCAATAGAATATAAAAGGTCTATACAAGCACATTAAAAGACTCAACGATATCCATACTAAAAACATGACCCTTTAAAACTCCCACTGGTAAAGCCTTTAACCAAAGATCTGCTATCATATTGTCTGTTGAAATGTGCTCCTTAAAAATGTGATTCTCGTTGACCTTTTCTCTTACCACTATATACTTGATCTTTATATGCTTAGAAGTACCTGATTTCTTATTGTTTTTACAAAGATCAACTAACTTGTTGTCATAATACAACAACAACAGTTTAGAGATGGTATCCACAACATTCAACCTAGAAATGAAGTGTAAGACCCGCACTCCATAAACCCGGTCTAAACCATTGATTTCATGTCGTAGCAGGTCTTTCGATCATCACCGGGCCAGACGGGACGAGCGGATGACAAACAGGTACGAAATCGGATCAAAGACAGTCAAATAATCATCATTTTATGTTGACCGGTCGATGGTACCGGTTCTGGTACCGGTTGATCGGTCAGCTCTGCGCAGCTGACTACGGAGATCCGGAATTGGATCTTTGCGGGTCCCACTTTCCTAAACCCTAATACCTGGACTTTCCTAATCTTAATAGGGTTACTAAACCCTAATCCTAGCCAATATAAACATCTCTAAACCTTCTCAAATCCTTCCCATTATCTCTCACAAACCCTAGAGAGAAGAAGGAGGTTGGAGAAAGAGAAGGAGCTAGGAAGAAGAAGGAAGTGCCGCCATTGTCGTTCGACGACGCCCACTTTACGGCAGTCGACGGTAAGTGTTTTAATCATTCTTCTTACTCTATGACTCTAGGATAGTTGTGTGGGTGGATCAATACCATGCAAAGTAGGTATTGATCTAAAACCCTAATGTGCCGTCAAACCCTAGATTCGAGTTCTAGGTTGATCTTCGTCGAGACTAAACTTGAATGAGTTGGAGATAACTCTAACTCAAAACCCAGACTTAGAATGGATAAGAGAAACCCTAGAAATCCATGGAGACTGATCGACGGCAGTCGAAAAACCTAATGTATGGTCTTCCAGAGACATACCGGTCGACCATACCGGTTGCTAGTTTTCTCACAGAGCTGCAACCGGTATGTTGCGACCGATCAGCTCTGAAAGGCTGGTTTTAAACTTTATTGGTTTTTCGACCAACGTGAAACCCTAATAAATTATTCTAATGAAACCCTAATACTATTGTAGGATTTTGTGATATTCCGTTTGGATCTTGCGACGTGGAGCAAGTTATCAAACGAGCGTCAGGTAAGAGAATCTGACCTAAACCCTAATAATTAATGGACAGTAAATCGTTGTTAATAATCTGAAGATATATAATGTGATGTTTGTGCATATTCACATGCCATCTTTTACTTTCAGTTATTATTATTGTTCATGCATGATAGGATGTGATTGTTAGGCATGTGATTATTTTCGTTGGTGTGTGGAGTGGGGCGTGGAGCCTGGGATCATTCCTCACACTGACACTTTTGTAGTGTTCTATTTCAACATGCTTGGTACGGGTGGGGCATCAGGGGAAGGTCGTGGTACGGTGGTCTCCGATGTTGATGTTGGCCTAGCCATGGTTATGTGGCACTGTGGTCTCTGATGCCGACGCTGGCTTGTCTACAATGCTTTAGTTCTATCTCTATGCCGTAGGGAGTTATGTTGGGATAGGGTCTACCTGCGTATTGTTCTATCCTAGTGTGTTAGTTGCGGATAGGGTATCAGGGGGAGGTGAGGTATTGTGGTCTCCAGCCCGGCCTGGACGCTCTAGCTCTATCTCTATGCCATAGATGGCTGTGCTGGGATAGAGCTTACATTGATGACATATAGGATTGGTTAATTGCGAGCCCAGTTTACGAGCCCTGGCCAGTAGGGGCTTAGGTACTGGTATGGGTAGAGCATCAGGGGAGGTACGGGGATATCTTAGCTCTATCTCTATTTCATGATGGGTGCATGTGGGCCGATGGTGGTGTGATCCATGCTGTGCCACACACTCGTGTATAGAGGTGCGGGGGCCACCAAACCTTTCTATAGCACATTGCAAACTTAAACCAGACCACAGCATAAAATGATTGTTACTCATGCATAATATTGTGAAACTGTCTGATTATCTTACTGAGCTAAGTTGTGAGCTCACCCTTTGTATATATACATATTTTTAGATGTTGATGCAGGTTACACAGTGGACGACTACGTGAACGCTCCGACGTATGGTGGCGTTGCTGCTATGGATGTGCAAGCAGGAGAGGACGAGCATGACGCTTCATGCGAGTGCCCTTTTTGCGTGTACCTTTGATTAGTTTTTAATTATTTTCAGTTATTTTCAGTTGGATTAAATGGGTGTAAAGATATTATATTTTATGTTTGAATTTGAATAATTAGATATTTTATTTAAATTTATCAATAGATTCTCAGTTCATTTTATTTAAAGACTTTCGCTGTATTATTATATTCTGATTATGGTTATGTGCAATGGTTTGTGTGAGTGGACACGATCTATTCTAGATCCTGGTGTGAATCGTTGGTTCAATGACGGTTCACTCACACCATTCTGGTTGGTTCAGAATTGGGGTGTGACATGAAGTCCATCAACTAAACCACTTGCTTTGGGGTTTCAAACGGTATCACGAACTTTGGCTGCATAATAGAAGAAGTCAGAATAAATTATATTGTATTCCTCCATATAATAGCTCCTATAGCCATCACAAAAATATACCTTGACATGGATTTCCTATCTTCAGTACATCCACTGAAATCCGCATTAGAATATCCAACCACCTCTAAGGTATCACTACGGCCATGAACAAGGATATAGTCTTTAGTCCTATGTAAATAACGCATAACTTTCTTAGCCGCTGTCCAGTGAGCTATCCCTGCATCTGATTAAAACTGTCCCAGCACACTCACCGCAAAAGCGATGTCAAGCCGAGTACAAACCTGTGCATACATCAAACTCCCTACCACAGACGCATAAGGCTTGCCTGTCATAGACCTCCTTTTAATATTATTCCTAAGGCACTGTATCTCTTAAGCACATGATCAATGAAGGCCTTTTCGGATTGTCTCAATAGTCATCGACTTCTATCAAGTTTGATCTCAATACCAAGAATGAATGAGCTGTCATCCATATCTTTCATCATAAAATTTTCTGACAGAAAACGCTTGGTCTCTACAAGTAACGCCATGTCACTACTGACAAATAGTATGCCATCATCATACAAGACTAAAAAAAAAAAATATATCTCCCACTAGTCTTGGGATATATGCTTGGATCTTTGCATTCTCAACAAAATCAAATGAAGATATAACATGATATAACCTGGTCAAACTTCAAACACCACTGTTCGGAAGCTTACTTAAAATCATTCCATCTTTATCCTTTACCTCAACCTTCTGGTTGAATCATCCTATTGAGAAAAAATGGTTTTTACAATTGTTTCATATAGTCACGACAAAGATCAACAAATTTAAGTCAATGTCTTCTCCCTGTGTGATTCTTCTTTGCTACAAGTTTTACTTTGTAGCGATCAATTCTTCTACTAAAATCACACAACCTTGTATACCTATTTTAAGACTACATGCATACAATTCTTCGATAAATACACAAGATCCAAACCTTGCTGTTGTCCAAAGACATCAACACATCTTTTATAGACTTCAATCACTTTAAGGCGATATAACTATCGATAGCTTGCTCAAAACTATTGAGATTTTTCTTTTGTCCAATGCCAAAAACATCCATTATGAGGTATAGTATATGATTGGATGAAATAACAAATTTATGTGGCCTTGTGAATCTTTACTTTGCATCTTCTAGTTCTATTATCTTATCATTTTTCAATAATATTTTTGTTATTTCAACTGGTTGTTCCATAGTAGTTTCCATGGGGTTTCATCAAATTTTAAATTTCTTGACTGTGACAACCCACTAGCACCATCAATGAATCTAGCGTGATTGGTTTCTACTATCCTATTTATTGATTTGAGACAATAAAACCAAAATTCTTTAGATCTTATTGGACATATTAGAAAATAACAGTTCAATGTCCTAAAACCAACCACTCTCTCATTAGGGTTATGAAATCATGTTTTCGCTAGATAATCCCAAGCATAAATATTGCTTAAACTGGGATTGACTTACTTGGCATCCTATTAATAATATAGGATGCAAAATTCATTGTTCCAACAAGATCAAATATACTCTTATGCTCTTAATCACATTTATTTACCACTTCTTTTGTTGTTAAATCTCAAGCATGATTCTCAAGTCATAAGTCTTAGCACCAATAAATATTTGGACAAAAGTATTAGGGTATAGATTAGTATGATATGGTCTATTTTAACACTTATCTCATTTTTTAGATTTAACAATTTTAATCATTTGATAAAGATTATCCAATAAATCCAAGTTGCGAATAGTTTTCATTTTCCTTTTCTTTTAAATAATCCCCATATATGTATATGTCATCAAACTTTAGGGGTTTCAGAAAATCATTTTTTACCTTCCTTTATAAATTTCGCTCAGATACAAGTCTTAAATGTCTATACCAATGATGAGAGTTAGGGGTATAGAGTTTTCTTTCAAAAATAGGTAAACTACCAAAAGTAAAGTAATGGTTTTAATATTCCTATAGGTTTGGACTATAACTAGTATTCAAGTTTTCGAAACTCCGGCACCCTATTCACTTAGATGATTCATAGATCTTCTGCTTTTCCAGTTTAGCCTGTCCAGCTTTATAATTTTTTTTATACATGTCCTTTCTGAGTCACATTACAGGAATTCCTTTTCCTTGACACTAAGATTTACTTAAAAAGGTGTTTTCATTTTTTTCTTTGAATTTCTATCCTTATTGCCTTCGCCTCAGTTTTACCTTTTTTTAGGATGATATAGGTCACCAGGATTTGACTTTGTAGTTCTAGTAAGATGCAAAAGTCAATTGAATCATCTCAGGAGGTTTTCTTATCCTTAAGCTTATCAGTGTTAGCTGATGGCTCCAACTTGAGCTTCTTCACACTCCAACACCATTTTAAGTGGTACAGATAGGCTTAGGTAATAAATATTTCTTCGTCCTTTTTTGAAATCTTCAATAATATTTGGATTTCTCTTTAAATAACATTTTGCAATGTTCCAGGATGTGTTTTAGTCATTTTAAATATAAGATGACTCTTCAACTCTTTTAATCACTTCAAATTTTTTTGCCTAACTCTCCTTTATGTATTCCTTAGTAGTGTCTTTTATCATGATACTGCTTAGCATAACCTTTGGAACTGAATTTCACATAAGCTATATGGATTTCCTGTTGGAAGATTCATAATTCTCCATTTTCATAACTTTACCTGGAGAACGCTATTCTCAATGGTAAGGGCAATAATTTTATCCTCTCTAAGAACTAGGTCTAAATCCAGAAATCCTAGTTGTTTCTTAACTACCTTATACCAATTTTCAATAATGTGATACATACAAAATAGGAAGTCAAGCATGAGTAATACCAATGATTGAAATGAGATAGTAATTACTAGATGAGTTTCATTTACAATGCTATACATACATTTATAAATCCATGACTCATACATGCAAAGAATAAATTAAGCTATCAAAACGTAATAATCAAACAATTATTTCCTTATCTAAGAATCAATCGAACTACATAGTTATCCTTTAGGACGAGGATGCACTAATCCTCTCAAATATCTGGGCAAAACTGTCAAATAATTATTATATTTTTTCAAGAGTAAACCAAACTACATACTTATCTTTTAGGACAAGGATGCACTGATATTATCAAATATCTGGGCAAAACCGTCAAAGAATGATAGGGTTGAAAATCAAACCACATTTGGGTGAATGAAACCCTAAGCCAAATATTTTTATTTTTCAAGTGCATGTAACATTTTAATCTTGACAATGCCACCTTTGGATAGACAATGTCATTCTTTGCTGTAGTCACAAAGTGAGAATCTTTAGCAATATCATCTATGGGTGAGCATGTCCTTCTTTGTTGTATCTTGTAAATACATAAATATTGGATTTGAACATATTATGATAAAATCAAATGTGCCACTTTAGTGACCAAACTAAGTCCTCACACAACATCTATAAATCCTAACTTGAACAACTTGAACAATGTCACCTTTGGATGAACACTTGTCAATTTTTGGAGCATTTATAAATACAGATACTTGAATTTAAACAAACCATTATAAAACAAGGTGTATCACTTTGGTGGGTTCCATCAAGTTCCACCATGATGTAAACAAATCCTAATTTACAGTTCATGTGAGATATTTATTTAACCATGAATGTTTTTAAAATACAACTTTATAAGTCTAAACATTCACATAAACATGCATATTAGTTCAACAATCAATTTGATACAATAATTTAAAAAAAAATCAGTAGAAAAATTATAAATCAGGTTCCTATAAAGCATTTCTCTATGATAACATGCTTCCCAATATATCAAAATGTACCAAACTATATATCAGATTGAAGAGCATTAAAATGAAGTATATTGTAAAAAACTGCAGTCCAAACGGACATTCCATACGGCTGCACGCACGAATTGATTTCCTCAAGTTAAAAACCTAAAAACAAATAGACCCTTAAGAAACCCTGGTCGGTTTAGTTCTGACTCGAAAATTTCTGTCTGGGTTGGTTTACCCAAGATTGGCTCGGTTCGATTTGGCTTGAACGAATATATCTTCTTTTTTTTTTTAATTAAATGCCTTCAGACCGAACCACTGGTCTGTTTGGGATGAGCCACCGAGTTGGTTCATTGGTTTGACCATCGGGCCAACTCGGTTTAAGAAGATGGGTACTGGGTCAAATTTTGGGTCTTCAGGTTGGGTTTTTGTGTAAAAAATTTGGGTTCATGGATCAGGTAAGCGGGTCGAAAATGCTGGGCCTTTAAGCCGGCAAATCAGGTCATGGACTGGGTAACTAGGTTTGGTAATCGGGTTGCCCAATGGACTTGGTCAACTGGGTTGACCAGGCCGGGTCGGGCATAAGTGTGGGTACATGCTTGCTCGGTCTGCACCGTCTGGTCAATCCGACCTAGCCTGAGTCAGCTTGACCGAGCTGATCACGGTTCACTGCTAGTAATATATATTTTTTTATTAACCCACGAGTGGATTTCACTAGCTTTTTCCGTCGGAGGGTGGCGGTGCGTCCGACGGCTGAAGGCAGCGAGTTTTATACCACCGTCACCGTCTCTCTAAGCTTTACGCAGTGGTATAAATTTTTTTGATTTTTGATGGTCCAAAAAATTTCAATTGTAACAATCTCACATGGGTTTTGATCAAAACCAGAATGAAAAACAATTAATTCAATCATATCATTCATCTCTATTAGGCCTTATTAAATCAGATCTCATCGATCTTAGGTCCGTATGGACTGCTCTAATACCAATTGTTAGAATAATATTGATAGGGTTCCATCACGTACTCTCCATTCTTATGCTCTCCTCGGTGATGACATCGTCATCGGGGACGCACAGGTTGCATCCGTCTACCAAGATGTAATTATCACACATACATATACCTAGAATATAGAGAGATAATTTAAACAGTTAGAATGATCCATACCTCTTACAGACGATTGATTTTCGACCGTTACTTGAAGTAACCCTTGAGTAGAGTTTTCCACAGCCTTCTATTGGATCTTCCTTCTCCTCTGCTATGGATGTTGATGAAGAGATCTCACCAATGGCTGCAGGGACTTATTACTCTTGTATTTATAATACTATCATTTACCCTAATTCATTCTCATAATGAATAAGAAAAGTTATATCTTTGGCAATTCACAATCCAAGGCTTAGACCAGTCTACCAAATAATGTTAAACTCCCACTAGTAGATAGGCAAGTAAATAATGTTGACCAATAGATTTAGAAATAAATCTAACATATTTAGACGACTTGCAAGCAATTGTTGAAGTTGGCCAAAGGAGCATCGAAAATTGAATTCGGTACTAAGGTTGCTTCCTCATGTTTCCCAAATATGAAAAAGTAAAGGACAATTGTTAATACCATAATCTATCGGGCAATAGTGGAATGACACATGTCCCTGGATTCAGGAGCATCTATATCAAAACACGTGTCATACACGTGGCAACCCATAATTCAAATAGATAGTTTACCAACTTGGTGGGAAGCATATTTTTCAATCGGTGCATACAGGCCGAACTCTACAGACCTGTACACTGGCAACCGCTCTCATGACAGTCGTAGGATCTTTATCCAACACTCCTATATATATTCACAAGCACGAAGATAAATGGATGAATAATTTTACATCCACTCTAATACTCAAACCTTACCCCATTCTCAAAAAAGTAATTGTTCTTACATATTTCATACTGCTTGTTCTAAGAACTGACTTAATCATCGGAGTGGCCACCGGATTATCCAATCCATCCCTCGATGAGATTTCCTTTGTTTTCAAGTTCATACCTTGAATTTGACTAAACCGTCTGAAGTCAATTTGTACGTGGTCAACTCAGATATACCGTATCCAATTCGGATACATCGTGGACGACTCAACCAGAAGGCCTATAACTCGACTAGACTAGTTTTCAAGAGCAACATTCTATAACTTTATGGAAATGCAAGACTTTGAGAAAGGAACATATAAACCTAGTGGCAGAATGAAAATTTCAAACAAAGCTACCCAAGTGGTAAGAAAACTCAAATAATAGTTGTGATGGCAAAATTGTAATTATATTGAAGTTGAGAACCTGGGTAGGGAAGGTAAATAGGAACTAGGACAAACCTATAATTAATAAAAGAAAACAGGACTATCTTGGGCTTTAATGAAACTAAGCATTGATTAAAATAGTGCTGTTAGGGTTGCGACAGGACCGGGTTTAGCCGAATATTTACAAACCCAAACACTACCCTCGGTCCCTTAAAGCTAGCCCTAGCATGACCTGACCCTTGCATGGTTAGACAAGCCGGGCCAAGTTGTCCCTGATGATTTGAGCAGACTAGAAAGATGAACAAAAATAAAGTCGGAAAGGTAAGAACATATTACAAACAAACAAAAGCTAACTAGGAAAAATCAGGCCAATCGACTTTGTAATTTGTATAGTCTTCTGCCCATTGTTGTATCTATTTTTTCAAAATCAAGTCCCGCAGAAGGTGCTCTCATCATTTACACCAAAAAAAAAAAAAAGAAAAAAAATGGCTTGCTTGTCCTAGCAGAAAAAAGATCTGGGTTTTGCAACTGGACAGGAAACTAAATAAAACTGAATGCAGGTTTTCATGTGAGCCTGAATTTGTGTGAACCCTCCAATTTGGTTATTGATTTGTTGAGTGCCTTCATTAGGTGAATGGGTTTATGAATACTTTCAGTTAGGTATCCACAACCCTACCTCTGGTATTCTCCAGTAGGGTAACTTTTTCGAGTTATAGTTCCTCGCTTCTAGTGAAAGCTCGGTTGAAAAAAATAAAGAGAAACGAAGGGCGGGCGTAGAGGTGAGGGAGAGAAAAGAAGGAACAATGATGGGTAGAAGGGTGGAGAGATAAGGATCAATTTGTGAAAGTGAATCATATATAGTAGGATGGAGTGGTCAGGCTTTAGGACTGAGGATCAATTACCACTAATTCCTTGTCATAATTCCGGCCACAACCTTTTTCTCATGGAACTGAAACTGCTGAAACTGAAACTGCTGAAACTGAAACCGAAACCCCCCATATTCTGTGTTTTAAAACTGGCTTGGATTGTGCTGGCTCGGCAGTTTTAGGTCCTATTTGGTTTGAGATAGTGTTATGGTATTGGGTAGCTAGGGTGCTGAATCAACCAGATCACTGAGGGAGAATTTGAAGCAACGCACAGATGTGCTCGGGAACGTTGAAATGTTGTGCTTTGTTTTGATGGTCAGTTTCAAGGGAAAAGGTTGTGGGAATTATGATATGGAATAAGTGGTTGCATTGGGATAGGGTGCGTACTTAATTAGGTTCGGGGGTAGGGTAATATGAAACGTTGAGAATATGGAGGTTTCAGTTTCATGGAAAAAGGTCCTGGAATTATGACAAGGAATAAGTAAAGTGGTTGTATTGGGACAGGGTGAGTACATATGTTTGGGGTTGAAGAATATGAAATGTTGGGAATATATAAGGGTGTCAACGGTCGGTTTTTTTCTGGGCTGAAATCGTGTTATGCTTTATAAGTCAGTTTGAAATATATCCACTAAGGGTTCAAGCTGGGGTGGGATGCACTGGATACAGCCCTGGGCTTATCAGAGTGATTTCGGACTGACTCGATCTGGGCCGGACTTATCGAGTTTATCGGGCTCATTTTATATGTAAATTATTTAGCCTATTTTATTATTTCTATCAATAAAATTAGCATCTTTCCATATGTAAAATCTTTTGACATTCTACCAGAAGGTAATTCAAAACTTAACACATGAGGTTCAAAACATCAGAAGCTTGAAATTTTTTTTGAGTCGTAATAGATACATTGTTTCTGCCAAGATTCCACAGGACATACCAAACCCTTCTTTATCTTATTCACTTACTTCGTCAGAAACCTATCCGTGGGAAGATTCTCTATCAATCAAATAATATTCCACCTGCATGAGGATCAAAAGCTTCAGAATACGATTCATAAAAAACAACTTAAGTAGTGTTGGGTTTTAAGATTTAAAAAAAAAAACTAAAAGTTTCAAACTTTTGACTCTTTTTTTGTTTTTTGGTTTTGGAGGAAAATTTTTCCACTTGTATTTTTTAGTTGGCTTGGTTTATAGGACTTCTTTTAGTCCCGCATTGTTTGGAGAGGTAAGATTGATGATATATATATATATATATATATATATATATATATATATATATATTTATTTATTTGTTTATATATTTATTTATTTAATTATTTATATATTATGTGACCTATAACATCTTGAGCCCTTAAATGAAAGGATGCCTGGAAGGGTCTGGGGTCCAGGGTTCTTTTCACACATGCACGCCGAGCAGTGCAGTGCTTGGCAGGGCAGGGCGTGGGAGCGGGTGCGGGTGCGGGTCTATCCGTTGGTCTATTTTTTTGAAGGGATGTCTCTACGTATTTGAATACGTAGAGGCATAACATATTTGAATGGATACGTTCGTGTCTATACAAATTCAAATAAATTTAATCTCAACCATTGATCTTTATGATCGTTGGGAAAATTAAATCTTAACCTTCTATTCAATTGATGCACCCATTCATCACAATTCGTCGGATAGATACTATTTTTCATCGCACCCATTGATTTGGGATTTCTTCTTCTATTAATAAGAAAAGAGTCCAATAGCTTAAATCTCAACCATTGATCTTTATGATCATTGGAAAAATTAAATCTTGACCTTCTATTCAATTGACACACCCATTCATCACAATTCGTCAGATGGATACTACTTTTCATCACACCCATTGATTAGGGATTTCTTCTTCTATTAATAAGAAAATAGTCCAATAGCTTAAGGTTACAACAAGTTTAACCCATATAGAACTCTGTCTCTTTCTCTCTCTCCTCCAACTTTATTCTATTTTTATAGTTATCGGAATTGTTCTGTTTCTCTTCAAGTGTTGATTGTAGCCGCCGGGATTCTGACGAAGACCACTTTTTGGAGTGCAACCTAAGTGGAAGAAGTTTCAACTTTGGGGCTGTTTTATCTTGGAGATTAATCTCACGGGAACTCTTTGCACATAAGGGGTGAATTATTCTTAAGGATAGTGACCGGTGGCACGACTCAGCCCTATCCATATTGTTAATCAGAGTTCATAAATTCTGTAAGTAATTTACCTTAAAATATTACTGTATTTCTATAATATTGAATGTTATCAATATTTATTTTGTAACTCTGTGATAGTCTTAAACTTACTCTGGAATATACTTTTCCTACAAGTAGTAATGGAAAAATATTGATAAGAAGGCAAGGAATGAAAAATAATCTATAATCATAGTTCCACTAGACTAGACCTCTATTAGTTAAAACTGGTTTTAAATGTGTACTATATAGTCATACGGTACCTAATCGTTTAGTACGCGCATTACCGTATTGACCTAAAAAATATTTTAAAATACTCCATACTCCAAGCCTTGTCATTTAAAACACGTTTAATACACGTACCATACTGTACCCGCATTTTAACTTGCATCTTCAATGAGCAATGAATTGATTAATCTCATATCGTTTAATATTCTTATTGCCTTCTACATGTAACCGATTTGAAATTAAAGGCTGCCACTTCCTCATAATTGCTTCTAAATGCATTATTTTATTATTTGTTAGGGTGGCTGTGGGCTGTGGGTCATAATAAATGTATATTGGAGGCCACCATAGACCTCTCTCTCTCTCTCTCTCTCTCTCTCTCTCTCTCTCCCCATATGGATTGATGCTTGGAGTCTAGGACAAAAGAAAACATCAATTAACTATTTGTTTGAAGATGATAATTCTCTCCGTTTTATGGCTAGACACATCATAAATGTCATCTGTTCCCATTGATTTAGATATGTTTCTTTAAATTTATGGGATTATATTGCCTTTTTTTCACTGTACTGTATTATATCTGATCTGTTTAATACCCATACCATCTGTTTTAGTTTTGTTTTACCATTCTTGTTTTGCTCTATTTAAAACGCGTTCCGTCCTGTTTTGTTTTTTTTGTTTTCCCATTCCTGTTTTAACTAACTATGAACTAGACTAGACTCAACTCAACTCAAAATTATATTTTTCTATCTCAGGTAGTTTATATAAATCAGAAATGTAGAAACTTATCTAAATTAGGCAATTATGTCCAGCAATATCTCTTATTATCACCTGTAATAATCAACTTTTTGTAGTGTATGACATTATGCCCCCTAGTTTAGTGGCCTGGATCTTGACAAAACCCTTTCCCCTTTCCCAGGGTAGAATATGCATACTCAATCATTCAGCGAATAAATCTGAAAATGAGAATGTAGTTCAACAAATTCAGAGAATAAAAAAATCAAACTTTTTGCTGCATAGTTGCATAAGACTTGCAGAGTCGATAGAAGGAGAATAGGAGAAGTTGAGAAGAAAGAGAATAAGGTAAGGAGAAGTTTGGATTTGCGTCGTGCATGGAGCCTTAGAGTCGAGGATGGTGGATGGTGGACGGTGGACGGTGGATCAGTGATCAATCGGGAGATGAGGTGAGGGACTGAGGGAGGGAGCAGTGAACAGTGGCTGTGTACTGAGGGACGGCGTCAGTAGGGGTAATGTGTTCTCGCCTTTGAGCCTCTCGATACTGATCCAAAAGGAAAAACAAACAGTAGCTGGTAAACTTTTATATTAAATGGCCATTGGGTTTAGAATTTTTGGGCCTTAACAATGTTTGGGTTGGTATTGTCGATTCGGGCTAGCTCAAGCTTCTTAATGGGCTGCCCATCGGGCTAGCCTTGATAGGACCAAACTTGATAAGAAACCCAGGCCCATGTCTAAAAAGTGCCCATTAAGGCCTCAGTCCGGGCTGGGTTCAGGCTATATCGGGCTGGCTCTGTCCATGCTGTCGGGCCAGGCCCAGATTTGACACCCTGACACATAGTGAATCTTAGTACCTCAGCAGCTCCTGGAGATACTTATAAATCCTCTAAGAAACAAACGTATGCTAAAAGGGCTAGAAAACTACGAGATCTTGCAGTGTCAGAAGAGATGGAAGCCAATTATTTTTTATCATTTAGCCCCATGGGGGCTGGGGAGAAACAGCCCCACATAATTACCCATCTTGAAGATACCAAAATCCCTAAATATGTAAGAAGTAAAGAACTCCTTCCTTGAAGTAACATGATGCGAAGCTCCACTGTCAACATTTCAGCTTGTCTCATGGGTTGTTAAATTGATAAAACGCTCATCGCAAACAATGACAAGATCATTAAAAGAAATGAAAGCGACACGATCACTATTCTCATGATTGTTCTTATCTTCCTTCAAATTTTCATTCTTCTTATCTCTTTTATATTAGAAACAACTCTTCTTGATATGTCTCAACTTGTCACAATAATGACATTTTTTATCTCCATATCTTCCTCTTGACTTGCTACGACTTTTATCTTTACCCCTTGGACCCTTGTTTTTATTTTTTTTTCTATTCTCAATGTATAAAACCTCAAATTCTGACAATGAACCTTAAGACTTTCTTCTCATCTCTTCATTCATGACACTACTTTTAGCCATCTCTATTGTCATAACACTATCTGGGGTAGCGTTACAAAATGACATCCTAAATGTCTCCCAAGAATCCGATAAAGTACCTAGCAACCAAAGAGCTTAAATCTCATAATCAAAGTTTATATCCATAGCCGATAACTGTTGAAGAACACTTTAAAATTTACTCAAGTGATCGGTGATAGTACATCATTCGTTGTACTTTAAACTCATCAATTTTTTAATCAAGAACAACTTGTTGTTATCGATCTTCATGGCATATAAAGATTTAAGTTTATCCCATAAGGTCTTTGCATTTGTCTCATCACTAATTTGGTTAAGGACATTATCATCTACCCATTGCCTAATGTAGCTAAAAACTTGTTCATGCTCAAATTTTCATTCCTCATCGAACTTAGACTTAGGTTTTGTTTTAGCAAACACCAGTAAATGCCAACTTTTCACATATAAGAGATCTTTCATCTTTCCTTTCTACTTATGATAGTTAGAGCCATTTAAACTAATCATTCTACTTTTATTTTCCTCCATCATTCAACCAAGTCAACACAATAAAAATCAATGAACCTGGCTCTGATATCATTTGTTAGGGAAAAAATTACTCCCACACTTGATCGAACTTATGAGAAGGCAACAAGTATACCACAAAAATATTTTCAACCCTAATAATATGTACAAATAATGAACATAAATCAACCACACATGAGACAAGAATTTAACGTGGAAAAACCTCTTCAAATCGAAGAAGAAAAAACCACGGGACTCGAAAGCCCAAATCAAAACTTCACTATTATCAAATAGAGGTTACAAACTCTAGTTCCAATTCTTCCAGTGGGTATACAACCCCAATAGCAACAAAAAGTAAAACTACTACTTGAAGAAACAAAGAGATGCAAAAATTTCACCCAAAGAAACAGAGGCTATTATATGGAGAAAATAACCTGACTTAGAAAACTCCAATAAAAAATCTGACCGTACAGATTGACGAACTATGTGTCATCTACTTGCAATCCCAAAATCAGCCCAATAGGACCACGAATGACCTCCTGATCGTCGGTTTGATCATGGCTACGCAAATCACCTGTGCCCAGAAAAACTGCTGCTCTCTTTCTCTTCTTCTTACAACACTAAAACCCCAACCCTAATATGTTTTTGCTTTATTTAAAAAGTTAAATTCAAGACAAAAGAGAATGGATTTAAATGGACTTAAAATACACCAAGGTTTGGGCCTTTATCTACATAGGAAGGGAGCCCAAAAACCCAACAGTAGGAACCTTGTTACACCAAGGTTTTGATCCTAATTGAGTTGCTTAAGTCATGAGCTGCATAACATTTGTATCTTACACCATGAAAATCAATGGAGCAGAAAGGGGATCATTTTCTCCGACTAGGGGCATTTGTCAAGGGGATCCGTTGTCCCCCCTATCTTCATTATGTGTGCTCATGTCCTTTCTTGTATTATCAATGCAAAGGCTGACCAACATTTACTTAGGGGTATTAGAGTTAAGGGCCGAGCTTTGCGCTTTGCCTGTCACTCATCTGCTGTTTGCAAATGATTATTTGCTCTTTGCTCCAGTTCAAGTGTAGGAAATTATAACTTTGAAATATTGCTTAGACTTATATTGTTGTGCATCTAGGCAAAAAATCAACTTGGGCAAGTCATGTCTTACTTTCAGTCCTAACACACCATTAAAATATCGTGGGTGGTTCTTGCAGATTCTCAAAATTAAGTATGACAGTGCCCCTCTGAAATACCTTGGACTCATATTGCTGCATCAAAGCATTCTTTATTTCAGGAGCAAGTGGAAAGAGTAAAATCTAAGCTTCAAAGCTGGAAGGCTGGTCTTCTTTCTCACTCTGATAAGGAAGTGCTTTTAAAATCAGTAGTGCTAACTATGTCTAACCATATGGCATCACATTTTAAACTTCCCAAAGCTACTCTCCATGCTATCCAATCACCAGTTGCTCAGTTATATTGGAGTAGTGGTGAAAAAGCGAAAGGTATTCCTTGAATCTCATGGACTAGGCTATGTCTTCCCAAAGCTCAAGGTGGATTGGCTTTATGAGACCGAATTTTGCAAAATCAAGCACTGCTAGCTAAATTAGCTTGGAGAGTTTGGGTTGCTCCAAAGACTCCTTGGGTAAGGTTACTGAAAGCCATCTACTATCCTCATACTTCTTTTCTACATGCATCCTTGGTCTACAAGCCTTCATGGCTTTGGAGGAGTATTTTAGAAGGGCGGAAGGTTCTATAAAAGAGGCTCATTTGGAGAGTTGGTAATGGTACTTCCATACGCAAATGGGAGGATAGGTGGATACCCCTATTGAAGGATCATAAAATTTATTCTCCGAAACCTACTTCCATAGATTATCAATATGTTTCTGATTTGATTGATCCCCTAACTCACTCTTGGCGACTGAATATTTTATACTCTTTGTTTTCAGCTGTTGAAGTTGATGCTATCAGGAGTATTCCTCTCAGCTTTTCACAATCAGTTGACGCCCTTATCTGGCAGGGGACAAAGTCTGGAATATTTTCAGTTAGATCAGCTTATAAAATGCTGGCTCATCATAGACAATTTGAACTTGATGAACTTGATATGACACTGAGAGGGGGGGTGAATCAGTGTTTGAAAATTTTTCCTAATTATTCACTGCTGCCCAGAGCTGATGGAGACCTAACTTTTCACATACACACAAGCACATGCAAATCTACCTCGCTACCACTCAGTGGCCAGGTCTACCGGATTTGCACACCCACCCTGCAAGCCATTCCACGCACTCCAAAATATATAGAAAAATAAAGACAGTCCACAACACAAGATATACGTGGTTCACCAACACAGTGTGTGATGGCTAGTCCACGGAGTAATACCCAACGGGCTCCGTATTTACTCAACACTCAATTTTTAGTCTTGTACAAGACAAGGATACTAACCCTAGGTTTTCCCAGTATAAAACTGAGAGGGCGCACCAAAGGCAAGATTCAGGCTTAACAGCCAGTGTCCAGCACCCATGAACACATTACACTTAACCCGCTCCCACGGGAAGCAAATAACAATTTTTTTAGGCTTATAAATTTGCCTTACAATTTCCCTCACTAGCTAGGTATTCAATAATTTGCACCTACGTTAGCATACAATAAATTGAAAGCATAAATAAATAGGGAATTGGAAAATCTCACAAACAATGCTTTCGAATGACCAACAATCACTCTGAAGCTTCACACTGCCTTCATGTACTCTTCAACAACCTTCAATGTTGATAGAGATCGATTCACAGAGCACACCTCGCTCACAGACTTCCAATCTCTTCTACACAATCCATAATCACCATGAATGTAAACATAAATGTTCTACTGACCTCTCATAGGGATTTAGTACTCCATTGATGCACAGAGAAGAGGTAGTTGGTGATTGATCACTCCCACAGGACACAAAACCCTATAAATCCTTCTCTCTGCCTTCAAAACGTTCTCTTTAATTTTTCCCTTAATTTTTTCGACTCCCAATGGCGCCCAATGTATAGAGCATCTGAAAATATGAAAACTACAACTTGAACAGACCGATTTGGAGCTCGGATGAGAAAGTTATGGCAGTTTGAAGTTCGGCCAACCAAAACATTCAAAATAGAATCTTTCCTTTCATAACCGCGCACTTGCGCCGCACCGTAGCCGCGCCGCGCTGATGCATTGTCGAGATCGTATTGGCTGAAGCGGAATCTCTAAAATAACTCATTCGATATTCTTAAAAAGGCGGCAAACGGTCTTGACCGTCAGATCTGCATAATCACGTCAAGTGGCAATCGGACAAACTCTCGTCCGCTGGATCTGGATCAACTGCAGCACTGCACCGTACGCGCGCCTCATGCGATCAAGTGGGACCTCTATAGTTTCGGCGCACCATTTTAAAATGCCTCCATCCAACCAGAACGCGCGCGGAAGTATCTCATCACGTCGGTGGCTATACACAGGATCCCGCACTTTTTGTGGCTGCCAGATGCGGATCTGAGAGGTGAGGATCAATCCTTGCCGCAGATCTTGGATCTCCTTCCCTTTTTCTTGATGAAAATGCCCCTGGAATCCTCTAAAATGACCTCTGTAACCGTGGGTTTGTTAAAACAAACCCTGTAGACATTTTACTTACCGAGAGAACTTCTCTCTAGCCGAAATTTGTTTCTCACTCTAAGCCATATGTCGAACACTTGGTAGGCCCTTGCTGGGGGAGCGGCTAGGGGCCTTGCGCACCCATGCCATGCGGGGCATGTTGCTGCACTTGTGCGTGGCACAGGGCCTAAGGCTGCTGCTTTGCTGGGCTACCTTGCTGCAGGTCTTGTGGCTGGTTGGCCATGTGGGGCTGCCTGGCCATGTGGGGTAGCCACTGTGGTGCCGCGGCCTCGGCCAGGCTGGCTGCCATGGTGGCATGCCACCTTGGCACAGTGGGTCCCACCCACTAATTTTCTCTCTCCTCATCCTCTCTCTTCTTTCTCTCTCTTCATCCTTTCTCTACAGTGTCTCCATTTTGCATGCATGTGTAACACTGCCTCTGCACTAGAATCACTGTCACACAATCAGAAACTCTGCCAAATCACCAGTGGGGCCCACAAACACTCTCTCTCATCAAACTTGATGTAGAATGTCATTTAACTCGCTACAAGCCATCTAAGACACAATATAAGAGATGTAAAATACTGTAAAACCCAACTACGAGGTTGCTTCAGCTTTACCACTGCATTGACATTCTCTCTCCTACACTAACACTCTCTCTCCTCATTCATCTGACTGAATGCTCACAAACATTGTCACATCAATCAAGTTTCCAACAATGACAACATAAAATCCAACAGAACTTTCATCCTTACCATCTTCTTCATCTGTTGATCTCTATTGATCTCTGGAAACAGGTACCTTCTGTCCTTTGGAAACGCATATGGAATTGCAACACTATCCCAAGAATTTGACATTTCCTATGGTGCTGCTGTGCTCAAGGTATCGCATCCAGTGATAATCTAATTAGATGACAAATTCATGTGAATTTGATATGCTGTAGATGTGGCGAAGGGGAGGAATCTGTGGATCATGTACTTTTATACTGCCCATTTGCACGTGCTGTTTAGCTGGGCTCATCCATGAGTTTTGTGATTCCTCAAGAGCAGAACTTTTACTTTTATCAATGGCTTTTAACTATTTCAGATATCAAATCTGTTTCTAAATCTTACATTAGAAGGGTTTTCTCCTTTGTTGCTTTTGTATGCTGGTTCTTGTGGAAGGCACAAAATGAAATTTATTTTGAACATCATGCATTTACGTGAACCACAAGAGGTAATTATTCAACGGGCTTCAACAAGCTATTTTTGAGTTTCATAAATTTTCTACTCAGCCCATGAATGTTTCACTCATTTCTTCGGTCCAGCCAATCAATGTTTCATGGAAGTCCAAGTGAAATCCAGGTTGATGGCAACATGTTCTACTCTCTTCGCCTTCCCGCTAAGATGGCAACAAACCCAGGTGAAATCCAAGTGATGGTGTTCTCCCCCAGCAGAAGTGAAGGGTTTTTGCTTCTTCGGATTTGGCCGTTTTGCTCATTGTGAACCCGTTGGGAAACCTTCGACAATTACAGGGTCCACGAAAGTTGCAGATTTACGATAGGTTTCTAACAACTTTCAGATCACATATTTTTGTTTTTATTTTCTCTTTAGATTTTGATAATTTAGAAAAGACCGCCGATCATCAGTGGTCGGATGGTTGTCTGATCAGTTTCGATAGGTTTATTGGCGAGAGAATTTCCAGCCTCTGAAATGTTTGCTTCCTTAGCAACTTCACAAGTTTTTATTACAAAAAATTAAAATTAAAATCTGTAGTTTTCCTCTTCCTTTCTCTGTAATTAATGGATATCATTTTCTAGGATTCTGCCTGAAACAATCCATTTTCATGTAAAATCAAGCTACCGATCGTTTTACTTAAGATCATCGAACTGTCCATTTTCATGAAATTTCAGGCTACCTGATCCTTTTATTTGAGATCATCACCTGTACTCTGTAGTAGAAAGTCCTTATTTAAGTTCATCACCAGTGATCGGTTTTAGATCGAAGCAATTTCCATAGTATTCAAAAGATTAGTATGGAGGCGGTTGCTTTTCCTTTTTTTTGCCGGATCAAACCATCTCTCCTACTAACAAACAAATTTATTTGATGAAACCCCAAGAGAAACATACAAACCATCGTTCCCCGGCATTTAGAAAATTTCTCCCCAGCAAATTTACTCTTAAACCTCCATGCCCAATGTCTCTTGTTGGGTCCCACTCCACACCCAAAAGCAAAACCACCTCTGCTTCCACTCCCTCACCAACAACAAAAAATTATTATTATTATTATTATTTTTATTTTAACAGAGAGGGAGATATCAACGCAAAGAAACTGAAGTTTTAGGGAAAGAGAGGTGAGACAGAGAAGAGCTGCCAAAGGAGACTAAGAAGTATTACCAATCATGGGTAAAATTGAAATTATGAAAATAAATAGTATTTAAATATAATATGTTTGAAACGTGAGGTAATTCAAATACGTTTAAACTACCTCTGATATGATTTGCAAAACGTTGAGTACCTCTAATATAATTTATCTTAAAAAAAAATAAAAATAGATGAATGCTTTCTCCGATCGAACAGAAATTGAGAGATTTGAAACTATTTCTTTATTAAAAATAAAATAAATGATATTTTATATTGGAGATATGTAATTATCATTTAACAATCACCAACCAAACACTACAACGATATATAATTTTTTTTTTTCGATATTTTTGTAATAATAAGTTGAACAAACAAGAATATTGACCAACTTTATCTAGCATGCGTCCCTCCACCCAACTTTGTTAAGGTAGACAGAATCTTTAAAAGTTGCGTAATAAAAAACGAATCCACTATGATGTATGAATTATGATGTATGAAGTGAATGCCATTAATCAAAATCTCATCCTTAGTTAATTTATTTGGGAAACTTCAAAGAATGACAAATCAAATTATTTATTAAACGGTTTTAAAATATTTATTAAAATTAATTATTAATAGATTTTTATTTTTAGATTTTAAATGGTTTGCTGCTGGAAGGGAGAGGCTGGGAGTTAGGAACAAAATAGAGGGAATGCCAAAGAAAACATTAAAATAAAAAAAATTTCCTAGACCTCGCATGTGTAATGCTCGAATGACAAATCACATCCCCTATCTAGAATCAATCCGGTAAACATCCCTTGTAATTTACAAAGTATAACACTTAATCTTATCCGTTAGTTATCTTCCATTAAAATATGATGCGCAAGGTGAGGAATTTTTTCAATGTCAAAATTACCTTTACTCGAAGTGTGAAGTTATTATTTTAACCCCACTCCATTAATTATCTTCCATTAAAACTAAAATCGAACGATTTAACAATCAATTTTACGGTTTCAATTTAAATGATCCGGTTCGATTTTAATACATAATTCCTTTTTTTTTTTTTTTTTAACACCCATAATTCAATTACTTCCCTAAAAAAGAATTGACTGCTTGTCATACACAAAGAACCCTTTATATTTATATTTTTGATTTATAAAAGCTAATGCCTTTTTTTTTTTTTAAGTCACCATAAAATTATTTTTTCTTAGCTTTATTTGATAATTTATCAAAGTAGAATTATAAAGTATAAAAAAAGTTTCCAGCTCTGACGAATCCGGACCAGGTGACCCGAGCAATCAATATAAAACCGAGTCCAGCTTTTTTATGTCTTTTACTTTTTGATAAAAAAATTGTTTTTTTATTTTATTTAAAAAAAGAGAATATGGGTTGGATGATTATTTCCAGTTGTTTCCTTTGGGAAAGTTCAAACGAAACTTCCACTATTGGTATATGTTGGCTTCCTTCGTAACAGTAGCCGAGGGAAGACGAGAGAGCTCTCCAACATCTCTTGCAATTTCAATCCAACATCTCTTGCAATTTCAACTTCATGGCTTCTTCATCATGGGCTACTACCTCCATCGTCCCCTCTAATGGTCCTTCTTATGATGTGTTTATCAATTTCAGAGGTTTAGATACTCGTGAAAATTTTGTTTGTCTACTTTATCATGCTCTAAAAAGAGTTGGAATCAACACCTTCATAGATAGCAAAGAACTCTGGGAAG
Source organism: Protea cynaroides (assembly GCA_028583415.1). Lineage (NCBI taxonomy): Eukaryota > Viridiplantae > Streptophyta > Magnoliopsida > Proteales > Proteaceae > Protea > Protea cynaroides. The sequence continues at coordinate 100,492,303 of CM053276.1, read as the reverse complement.
GAGAAGAGATTCGCCTATCGCTTCTAAAAGCGATCCAAGGGTCTAAAATATCGATTACTGTCTTTTCCAAACACTATGCAGACAGTAAATAATGCCTCTTGGAACTTGCTGAGATATGGGATTGTCATGTATCCAAACATCAAACTATATTGCCTGTGTTCTTTGATATTGAGCCACGGGAGGTTGGAAATCAGTCAGGAAGTTTTCAAAGAAAATTTGAGGAATACCAGAGTAAGTGTGAGCCTGCCGTGGAGGATTGGAAAACTGCTTTGAAAAAAATAGGAAAAATAAAGGGATGGCATCTGAAGGGAGACGCATCTATTGAGTAAGACTCTTACCCTCACTACATACTTATTCTTAAGCTACCCTAAATGCCATATTATTAACTCAGTTGCTTATCAGCCTTAACTCCTCTTTTTTTCCCTTGGATTTCTAATATGATGATGGGAGTGAGCATGATTCCAAAAAAAACAAAAAAATAATAATAATAAGAATGGGAGATGGTGGGGAGGGAGATGAGATCATGGTTCTAAATCTAGGTATATTGAATGTTAAATCCACGTATATCAAACGGTATCGACAATGTTCAAAATCAATCCAATTGATCTCTGGATTGGTCAGTGGTAATCCTTTATGTTCTAAATCTAGATATATTTGGAGCAGAGTAATCCTTTATATTTTTCTCCACCAATACATGAAGAAAAATAGCAAGACAAGAATTATTATTGTCAACCCACAATAATGACAAGCACACAGAAGGTGCCATCCTCAGCTTAGCTATTATTACTGGAATTTGTGGATAGGTGTTGGATGCATCTAACAAAAACAAAATGAAACAGGCATAAGCAGTAAAACACTCAATGCCAAAGGGAGAAGGATTATGTTCGTTGATATGTATAACACTGTTTGTCAGTATATGTATACTCTCTCTTGTGTGTCCCATTTTAAAATGGTCAAACGAAATCCTATGCTATGTTTGTGACACACTTGATCGTGGTCTTCGGATTGAGCTGGTTGTCTTTTAATAGATATTCTATAACTGGTTTTTATAATTTTCCTCGTGCCAATTGTCTTTCTTGGAGTGTCAAGAAGCACTATATTGTTTAGAAATACATTGAATTAGAATACTATTTTGTGCATGAGAAAGTGACTTGATTCTCTTACTTTGTGCTTTGTTCCTTCCCATCGTCAACTGGCTTATATCTTCACCAAACCATTGGTTTGTTGCTAATTTTCTTTCATTTGTGTGCAACCGAGCTTATGGTCCAAACCACAGTTTAATTTGAGGGATGTAAAGACTTTTGACAAGGCCAAGTACAGTGGGTCATACTGATGTCTCTAGTGAATCCTTTAAGACACAAGTCTGGTCTATTAGTCAGTTAGAGTTTCAGTTGTTCCTATTTTAGTTGTGTTTCATTTTGTTAGTTGGATACTAAGGTTCTCTTTGGTATGTATTATAGAATTAATTATATAATATATTATGACATATGTAGTTGTTTGGTATGATTTATGGAATTTATTTATATTTAAAATAAATTAATATAATCTAAAATCTACTAATAGGTTATAAGGTATTTACCATTATTGTGGTAATCTATTATTACTTCTTTATGTCTAATGATATTAAATGGTTATTATTCATGATTCATAATTTTGCTTATAAACGATTTATTATAAATAACTCATAAACATAAATATAAACTATACCAAAGATAGCCCTAGTGTTGTGATCTGTACACCAGTCAATCGATGTAATCCAATTGTTAAGCTATGTAACATATCAATAGTTTACCTAATAAACTAACTGAGAAAACTACCGTTCACATACGGGTGTCAATTCTGAATCAAAATCGATTGGCAAACAACAGAGCCAAATTGAACCGAAATTAATCGATTTGATTTTGATTTTGGTTTAATACATAGTTATTCAGTTCGGTTTGTGGTTTAGAATTGTTAAATTGTCGGTTAACCAATAAAAAACAGATTACATAAAAACCAAACCGATAGACCATTTATGAACCGATTGACACCCTTATGTTCACTGAAAAATCTGAAACCCTTTAAATTCTTATGAGTAGTGCTCACCATTTATAATTGTTTTCTATTCTATCAAAAGGTTTAAGTAATCTATTCTTAAATTTTACTTTTAGATATACACGTTGTTACTAATTGTTTTAATTTACCTTTTGATTTGAAATAATTTACCTTTTGATTTGAAATATTGCAGGGAACAGTTAAATATAGTCGAGTTAATTGTTCAAAGGGCGTTGGGAGAGCTACCTACCACCCCCTTTTATGAACGGGAATACCTTGTTGGAATATATTCTCGTCTAGATGAACTACTTCGTTTACTACATATTGGTTCAGATGAGGTACAATTTGTGGGAATATGTGGTATGGGTGGGCTCGGAAAGACGACTATGGCCGAGGTTGTATATAATCGCTTCTTTAGAAGGTTTAATGGGGGAAGTTTTCTTGTAGATGTAAGAGAAGAAGCATCAAAAGGAAATAAAGGTTTAATCTCTTTACAAAAGCGACTTCTTAAAGATATCTTGAATGTGGACTACAACATAAGAAATATTCTTGAGGGGAAAAAAATTATTGCAGAACGACTTAATAGAGAAAAAATTCTTCTTATTCTTGATGATGTGAACGATCATATACAACTTGATGTATTAGCTGGTGGATGCAATTGGTTTGGTCAAGAAGCAAGGTCATTATAACAACGAGGGATGTGCATACTTTGAATGTACATGAAAAGAAAATTGGGAAATATATTCAAATATATGAGCCTAAAGTGTTGAAATTTGAGAATGCTCTCGAACTCTTTAGTTTACATGCCTTTTCAATGAACAGACCTCCTGAAAATTTTAAGAAGCTTTCACATAAAGTCATAGGATATGCTGATGGGTTACCTCTCACTCTAGAGATGTTGGGTTGTTTTCTAATTGACAAAAGTGAAAGAGAATGGCAAGATACATTGAAAAGATTGGAAGATATTGATGGAAAGTCAATTCAAGACTATGATGTCAAGGTTTTTGAAAAGTTGTTGATAAGTTACAATCAACTTGGTGATTGTGAGAAAACAATATTTCTTGATGTGGCATGCAATTTCAATGGTTGGAAAAAAAGAAAAGCATTTGAAGTATGGGAAGCTTGCGAGTTGGGTCCAACATTAGCAATTAAAGAACTCATTCAAAAGCACCTACTCATGATTGATCAATCAGGGTTCTTGAAGATGCATGATCAACTTCGATACATGGGAATGACAATTATCAAAAAAGACAGTAGTGGAGACCCCACCAAATATTCTAGGTTGTGGTCCGAAGATATGTTCTGGAAAGCATTGAAAAAAGACACGGTAAGAGCCAGATGCTTGTACCTTTTTCTTGTTTTCACTTTTTATTACAAGTAATCATGTGAGGCTCCATCACATTGAGAGAAGAGGGGAAGGCTGCTTTATGTGAAGTCGTCTTAGCCGTGAGAAATGAGATTGAGTCTGAGATGCGGCTTAGGTTAGGTTTAGTTTTAGGGTTTATATATATATATATATACAGGGTCGGGTTGGGCCGGGTTCAACCCAGGGGGTCAACCCTAACCTAGCCCAACCTTGCCAGGGTTCATATAAAATTAAACCCTAACCCAGCCCTGTCAGGGTTTGGGTCGGGTTCAACCCTGTTAGGGTTCAGGACGGGCCTGAGCGGGTTCGGGTTGTCAGGGTAAAACTTGCACCCCTAGTCTCTATGTTATGCAAAAAAGCAAAAGTTAGAAACCCCACTAATTAACCCTTGTTGAGACTACATAACAAGGACTAGCATTGGGATATGACTCATTTATATATATAAACCTAGTTTGTCCAGATTTAGTCTTACTACATACAAGAGAAGGGACGAAGTATACCATAAATATAAAGTGCAATTGAGTAAGTTTCTACATCTTTGCTTTTTTTATCTTTTTTTTTTTTTTCTTTTCTTTGTTGTTGGATTGTGTGCACTTATTCGGCAAAAATTATAATTCTCTTTTTTTTTTTTCCTCTTGTAGGGAAGAACTCAATCAGTTGAAGGTATCATCTTCAATGAAACTACTCCATTTAGAACTAGAACTGTTTTTGACTGTGAAGACTTTCAAAAGATGTCCAATTTAAGATTTCTCCAACTCAATAGAATTGAAAGCCTCAATGGAGATTTTGCGCATCTTCCTTGTAATTTAAGGTGGTTCCATGGGCAATGGTCTCCTAAAGTCAACCTAGTCAATTATTTTCACCCGGAACTAGTTTACCCATCCAATTTTTATCACAAGGAACTAGTTTATCTTAACTTAACAATGAGTGATTTCGGAAGACCTTGGGATAATCCACCTCAAAATCCAAATAAGGTACAATACTTGTCAAGATTCTTTTTCTTTTACTGTTCTATTATCAAAATTTAAATAGAGACTAATATTTCTTTTTTCTTTTGTTTGATAGCGGTTCCAAAAGTTGAAGGTTCTTGACCTCGGTCAGTGTTCCGAAAGCTTTATCTCTCCCGGCTTTTTCTCTTGGTTTCCGTGTCTACAGATCCTGAATCTTAGTTTTTGGAGTTCTCTTTTGGAGATCCCATCTAGTATTTGTCTGATGACTTGTCTCAAAACTCTTACGCTCGATGGATGCTTCTCTATCATAAAATTGCCTATGTCAATAGGTGATCCAAAACATTTGATAAAGCTTTTAGCGCATGAAACACAAATTGAACAACTGCCTGATGGTGTTGGGCAGTTAGAAAAACTTGAGGAACTGAACTATTTAAATTACCTTGAACTAAGCCTCGAAGGAACAGGGTCGTTGGAAGAGTTGAATTTAGATTGTTGCTTTGACTTAAGAGAGATACCAGATCTATCATACCTGAAAAGTTTGAGGGTATTAAACATTTCAAACTGTGAAAATCTTGAGAGAATTCTCAGCCTCGAAGGAACAGAGTCATTGGAACACTTGGTTTCATGTAAGTGCAACAACTTAAGAGAGATACCAAATCTGTTTAACTTGAAAAGTTTGAGGACATTACAAATTTCAGGTTGTGAAAATCTTGAGGGAATTCATGGGCTAGAAGGAACAGAGTCGTTGGTGTTCTTGAATGCAGTGTATTGCTACAAATTAACAGAGACAAATAGGAAGATACTTGGAAAGGTCATTTATCTAATCTTCTCTCTGTAGCTTTAAATGGAAATTTAAATTTAAATTTAAATACAGCAGCACTATAAGTAGAGCTAAAAAATATCAACAATTAGTTTCTATATGATTGACATGCCTTTGACTGACTCTCTTGCTTTCCTTCCCTCTTATATATGCAGGGAAGAGTTGTAGATAATGTTGACATCCCCAAGAGAAGCAGGTCGATTGCTTACGATGAGATCTATCATGGCTCATCAATTCTATGTATTGTTTTCGGATTCAACGATTCGCACATGGATCATTTGAAGATGCAGATTGGTGAGCAAGTAACCTTCAATTTTGAAATTTTCTCTTTTATCCATCGGAGAGGAATAAGGAAGATTGAGGTTGCCCATTCAATTAGAATTGAGGAAATCAAATTCAAATTCATGGATCGAGACATAATCTACATCCACCATTCCAAAGGGTTTGATTGGTTTGGGTTTCCTTTGGAAACAAAAGATGAGATCCATGCATCAGTCACTCAAGGAGTAATGAAATACTCAAATTCTGGCAATTTAATTTCTGAATGGCCCTTGAAAGTGAAATTCTGGAAGGTGTTGTTCGAAAACAAGGAATCAAACCAGCAAATGCCAAACCAACAATCTAGTGCCAAGTTGGTAGCAGATTTCTTCAGATGGTTCGATGGTGACGATGAGGTGGAGGAGGAGGGAGAGCGTGCGTTGATCCAACAATCCCACATGGATGATGAAGTTCAGGGTTCCCCAGTGATATTCAAGAAGCAGAGAAGAGTAGCAGAAGAATAAATTTCTTTGGCTCTTCATAGGGTGGGGTTAGAGTTTAGAGGAGGAGCCAACAATGTTCCTGAAGAAGAGAGGCCAGGTAGAGACCGTGGATCGGGGAACAAGGTAAGGCAGCTGCTTCAGGGGAATGCAATTGATTCTGGTAGTGAAAACTGTTTGAGAGATTGTTTCTCTTGTTGGTTATGGAGGTTTTAATATTATTTTTCTGAGGAATTTTGTTACTTTGTCTCAACAACAACAAACTCAAGCTGGTTACTTACTTCACTTATCTACTACATACTTTCTATTCTAGACTTTATTTTGTTATTATCACCCACGCACCCTGATATGAAATCTGCTCATTTGTCCATGGATTCATAAATACCCTTTAGGTTTGTTTTGGTATTTTCTAAAATACCCTCTTAATTGAAGCATATTCCATTCAACCCTGCTGTCCAATTTTTAGGAAAATTTTATCCCAAATCATCAGTCCCTCTATTTCTCATACAAACTTAAATTCCTCAATTGTTACCCATAATTCTCATGAGAGTGTTCAGACATAAAAGCAAAGGTTAGAACAGCACTAATCAACCCCTATTGGGACCCTAGGTAACTAGGACTAGCACTAGGGTATGATTCTTTTTAAAAATATAAACCTTCTTTGTTCATAAATCCAAGAGAATGGAGACCAACTACAATAAATATAACTAGGACTAGCACTAGGCTCCCTTTGGTAATTAGGATTAGGGTGCTACTATGCACAAGACAATGGAGACCAAGTACAATAAATATAAAGTGCATTTTAGTAAGTTTCTATACAATTGCCTCTTTTTTTTTTTTCTTTTTTTTTTTTTTTTTTTTTTTATTTTTTTAATTGTGTATACGAATAAATTTTGTTTACCTAATTGAATACTAATTTTCTATTATGGGGAACTCAAATGGTTGAAGCTTTTAACTTATGTAACACAAATATGAACAACACTGTAATCGTCTCTTATCGCTTGTCACTCTGTCGTGGTTTAATGGTGGGAGTCCACTTAATACATTGGTATGCATATCGATTGACTCTAGCTATTGGATCACATTCATAGAAACTACCAATACGAGAATATTTTTTTCCCCATATGAACAAGCCTATTTAGATGCACTTTCACACTTGTCCATGCATGTATATGAAAAACAACCCAGACATATGAGAGATGAGAGAGCATTTCTTTTAAGGGCTTATAAAACACAACCATTACAACTAAATTTCTCCCAATCCTAATATAGGCCTTAACAATAATTTAATTGATCTGGCAAAATTTGCTCAAACAAACGCATACTATTAAACTAATAAGAGAAGCAATAACATGGAACAAAAAGAAGTGGAATAACATGATCTGATTCTCCTTTTCCTTTTGTTTTTTATTTCCCTCCCACGCTGCACTTTGTTTTTTTTTTTTTTTTTTTTTTTTTACGTTTTGTATGCTTCTTCTTTTATTTTCATCCATTCAATCTTCATGCAGTGTTTAAATCAGTACCTACAATCATGGTTCTAAATCCAAATATCGGGCATGATATCAATCATGATCAAAATCAATTTGGATCGGATCAGTGTATGGATCCAATAAGAAACTGACACGTGACTGATACAGTATACAATAAAATTAAAAAGGAAATCGGACTAGAGATCAGATAGGGATCGGTCAGGTTCAAAACTGATACGAATTAACCGGATCATCTTCTCTCCACTCTTTAGATTCTTTGTGCACCTCTTTTTCTGATATCTCAAAATGCTACATGTGACAATAGCCTTATTCTGATACCATTTGTTGAGATAAACCTGTAAACAGAGAAAGAAAATCAAGCAAACAATCACACAATACATGGAAAATTTATCGTGATTCGACATGAATGACTACATCCACCTAGAGAAATCAATAAATTTTCTTATTCACCTAAAAAAAGCTCTACATCTCTTTTTACCTAAATACAAATGGATGCCCTTCACTCTTACATAGGATTTTTCGGAGCGACAATATATAGACTCCCTAAAAACCTTAATGCCACACAAGTATGATTTTACCCCTATGCATATAATGTTCCCAAACCTGACCCAATTAATATTTACAAACCCAATAATATGGATCCGTAGAATACAAGGCACAACCCCAAAACATGAATCATTGTCTAACCTTCCGTTCTTTATCTTTATTTTTTATTTATTTATTTATTTTTGCAAGCATGGCACCAATTCAATAGAAATGGGGAAGAGAGGGGGAGGGTGATAGATTAAAAACTTAGAGCATGCGCAACATCTCAATGCATACTGTTATGAGCATAGTTATTTAATTTGGATTCGAAAATTATTCGGAAGGAGAATAATTCGGAATTAGTTGTTTCGATAATTTAAGAATTCGGTCAAAGATGCGGTCAAAAAAATAGACTTAAAATAAAATTTGAATTCGGATCGGTTCGGGAATTATTCTTTTGTCTAAAAAAAATTCGGACAAAAAATTCAGATATTAATTTTTAGGAAAAATTACACAGACACCCCCTCTACAGTTGAGAAACTACATAAAACTACCATGTCTTTATAAAAACTGCACAAACTATCCCTCTAACAATGCCACGCCGTTACTTACAACTTAACAGGAGAATGTCAAAAAAAAATTAAGACAAAAATACCCTTTAGCGAGTGTAACTCCTACCAAAAAAATAAAATAAAATCAACCAGTGTAGCCTGATTCAGTTTTGGTTTGACATAGATCGATTGTCAGAAACTAAAACAAAAATTAGACCTACCGGCAATATATATTGAAATGCAATATTGCCAGAAATTAACAACAATGTGAAAACAGATCAGATTTTTTATTTCGTGAAAGGTCATCCGACCGTACTGAAATGCTTAGGAATAAATCCCAGGCAGATTTATTTTTCTCTGATTTGGATTTTCGATATTGACCAAATTTATATTCTCCTTGTTTCTTCTTGCTTAATCATTATTGTGATGTTTTAGTCTGGTGAAAATTCTTATCCTTGTGACTTTAGGTTTCTTTTACCAGAATCTATGAAGATCCAGTTCTCATGAGTTTAATCGAGATATTTAATCTGTCAATTCGTAAGATGTCGTTTGAGATCCACGATCGATCGATCATCATAAATTCATTGATTCTACTTCTCTAATAGTCGATTTAACTATAATCAGTGGCGAAATTTCATTCTAGTCCAATCGATTGATTTTCTTTGACGAACTGGTCCTTTTCAATTTCTTGATTTTTTCATTCAGCAAATAACTGATTTCTTCCTTTCTATTGATCGCTATTGAGTTTTTTTCCCTCAGTGATAATATTTTTATTATTTATTTAGTGTTTCTTAGACAATAACTCAGGTGCTCCATTTTAATCTTTAATCTGTTTTCAGTTAATGATTACTACTTTCATTTTATCAATTCCTGATCAGAATTCAGGCAGTGTGCTTCTTTTTAACTCAGATAACTGAAAACGAAAATTTTGGCCGGAAATTTGCGATAATCTATTTTTCTCTGACTTGGATTTTTGATAGTGTTGTTAATTTCTGGCAATGTTACATTTCAATATATATTGCCGGCAGGTCTAATTTTTGATATTGTTGTTAATTTCTGGCAATGTTGCATTTCAATATATATTGCCGGCAGGTCTAATTTTTGTTTCAGTTTCTAACAACCGATCTATGCAAGCCAAAACTGATTCTCAATTTTTTTAGGACAAAAATACCCTTCAGCAATTGTAGCTCCTACCAAAAAAAAAAAGCAGAGTATAGCCTCACTTTTTTTTTTTTTTTTTTTGGTAGGAGCTACACTTGCTGAAGGGTATTTTTGTCCTAAAAAAATTGGCATTCTCCTATTAGGTTGTAAGTAATGGTGTGGATGAGAGTGTATGAAAGCATTGTTAGAAGGGTAGTCTATGTAGTTTTTGTAAAGACAGGGTAGTTATGTGTAGTTTCTCAACTGTAGAGAGAGTATCCATGTAATTTTCTTTAATTTTTAATATTTGGTGCTCCTATCAATCAATTGTTACACCTGCATAATATATAAGTGATATTAGAATAATTTTTAGTTTATAAATAATAATAATACAGAATAAATGGGTATGTGTGTATAACAGTGGATTTGTTAGATTTCATTACAATATATTATGTGGATCATTAGATTTTATTATAATTGCAATACCAATCTAGTGAAGCTGATGTTCATAAAATCAAACATTTTCATAAATTCATCCAATCATCCTCATACAATTCATCTCTTTTTCATGTTCGTTAATTACTTCCTCATGGCTTGTATTATAATATTTATTTTTAAACTCATATTTAATTCCAATTGGAAAAGCACAGGAAAGTAATGACTTACTTTGTATTATGATATGATTTTTATACTCATATTTAATTCCATATTATCGAACGAAATTAATGATTTGCTTTGTATTATGATTTTATTTTCGTACTCATATTTAATTTCACATTGAAAAAAAAATATATGAAATTAAGTATATGTTTTAAATTATAAATGATTTTTAGATTTATAATTAGTCTTAGATTGGAAAAGATGCAAATAGTTATGGCATTAAGTTTTTTTTTTTTTCTGAAAAATTTTGTTTGAAAATAGTATTTAAGGTATTAACTCATCCATTAGGATATTCATAGTTTTTTTTAAGTACAATAATTATTCAATATAATTCAGATTCGAAAGAATTATTCGCGATATTTATTTCTAGACAAAAAATACGAAAATTTTAAAGAATCATTGAATAGAATTCGAATTTGAGAGAATTATTCGTATTATTTGATTCGAAAGAATAATTCGCAAATAATTTAGAGAATTAAATAATTATGGTTGTAAGGCAGTAGTTTTCTATCCAATAGTTCTAAGTAAATAAAATTGAGTCCGGATCCTCTCCCCACATGGGTACCCTCTACCTGTATTTCACGCCACATGGATACCCTCTACCTATATTTCATGCCATCCAAATCCACCAGGATCCACAGTCCCGATCCTTTCTTTCTATGGGCAAAGTTGAAAATATGAAAAATTTTAAACTCATGACTAAAACTGGTTAAACTTATCCTTGTTCAAAAACCCTAAACGTTGGATACCGCGGCCGTAATTTATCCTAAATTTAATCAAATACTAAGGTTGTTGGTAGTCCCACCCCTCTTTTTTTTTTTTTTTTTTTTTGGGGGGGTGTTAAGGGTGAAGGAATCCAACAGGATTCTCACAACATCAAATCCACAATCTCCCTTGCCATCTCCAGTGAAACGAGGCAACCAAGGTAAAAAGAATATTCCCCAAGGGAGTAAATTGAATGAGAGGAGCACGCTTAACACTGGTCATTCATCCATTATACATGGTGGAAAGGGCTAAAACCAAATACTAGAATGAGAGGCTAATAATAGTTTGTTATACCAAGACATTTAGGCCGCAGCCCCAAAGTTACCACAAGAAAGGAACAATAGAAACAACAGTAACACAAACCATTTACAACCCTTTATGTATCCACATTTCAACAACCATGGGCCACACAACTACTTGGTGGCTGACAACAGAAAATGAATCCATGATCTGCAAAAATACAATGTATGGTAAATGCAATTGCAAACCACAATCTCCAGCCAACATAAATTTTCAGAGGAAAACATGTTTCTCTGCATTTTATTTTCTCCTTAAGAGAAGGGCATAAAAATAACAGAAGCTTTACAAAACCAGCTGAAGATCCGAAAAAACTTATTACCCAAAATAACTCGATAGAAATACAGGACAGAATTACATCCCTTTGGCAGAATGGTATAAACCCCAATAATTTTTAGGTAACTCCAAGTCTCCACGTCTCCAAAGAAGATTTACAGTCAGTATTTCCAAAAATGATAAGATGAGAGGTTTTACCTAAGATGCTCAAGTACAGTTATCAAATGGCCAAAATCTTACATAACCAGAAGAAGAAAGTTAGCCAGGATAAGGCTTCCACGTATCATGCACGGTGTTTGATAGTTTGGCTTCTACAATGGGGAAGAAAAGCTGAACTGTACGCCTGTCTTCCCATGGTCATGCTCAAATTGTTTCAGTATATAACAGTAGTTTACCTGGAAAAAGAAAATTAAATCTGTCAAGAGTAGTTTGAGAATGATATGTTGTATACAAGATAAAAACTTTTTCATTTTTTGTCTGAAAGAGAAGGCCTCTGGTATCCTGCACAACCCACACAAGAGGGCCTTCCCGTACACCCCTAATATCCGCAATGTGGTGGTGGGTCAGGTGCACCCAAAATTTTCAGGCAGATTGAACCCAAGCTCCCCTGCTCACAAATCAAGTTTCAGTTCTAATGGAGTTGACCATATGGTTAAATAAGGCTTCAAAAGCCCACTAAAAGGTCAAGCATTTCAATAAATGGTTGAAAACAGACAGATGGTCGTATATGATTGAATTTAGCTATGAAATTTAATGAGAGCCAACTTAAACAGTACCCTATCAAGTCTCCAGATGGAATTGTCACATCATTTCTCCACATAACAAAAACTAGGTTGACCAAATAGGAAGCTCTTCTATATGACCCACACAATGAACATTTGCCATAGAATATGGCAAACAGAAACAGGTTGAAAATCATCCTCCTGACACTAGAAATAAAGCGGCAAACATTCAAGAAGAATCATCAGCAGGGCTTGGAAATATAAATGACCAACGTCTATGGCATGGCCCTGTCCTGTTTTGGCCATGTTTACTAAATTAGGTGTCACTCATAAGATTGTCATCATCAGCAGGTCCAAAAAACCACAAGTGAGGCCCACTTCTATGCATGGTCAGATCTTATGTTTGCAAATTGAGCAGAAAACCAAAAGACAGATTACAAACCTCCATGCGGAACAGCCTGGTTGGGACAATAATCCCAACTCCAGCAGATCTTCGGAAAGACTCCCCAAACTTCTGAAATGTGAAATTCCGGTACTCATTTTCAGTCAACTTAGCGAGATTTCCAGCACAAGCAAATAGATGTCCATGGATTCCTGCTTCTCTTAATATTCTCAAAGGAAGATCAAAAGAGAGGTCCGCAAAGGCTGTAACAGCTAGGTCCCCTCCAAGGGCATCTGTCCCAGAAGAGGAAGACGTATTCTCATTGTTTGATTTGTCAATAATTACCCTTCTGGCTTCAGCAGGACCTGTTCCCCTAGACTTGAAACCAAACAATGTTGTCGGGCCTGACAAGTTGCACACTGGAGAAGAATGGCCACCTAAGAAAAATCTTTCAGGGAGAGACGAGGGCATGTTCATGAATCCACTTCCCCATGGAACAATAACACCAGCAGAAATCCCAAAGTTAACCGCTGCATTATAAAATCCCAGTGGCAAAGCATAACGAAGATCGAATTCCTGTTCAAAGAATTGAGGTAGGGCTTGTTGAGCAACTATGCTTAAATTTGGACAAACTTCGTTTTTGTTTCTCCCTAATGAAAAAAATAGACACATGTACTAATTATATAAAAAAATTAGTTAGCTTCTGAGCAGGACCTTTAGCAAATGCCAGAAGCAAAAATAAAGCCATAAAAGAAACATGCAGAAAGTAGGATAAATCAGAGATCCAAAGCTCCAAGACCACATTCTTGTTCCACAGTAGCACACATTCAGAAAAGTGAAAGGAATTTTCATTTCATGAGCAGATCAGAATTCATATATGATTGTAGATAATAATGAACATTTTCAAATCAGCATCAGACCAAACCCACTTATGTCAACAAGCCATCCTCCCCTCTCCCCCCCCCCCTTCTCTCTCTCTCCACCAAAAAAAAAAATCGTGGGAGAGAGACAAGTTTAAAAAGGGATAAGTATAATTTGTACATGTAGGTAGGTTGTCTAAAAAAGGTATCCACCACCATCCCTCATGTGCAAACTTTCCAGGTCGATGCTTCTTTTGCAGGCATTCTTTGATTAAAAATTGAAACTGAAAAGCTAGCATCATTAACATAAGAATATTGAAATACAGTTGTGAGCTGTTGACACTTGAGGACTGCATCAACTAAATGAATGGTCAATGCAGAGGTACACCAAAAGGCCAGATTAGGAATGTTATCCCTTAAGGTTGCTGAAATATTGGTAGTTAGCAAGCAGATGTTCACAGGAATACCATCAAATCAAGTAGGAAATTACAAATCACTAATGCGCTACAAAAAAAGGCACCAGGACTGGCAGTTAAGCCCATAGTAGGCATGGTGCCATGGCAAAGTAGGTGCTGGCCAGGTAACTCATCGCCTTGGCACTTTCCAGATCAATGCTGCTTTTGCAGGCACTCTTTGGTTAAAAATTGAAACTGAACAGCTGGCATCATTAACATAAGAGTTCTGAAGTACAGTTTTGAGCTGTTTAGACTTAAGGACTGCATCAACTAAATGAATGATCAATGCAGAAGTACACCAAAAGGCTGGATTAGGAATGTCACCCCTTAAGGTTGCTGAGTATTGGCAGTCACTAGTCAGAAAGATTATGTATGCAGGGAAACCATCAAATCAAGTAGGAAGTTTCAAATCACTAATGGGCTAAATAAATTGGTAGCAAGACTAGCAGTTAAGCCCATAGAAGGCATGGTGCTTTGGCGCTTAGGCGGGCGCCTAGGCATGCATATACCAAAGGGAGAATTAGATGTAAAGTATGATTAAATTTCTTTTAAGATGTAATTTTTAAGGACGGGTTTATATGTAAAATGAAAATTCTCTGTCTTTTACTGGTGACTATGAGGGGGAGCCTTGGATCAACGATAAAGTTGTTCCATTGTGGCCTAGTGGTTATGGGTTCCAATCTGGAAACAACCTCTCCACAAAGAGGGGCAACTACATACATAAGCCCCTCCCCAGACCGCAGTGGTGGGAGCCTCATGCATTGGGTATGCACTTTTTTTATCCTCATTTAAAGCTATAATTTAACAAAGGGTAAATTACTCATACCACGCTTGGAATCGATTCTTATTACGCATGAACCTAAAAGTTAACAATAATTACTTGTACTACCCCCTAAACCTATGTGGGCCGTTATACCCTTATTACATTTACCAACAAAAAATATCAAAAGTCATTTTTGCCCTTTTGAAAAAAGAAACATATAATTACATAAATACCCCTAAAACACATTATAGAGAATCAATCACACATTGTTGCCCTGTTCGTTGGTTACCGTCAAATTGCTGGTCCTGTGCTTTCTTCTCCGTTGGACTGCTGGTCATCTGCTCCTCTTCTCCGTCGGACTGCGATGATGCAATTCTTCTCTTCTTCTCTTGTTCTCTGCTTCTCTTCTGACGGAAGCCCACACAACGTCAGACTCAACTGTTCCTCTACACTTCCCAGACAATGACGAAAGAGAAATCCTCACCTCCAATTACGACGATATTGCCGGATACTGGACAAAAATCCGATGCCGGAGATGGAGGTACTAGATATACAGAGGAGTGAGGAAGAGGCGTTGGGGAAATGGGTTTCAAAAATCAGGGAGCCAAGGAAGAAGTCCAAAATATGGTTAGGATCCTTCCCCATGGCTGAGATGGCTGCCAGGGCCTACGACGTCGCTGCTTATTGCCTCAAGGGACTCAAAGCTATGCTTAATTTTCCTGAAAATGCTGAGTTTCTTCCTCGTCCTTCTATGTCCACCGCCAGGGACATCCAGAAGGTGGCAGCAGCTGCAACAAAAATGTCAGGAAAGCAAGAGAACGAGAAATCTAACAGGAGCGATGACAACGACGATTTCTGGGATCAAATTGAGCTGCCGGAGTTGATGAGCGGAGGAGGCGCCGTTTGGCCGGGGACGGGTACTGGGCATTTGCCTTCGTCGGAGTACTGTTAATTGAAATCATTAACCTCATTCATTGATACAAAACAAAAATCAAACACCTAAGGAACATATTTATGAAGCTAAGTTTACCTGGATTTGACCAAAGAAGAATCCCAACTGAAGCAGCCAAATGAACAGATCACTGAAGAGTTCTATATGATGAGGAAGACGAACGAGAAGAAGAAGAGAGAGGACAATTGGAGGTAAAATTCCAAGAGGGATTAGCGTCGAACTCAAATATTATCTTCTTTTGAAGATCCCTAACATTTACAAGGTCTGAAATAGTTGGGGAAATGGGGAGCACAAAGAGAGCTAAATATAACGAGGAAACCATGATTGGCTTCACACTTCCTCTGTTTCTTCTTGGTTCTTCAAGAAAGAATTACAGTGGGAAGGAGGGATTTTAGGGCTTTAGAATAACAAAGATAAAGGTTATAAGTAAAAGCCCTATTTCAATCTTTTCACCATACTCATAAGGGTAGTTTAGACATTAAAAGAGTTTAACCTTGATGACATCATCATTTCTGGGTCTTAGTGTAACAAGGTTTGAAAATTAGGGGTACTATGAATAATTATCGTCAACTTTTAGATTCATGTGTAATAAGAATTAATTCCAGGGGTGGTATGAGTAATTTACCCTTTAACAAATGAAACCAATTTGGTCTTTTTTTCCCTCTTTGATGTCGATGGTGGAATAAATGGTGGTTGTTGCATGACTTCCATGCACCGATGTACATACCTATGGATGGTGGTGGCGGTGCCTACCACTGTAACATTTTTGGCGGTAGTTGCAACTGCTACTGTTTCTTCTCCCCATTTTTCTTCTTATTTTCCCATTCTGCATCTGGTTTTTCTCCCCATTTCCACTCTTTTCTTTCATGTTCCCCTTATTTCCTCATTTTCAGTTCTTTTCCCCCTATTTTTTGCCTGGTGCCTTGAGCAATATGGAAACCATGGTTCAAGGTGTCGATTGAAACTAGTAATTTTGACCAGCACGACTTAGTTCCCTGGTCGAAACCAAAATCAAGGACCAGGGCGGTACTTAAAAGTACCAGGTTTCGACTAGAGGTTGGTCCAACCAGCCTTATAAAAGGCATAGTTTCGACCGAAAGCATAAGTTTTGACTCCAAAACTAGGAACAATACTTATTTATGACAAATATCTTTTAAGTATTCATTTACTTAAAATATTATTCATAAATAAGCAAACACTTCCCATTTGAATCCAATAAAAATACTCTAAAATTCTAGAAGAATAAAAAGTCAACCCTCCACTTCAAGACAAAAACCACATTTCCGGTTGCGGGGCAATTTTCAACTTTAATATGTTAGGGCTTTTCTACAATCTAAAAATCTCATAAATCTTATTATAGTACAGCATCACTAAAAACTAAAAAGAGCACCAAAATAATATTTTGTTTTAATGCCCAAAAAATTATTTCCATTCAGACGATTTTAAATAGCATTTGTGTATTCCGAACAATGTTTGACCGAAGTGTAACTCTTTCAATATAACTCGGATTCAAGTAATCTTGGATTTGTTGGAAAGCTGATTATGGTAGCTTTGCAACAAATGCGATATTGTTTGAATCTGAGTTATATTGAAGGAGTTACGCTCCGGTCAAACCTTGTTTGGAGTACGCGAATGCTGTTTGAAATCTCCCTAGATGAAAATATTTTTTTGGGCATCAAAGCAAGAGATTATTTTGATGCACTCTTGATTTTTAGTGATGCTTTATTATAATAAGATTTATGAAATTTTTAGACTTGAGAAAAAGTCTAGCATTCGGAAGTTGAAAATCGCCCCTTCGCACCCAAAACTTCGATTTTTGTTCTTGAACTGGAAAGTTGACTTCTTATCATTTTGGAATTTGAATTTTAGACTATTTTTATTAGATTTAAATGGGAGGATGTTTGCTTATTTACGAATAAATATCATAAGTAAATGATATTAGTTATAAATAAATGTTGCCTACTTAACTTTAGACACAATCCCAGGTCTCGACGTATATTAGCAAACTTGGGTCTACAGTCTACACCACATATCATTTTAGATGGTGTTTTTTTTAACTAATGTGGGAAATAGGTGTAAAAAGGTTAAAATATGATACACATAACTATAAGTAGCCCTAATTTGATCAATTGATTAGGTACTCAACCTGAAAACCTAAATCTCCAAAATCAAAAGGAAAAAGATAATTATTATTATTATTATTATAATTATTATTATTATTTTGGTTTTTTTTTTTGGGGGGGGGGGGACAGACAAAGACAAACTGACTAACAATTTTAGGCAGCTATGTCCAATAAGGCTTCAAGTAAAGATTGGATACACCTAACGTATATAGTACCAAAACTATAGCCTTATCCCATCTAAATGGGGTCCACTAAATGGATCTGTCTTCTTCAGTCAGCTCTATTTTAAAGCCATATTTGATTCCAATCCTAAGCTATACATGTCTTTCCTCACTTCTCCTATGATCACTTTAGGCCTACCCCTGGCTCTTTTAGCACCTTCAATTTGAAATAAAATCATTTCTCCATACTGGAGCATTCAAAGGCCTCCATTGCACATGTCCACCCCACCTCAAATGAGTTTTTCGCAATTTATCATGAATTGAGGCAACTACTAGGTTTACTCTAAATCGTTCATTCTTGATTATATATTTTATAGTTTTACCACTCATCCACCTCAACATCCTCATTTTCGCGACACTAAGTTTGTTTAAATGGTTTTTCTTTACTGCCCAACATTCAGCCCCATGAGTCATTGCTGGTTGTATACTTGTTATATAAAATGTCCCTTCAAATTCTAAAGGAATATGTTGATCATACAACACTCCAAACACACCCCTCCACTTCATCCACCCTATCCAAATTCTTTGTACAACACCATCCTCTATTTCTCTATTTTAATTTATGATTGAACTTAAGTAGCTAAAGTTATCAATCCGTGGAAACTCCCTATCATCAATCTGTTTCCCGACCATTTAGTAAATAGTCGGTCCAGTTTCGAGCATTAAAAGGTCAGTCCTCACCGGACCTACCGGTGCAAGCCAGTTTTTTGACATCCCTAATAGACACCATCACCAAAAGATACATCCAAATAAATATGATATTAGGTCATGTCTGATTAAGGCACGGCCTATGTCATATTATCATTTGCCACATAAATACAGCAGTCGAATCAAGATCAGCCCAAACAAGATTTCCTGATCTATGACCACCCTCTCCTGGTGGTCGAGCTGATAAAAGTAACCCAATGAACAAGTAAGAATTGCCTCAACAAAAATGGATGGAATTTGAAGATCCAAGATATTTCAAAGAGTGGAGAAAATCAGGCTTGTTAAATTATTATGAACATCTATTATGCAGTTAGAGTTACAGCAAGAGAAACAACATAAAGTTAGAGATGTTGTTCTTACTTGTCTACTTTAGACATTCGTACCTCAGTCTCAAGCAATAATGACATCTAAACCCAAATTGACCATGTCAAAACATGCCCATATCACAGACATCTAAACCCAAACCCACCATGTCAGAACATGCCCATATCACAAAACCACTTGAACAAGCACTATAAAGGTTACACTTGAAGATCATTACAAGGAAGAACACAGTTGTGTTGTAATGTATTTCTAACCAATGTTATTGCGTGTAAACTAATAAATGGAAGCACAAGCATTAGCTATCCCAGGTCAAGGTTACAGGAGCATGCAGTAATGTAAGGCACTTCCTCACTATTTGGAACCAGCAGTGAAAAGCATGAGTAGTCCTCAAAAGAAAAGATATTTAACAAATTGAATTGGAGGATTTCTGCCATGCATAATAAAAACTACTGTAAGAAATTAAAATAGTACTTCAAAGAATGGATCAATGACTAATGATGTTATATAAAGGGGATAATAAAGATAAAACAAAATAAGAAGTGAGATATCCTTATCCAGAAATTATGGGTTAGAAAAAGGCAAAAATAAATAGGATAAAAGCAAAACACCTGACGCAAAAACCGTAAGCTCCGATTATCAGGCGTAAGGCCACCAATTTGAGTAGTAGAAAGAAACGCATATCCTCGTTTTGGCCTCAAAGGTGAATCCCTCTTGTCAACCTTAAATGAGTACTTCAAAGATGAGAGTAAACTATGTCCAAGCTGTCTCCTTATTGACCGGGATGACATTTGTGATGGATCTGTTAAGTTACGCCATGTAAGATTGTAAGACAAGTCATGATTCCTGGTTGATATTAAGCCAACAGAGAGGCCCAACAAATGCTCTTTGTAAGAGGAGAACTTCAGCCAGTCCTGGGAAAGTAGTGATATTCTAGCCGTCACAGGGGTTACTAATCCTTTGAATCTGGGCAAAGAAACTCCAGTACTTATCTCTGACGTTTGGTCCCATCCATAAGCCCCAGAGCCATCCCAAATGTCACCGTACCCAAGTAAGTTTTTCAGTTTCAGCGATCCTTCAAGTGACCAAGATCTAGCCTACAAAACGCATATATGAAATTTAAAAAACCGTAGAAGAAGTGATTGAAAATATATGTAAGAAAATTTCAAATACATTTCAAGTACCGTGCATTAAAAAGAGCACAATGCAACAAGGCCTCTTGCCTTTCCAAAATTTATTTCAACATCATACATGAAAAGGTCTTCCACTCTCACTGGTCATGGAATTCCCACAGTACATTATGAAATCTCATGATCCACAAAGCCCAGTGATCAAACTTAAAAAACCAGCACACATTTCTAGCTCATATTGCCTAATAAACCAATTTGGCATCTATACCAATTGAGTCCCCAAAAACCAGCTTCAAGCTTAAAAAAACCTAGCAGAAACCCATCACGAAGCAGAAAACGGAAAATAACTATTAGAATAAGACAAAGAGGAAGAAGGAATCACAGTACCTCAGGCTTGGAGAAGATTCCGATGTCTCCCGTAAGAGGGTTCTTTGTTTCAACAACCTCAACAATGACATTGGCAGTCCCAGGAAGCTCAGGAGGCCCACCATCAAGTGTAATGTTAACGGAATCGAAGATTTGGAGCCTCTGAAGGCGGGCATTAGCAACACTAGCGGCCTGAAGAAGCTCTTGCATAGTGGTTGCTTTCTTAAGGGCTTCCAATTCAGGTTCGATGAGCGATTCCTTAGTCTTGGTGTTGCCCTTGATCAGTACATCATGGACTCGAACGGTCACTAGCTCTGTTGATAACCGACGAAACAGATTGTTCAATTTGTTTCTCTCTGAAAGCAATCTTGCCTGGCTTACGTCTTCTTCGAAATCTTCTTCTTCTTCTTCTTCTTCTTCGAAGTCTTCTTCGAAATCTTCTTCTTCATCACCATTTGGATCTCCTTCCTCTTCATCACCATTTGGGTTTCGTGGGAGCTTCTCCTTATAGTTTTCCTGTTCTTCAACCGAAGTCGCCATCGGGAAGAGTTCGCCACACCTGAACAAGCCACAGAGCCTAGAGTGCTCAAACCCTTCTTTAGGAGCACTTGGAACATACGGGGGTAAAATAGTAAACTTATTTTTTAGACAAACCTAACCTGTGTGTAATAAAAAAGAGGGAGCGTGAGGAACCGTCGTTTCCTCTGCAGCAATTCGTTGGAGAAAAGAAGCAGGTGAGTCGACCTTTATCGTCTTTCGCTATACTGCTGAAAAACCCTGAACCCCACCTTGGCCGCTTCCTGAAAGGTTTGGTTCAGATTTTAATTCCAAGAATTTCGGATTCTAGCCGAGTTCTATAGTCTTGAATTCTAAGCTTAATTCCAGAATCAAGTTTTGGATGCACAAGCTTTGTCGTCCAATGTTAAAACTTGGATTGTGGAAGTTTATTTGATTGTCACTAATTCTGCAGTTGTGTGGAATCAATTCTAGGACAAAGAATAGATGTGAATTTAGAAGAAGAAAATTGAGAATAAAATGAAATTAGTTGCAGCGAAGAAGTAATGAGGCAGAGAGAGAAAGAGAGAGAGCCTGATCTCAACCTCTGCTTTGTTTAACGGAAAACATGCTATGTTTTGGAGAGTTAGGACCTCTGATTCATCTTAGTATGGTCGGTGGAAGATTTCAGGCTGTTAAGAGGCCTCTCTCTTTTCTTCTCCTTCCTCTGTTTAGTACAACTCAAGCTCCGTTGGTTTGGGTTTTGGGGTTCATATGAAGTTATGCTTTGATTAGTTTTTTAATGCAACTCAGTAGCTAATTATTTGGGTTCATTTGATGTTATTAGTTTCCAGAAGTTTGATTGAACTCAAGTTCATGGGTAATTTCTCTTTCTGCTGTTGCTTGATTTTATTTGGTTGAAATAACAAAGTAGTTTTCGTGCTTTTGTGTGGTATCTTGAATAAGGATTTGACTGAAAATTGGTCCCTCCGCCTCCACCAAACACAAGAAGTTCTATTTTCGTGCTTCCATCTTTTCCTTGTGGTAATAAATGTATAAATGGGAATTTTGAGGAATTGTTTCATACTTTCCAATTTTTTGGTTGTTCTTTTTACAAGCTTTTTCCCCCCCTGAATTTAATTAAGATCAAGACAAGTTGAATTATTTGTTGGTTGAATTTGATTGATACCTATGTATTTGCCTAATGGATAACTGATACTTTATTAGCTTCTTGTACTACAGATTGATTGGATTCTTGGAACTTATTTTCTCGCATTAATTGGATTTATGGTTGAATGTCATTGGTTGGGTGGGTAGTCTCTTGTAATGGTTGGTAGATTAATGTGTTTTTATTGATGGATGATGGTGAACGACAAAGAGAAAGGGGATACTAAACCACACAATTGATAGGGGAATTGCTAGATAGGGTCTTGTAAAAGGTTATTATTTATCAGAATTTATCAGATGATTTCAGAGTCTATTCTCATATAGAAATATCTGACCTATTTCTCATAATAAATCTATTCTATAAATAGCAAACAAACAATTTCTTTTTCTGTCATAAAAATTGTTTCTGAATCATAGAACTTCCCCCCCCCGGCGCCACCAAATTAAATCTGACATGATCTATTGTCAGTTGATCTGAAGTGCAAAAATGTACAGTGGGTTGATGTAAATTCACTAATGATTGTGGCATTTATCATGACTTGGGTAAAGGGCCTGACCTAGTGCTACTTGTGCATTTAGTTGCATGGGGTATTATACAATATACGCGAGTAAAATGGTCAATTGCCTTTTGTTAAAGATATTGCTCCCATTGACCCTGATACCACCTCATCAGGTTAGCTATATCTACTTTCATGTTTTAGTTTCACATTAAGTTCGTGTCTTCTAGTATAGCTGGAAGCATAGTTGTCAAGGCGTCGCCTAGGAGCCTAGGTGCCTAGGCACCCTTGTGGCGCCTCGAAAAATTGGGTACCTTGGTTGCCTTGACACCCTTCAAGCCTCCACGCCTTGGTTTGCCTTGGCTCCTTGACAGCTATGGCTGGAAGACCATAGGTTATGGACTTCTAGTATAGCTAGAAGACCTATGGTTATGGACTTCTAGTCTCATTATAATTTCTATTTTCTACATCATTCTATCCTAGAGTTAGAGTTGTGTTGGACTATAGAGTCCTAATGCTTATAGTATTTCATTAGGATGTAATCTTTCCTTTTCTATTTAATAAGATCAGCAGTAGGAGGAAAGAACACACCCGATTCTCTCTCTCCCTCTTCTCGTTTTCTCTCCATCTTCTCTTTCTCTCTTCTTTCTTTACTATGTTACATGGTATCAAAGCAACTGCATGACTTTCCGTTTTGAGAGTTGTTTAAGGTTCTCATTTTGGTGTGCAGCCACCATTGCTGCCTCTGCTGCTTTTTCTTTTGTTTTCTGTTCTCTGTAATTTCTGGTAGGCATTCTCTGCAAGTTCTGGTAAGTTCTCTGTAGTTTCCAGTTGGAATATGTTTGTCCTCTATTAATGGTTGCTTAAATCATTCAACTACAGGTCTTGATCTGATTTCTCTGTTGTTATTCTCCGTTAATGGTATTTCTTTGCTGATATTTTCTATTAATGGTTGCTTGACTGGTTTACTATTCTGCTGCATATCACAGATCTGAAATCTGTTTTCCCTAGTTATGTTCTCCAAATCAAAATCAGATCTCATTAAATTCTGGTTTTGATCCTTATCTCACTCGGTTATTATCAGTCCATTACAATTGTTGAGATTCTTAGTCATTTACTTTCTGTTTTACTTCTCTGTATCCTTATGTAACTAGGACTTGCTATTTTACTTCTTATAGTGTTGGTATGTAACTAGGACTGCCCTGTCATGTTGACATGTCGCAGTCCCATCTCCTTAAGCTGTTTAACTTCTACCATTATAAATAAGATCGTAGGGAGGGAAAGAGTACTACTCACAATCCTTTTCTCCATTCTCTCCCTCTTCTCTTACTTATTTCGATACATGGTATCAGAGCCCGTTTTGAGAGTCGTCTAAAGTGTTTTGTTGTGGTGCGCTTCTGCTTTCTTTATTTTCTACTCTCTGCAATTTCTGGTATTATCCCTCTGGCCTCTGCAAATCTGATTTTGTATGAAGAATAATACCTGATTGATTGAGTCTACTACTTTGAAATTTTTATGCTATTGCCGGTTTGCTGTCATACCTGCTGGTTACTTTCGAACATATCTGATGTTTTTTTCCTCTTCTTCTAATTATTCCTCCATTTCCTCTCTTTTATCTTTGGTTACTGTTCATCCTTGTTGTTGGTGTTAAAACAGAACTACACCGAATGAGCTATAGTCCTCTCATGCTTAATCTGTTTGGGCTGAAGCTTGGGGGTTAATACCTTCATAGTTGTCAAGGCATCACCTAGGCGCCCAAGCGACCTTGTGACACCTTGGAAAATCGAGTGCCTTAGTCATCTAAGCGGGCGCCTTGTTCATCTAGGGAGGTGCCTTGGTTGCCTAGGTGCCCTGTCAAGCCTCCAACACCTTGGTTTGCCTTGGAGCCTTGAAAACTATGAATACCTTACCCTAGGGCGACTAGAAACCTAAAATCTTGGCCCCAAAAACCAGTCCTACCAAAAGAATTCAAGTTTACAACTTGGCTACTATAGGACTTCTGCCCAGAATCTGTTTCAGACATTAAATATTACTTTCCCCTTCATATTATCGGAAGCTGGTGGTTTTACTTCATGAGCCTATGTGTTATCGACCTTCCATTCAAATTTCAGGTCAATCCGAAACCTATTGACTGAGTTCTCCCAATCAAGAGTCAACCAGGTCTCCCTCTTGGTTGAAGGTTGAAGACGACATTACCCTTTTCAATTCGTGGGTTGTTTTATTCCTTTTTTTCATCTTTACCCCCCTTATATCCTTTTATTAAGCCATATCCTTACCTTAACATTTGCTTCTTAGAATACCCTTCAACAATAAATCCTATCTCCTCTTGAATCCTATAACCTACCCTTACCCAAAAGCAACCTTATTTTGCTACTAAAATTACCATTCTTCCATTAAGCGTCTATTTTTCTTTCTCTAGTGTGCCAAATAGTTCTGCATACCTTATATAATTTTAAATCCAACCGTCGGATCAACTTCAAATTTGGATCTTATTTATGGCTACTCGTGCTTATGGGATTTATTGAGCTGCTTATCTTATGTATTATCTGTCCATGTGGAGAAGGAGGATGTTTGCTTGTATTTGCTCGTGTTGGAGCCTATTACTACTTTCTACTTTTTTTGCTCGTGGAAGAGTCTACTACTACTACTTGGTTCACAGTGACCTATATTCTGCTACTACTTCTACTACTTGGTTCGCAGTGACCTATACTGCTACTAGAACTGCTACTACTACTACCACTGCTACTATTGTTGCTGGTGCTACTACTACTACTACTGCTAGTGCTATTATTGTTGCTACTACTACTACTACTATCTGCCTTCCATGGGAAAAACCTATGGTGCTCGGTGTTCGTCAGTTCGTGTTACTACTTGAAGATTGTGTTGCGGTTGATATCTGTTCTTGTTGTTCCAAGCTGGAGCATGTTCCAGTTTGAGGGAGAGTGTTGAGATTCTTAGTCTAATTTACTTTTTATTTTACATCTTACTGTCCTTATGTAAGTAGGACTTTCTATTCTACTTCTTCTAGTGTTGGTATGTAACTAGGACTACCCTATCATATTGAGTTGATATGTGGCAATCCTATTGTTTAACTTTTAACATTATAAATAAGATTGTAGGGAGGGAGAGAGTACTACTCATCAATCCTTTTCTCCATTCTCTCCAGCTTCTCTTACTTTCTGTTTTGTTACAACAATATTGCTCATTAAATACATATCAAAAAAACATATATATTCTCATCTGCTCATTTCGTCTGCTCGTGTTGGAATCTACTACCTTTTACTCGTGTTGGAACCTACTACCTCTTTGCTTCTATTAGACCTACTACCTTTTTTGCTCGTGGAAGAGCCTACTACCACTGCCAGTTGCATGAGATGCAACTCTGCATGAATTGGTGAGTTATTTAGTCTCCAACAACTTGAGGCTACTACTTGGTTCGTAGTGACTTATATTCCACTGCTATATATTGCCGCTATTACTACTACCTACCTTGCTTGGGGAGAACCAAAGTTGATTAATGTTCGTTGTTTGGTATTGCTACCTGACGAGTTCTCTCTATGCTTCCTGATGTCTTTGACAACCATATATTGAAGTCTGGTGTTATATTGAAGACCGGTGTTGCGGTTCATATCTGTTCTTGTTGTTCCAAGCTGGAACTTCAGCTTGAGAATTTTAAAGATATTGTTTCTCTCCACCTCATCAGATTAGCTACCTATATCTACTTTAGTGTTTAAGTTTTACATTAAGTTTGTATCTTCTAGTATAGCTAGAAGATCTATGGGTTATGGACTTCTAATCTCATTGTAATTTATATTTTCTACATCATTCTATCCTAGAGTTAGAGTTGCGTTGGACTATAAAGTCCTTGTAGCTATAGTACTTCATTATGATGTATCTTTCTTTTTCTATGTAATAAGATTAGTAGGAGGAGGAGAGAACACACATGATTCTCCCCTCTCCCTCTTCTCGTTTTCTCTCCGTCTTCTCTTTCTGTCTTCCTTCTTTATTTTGTTACATCTTTAAAACAAACCTCAACGTAAAAGTAAGAGAGAGAATTTTAGATGGAGTTTTTCTCATTCCCCAACCCCCCTCTCTCTCCGGGCTACTAATGGAGTGGTAAGTCAACCTTTCTCTTCACATCCTTATTCTTCTTCCTCCTTCCATTTCTCTTATTTTCCTTCTCTGGAACAGCTCTATTTTGTTGTTTTTTCCACTAGATTTCACCACTGAGTCTTCGGTTCCTTGGATTTGAATGAGTTACTTGATCATAGCCTGTAGAAAAGCAAATGTAGCTGTGTGGAGCTGGAGCCGACAATATTCTGGATGATTTTGACCAACCACCTAGCCCATTGCTGGCTGCGTTTTCTTTTCTAGACTTTCTGGAGATGCTGACACCCTCCAATTACAGTTTTTACTTCATCTGGATTTTGTTTCTATGGCAACTTATATCAGTGATAGCAGGATAGTGACGTTGTTAACCTTTTTGCTTTGATGTTTTCTCTATTTCCTTGTTCCTTTCTGGGCTCTCTATGGTTTTCTAAATTTAGGCAACCGAATTTGAAAGGACCCATCTGGTCTGGCCTCAGTGATAATGGCTCAAGTATTATTGTTTTTTTCCCGGTGCCCTTTCTAGTGCTATGGCACTGTAATGGTTGTTTCCTTAGCATTAATGATTTCCTGTAGGTTGCCCTGCAAATGTGTATTTTTCCTGCTCTATTATTTCATTGGAATGGGTATGGTGTTGCATTTTGTAACTGAGTCTTCCCCATGCGAAAAGATGATGTAATGAAATGCATTTTTAGTTGGGATTAGATATGCGTGGTGACCCAATGTCTTGTCATATGCGTCCTTGCATGTAGAATCCTCTAATAGAAGAAATGTCATCTCAGCATAGACTTGCCTTGTGCTGTAAGAGACCTTTTTAGCCAGAGACTTGATGCAAATCTAAACCCAAGCTAGGAAAACTAAAGAGAGAGAAATAGCTATGCAAGTTCATATTTAATGACGTCTGAGATAAAAATTATATCTTGTGAAGGACTTGCCTTAATGAGCTGAAAGTCAGGCCGGGTAGTCTACTTGATAGACTCTATTGATCTGCAGAATTTAAAGAAATCCTGACAACAGAATAATGGAGTTACAGTGAATTCCCAGTGCTACAAGGAAAGCAAGTAGCAAAGCAAGAACAGTTATATTGACCAGAATTCCTTCGGAAACGGCACCAGGATTTCGGAGAGAATGAAATCAGAAATTAGTATGTTGCAGAAGAAAACAGGGGAACTGTAGATTAGAACAAGTAATAATAAATAGGAAGAAGAAGAATAGTAGAAGAGAAGATGGAAATATCACACCTGAGAAGAGATGAACAAAACTAGAAAATAAGGAGAAAGAAGAAGAAGCAGTGGGCTTGAAGAAGAGCCTTCACCCACGTTTCTGAAGCTCAACAGCTTTGGGGAAAAAAAAAATCAATTTCTATTAAATTTCCTGAATTGAATCGTAAAAGGACTGTTGATCACTCACATACTAAATAAAAGAAACAGAATCTAAATAGAACTAATTTTTAAAACACTAATCTCTTGTAGTGACCTTCCCGTCACTTTATGACTTATAATTGATTCCCAATGCAACTAATTAACCATAAACAAGTGACCCAAGGCTCATAGAAGCCTTCCATGACCCAAAATAAAGTCCCTAGACCCAATAGGCAGTCTTGACTACATCTATTGTTTGCATATGTCTATTTTTAAATTAGAAACCAAAAGCAAATAGTCTGAAACATCTCCAAAATGAGGCCTCAATTTTCTGCTTTCTTGTTACAGCTTTCTAACAGACTGGGAAGGCAAAGCATGCTGAGTTAGGGATTGAAAGCCTCATATTATAGTAGGATTAACCAACGGAAGATGGCACTGAGGCGTTTTTTTGGGTTTTCTGATGGGGAACTGATGAGGTCAGATGCAAAGCCATGTTCGAGATTAGTAAGGCACACAGCAGGAATCTTCTCTGTAGGTGGAGGACTGGCTTTTTGGGTTCTTTGTCGATTGCATTATGGTCAGTAGACTTTATACCTCTGTTTTGACTGTATTATTATTATTTATTATTTTTCTTAGTGGCTTTTGCTTATTTAATGTGGTTTTTAATTTGCTACTTGTAGAAGAACTCCAGTGGGTTCTGTGCTTCATTCTTCTCCATTTGTTCATTTTATGAGCTTGTCTTATTTGGTTATGTTAGGCCAGAAAGAAATGAAAAAGAAGACAAGAATGAATATGTATCATGTCTCTGGCCAAATCCCGTGATTTAACATTAGGGGAAAAGGGCACTACCAGACCGTGTTCTTTTTGCATCTCTCTCTCTCTCTCTCTCTCTCTCACACACACACACACACACACACACACACACATCCACCCAATTTGCAGCATTTTTATTTTATTCTTGTTTCTATTTTTATTGCAGGTCCAAGGATAACGGTTCCAAGGAGTCTTAGGTGGGCTGCTTGTGGAGCTGTATCTGTGAGCTCAACCTCCGCTTTGCTGGTTAGGCTTCTTAGTCCTGAATGTGAACCCCAGAATATTGCAGCTTATGACAAAAGAAAATGAAATTCAATGGTCTGTAAGGTGTAGAACTTGATATGTCAAATAAGTTTTCACTGTTCTCTTCTTGCAAGTGCAGGTCGTTGTAATAGTATAATTCACAAAAGAACAGCATGGTATTATCTTCCAATGTGGGAAATCATTAAATTTGTCTCTTTTTTGCCCAAATTGATCCTAGCTTATTTAGAGTTCAGCTTGGTGACATCTTTGGAAAATATAAAAATCCGTGTCATCTTGGAAAATATACAAAGAACATCCAACTGTAATGATATGGAAAACAGTAGAATTCTCAGATGCAATCATCTCATACCCCGACAACCGCTAGTCACAATATGGGTTTCAACAAAGCAAATAAATTGACATCATCTAAACAGCTTGATCTATTACTAATCTTCTTTTGGAAATAAGTTTTAAATTCTTATTTCTATTTCTTTTGACAAATTTAGCATTGTCAATTGGCCACATCCATTTTCCAATGGAGTTGATACTTAAGTTAAAGCCAACAGCTTAATGGACATAGGAGTAAATCTTTCTACTAATAAAAGTGATCAAGTTTACCATTCTTGTATTTTTTTTTATTTTTTTTTTGGCATTGTCATTAATATTACTTTACTTTTTTTTCCCTGCCCTTTTTATCTTTTGACATTTTAGTAGTTCATGTCCTTGTCTTGGAGTAAAATAGTGTGTTCAGACTTCTGACCTTCCCTTATATTTTGAGAAAGACGTTCTTCCTTAGCAATTGACCTGCCATTCATATGAGTCCTGGTGAGTAGCATGTATTTCAATCTTTTACTGGATACTAGGAGCCTTTTGGATGATTTATCTAAAATTTTGGGTGAATTATACATACCTGAATTACTACTTGCACTGCACAATTAGTAGCAGGAGATGTCTCTAACTTAAATAGCTCATGTCTTTGGATTAACTGTATGCCCTCTGTGGTTCTGTCACTGTGCACTGTATTTGGAGGCTTAACTACTTATCAAAAAGGAGATGGGGTCCATCTGAATTACCATTGATGAAACTGCATCATCAGCCACAATTTTACATAAAAGATCGTCAAAGGAATCTGGGAAAATGACAGTTTCAGCGCCATCTACTGCCAAAGAAGCTACATGGTTTCCCTTTGCCAGCTGGTTCTGCTCATGCCAGACATGTTGCAATTCAAACCACACCAGTCTTGAAAGAAGACTGAGAGTAGAACTCCTCAAGTGCTGCACCTCCCTGGGGCAGTGACATACCATTGATGAAACTTTTTTTTTTTACTGGAAAAATCACGAATAAATTGAGAAAGGAAAAAAGATAGGTTACATGGACCCAAAATCCTATGATAGTAAAAGCTTCACTTTTGCCATTGCCATCAGCAGAGTCCTATTACAGGATAAAAAGCAACAAAACATCTACTTGCAAAATCTCTCTTTCTTTCTGAGCCATCCCAAACTGCTTCTTTTGCAATCGAGCTTAGACAATGGCTCCAATGGTCAGAAAGAAGATCAGAAGCACCTCTTTTAGCTTAAATGTCAGCCACCACATTTACCTCTATGAAGCAACCTGTGTATCTTATATGAAGATGCTGCATATCCATTAAGATGTGGTTCCACTGCTGCTTCCGAGGAAGATTGTTAGATCTTGAGCATGATATATCACTTTCCAGCCACAAATATTTAACTCCCAACCGAATATCTTCTTTTATGCCTACCATTGATGAAACTTGATAAAGCTTTTCCTTCTATATTCTTTCTGCTAAGTTTTGATTGCCATCTTGTGGGTACTTTTCTTCTAGTTGTCCTGAATGAGGATCTTAACAGGTTCTCTGATTCGAAGACCAGAGAAATCAAATGTAGCAGAGATGGGAGGGGAGCTACTACTGGAATTTGTCAACTAGGGGCGGGTATTTGTCATTCATTGACTCCTGGCCACGTTGTGCAGGGCAGACCTGCCATTTATTGACTCCTGAGTCCCGACCACATTGCGCGCGATAGAGTAGAAAAACTTTTGCCTTAATCATGTCTTGATTTTATTGTTTTTCGTCAAAAATTGAAATCCAAACAGCCTAACTTCAGGGACTAATGAAGCTACTGCAGCATTATATCTGGGTTCATTTGTCTAAGCTATGGAATGAGTATATTAAGGCCCTGGATGATAACTTCTCAGATCCCAGATCCCAGATCCCAGTGATTCCAACTCCTAGGGAGTCATTTAGGAGCGGAATCACGTTTGGTAAATCTGATCTGATTCCAGCTCCCATGAAGTAAGTCAGTCTAAAAATTGACTCCCAAAATCAGAATATGAAAGCTAAAAAAGAATGCTCTTGCTGCTCTAGAGCACATTAGTCTCAACTCTTTCTTTTGGTTATTTTTATTTCCTACCAATTCGAAATTGATGTTTACTAAATATATTTTTGCTCTAAAAAAAACTGGGAGTACAAAATTTGCTCCTGAGACAGAATCTGGAGAAGGAGAGTTATCAAACGGGTGCCTCTCTAATAGCCGCTCACTTTCTTCAAAAAAGATCCTCTATCTGGCCCCCAATCCCAATTTACCTGATTTTTGAAACCAAATTTTTACTCCATTAGTAACTGTGATCTACAACAGTTGCGATAAAAAAAATTTTCCAAAAAATTAAAGATCTATGAAATCTTGGCTCCTTTCTCAATTTCATTATATAGGGTTCTGGTTGATTCAAATAGCAATCGATGGACGTGGATCTCATGCTCGGCGAAGGATTTTTAAACCTCGACTCCATAGCGCTTCTTTAACAGTTTTCCAATTGTCCTGAAACTCTACTATTGTATGGTAACCTTGATGGATAATTAGCAGCAGCAATATTTTCTTAACAAAAGCATAGGGCTCGAGTGAGCTCTCTCGTTGCCAGTGCCTCTTTCCTAGGATGAGTGAGCAAACGCCTAGATTATGCAAGGCATAACTCTTCTTTTCACTTTAGGAAAGAAAAGAATTTCTATCAATTTATTTGAATGGAAAAAGAGACTCCTCGAAAATGATTTACGAGGCTTAGATAAAATAGAATTAAAATGCAGAGAGAAAGGACACAAGAGAGAAACGACACAAGGATCCACATCGTCTCCCGCCTGGGTTTGGGCGGGAGACTGGGCGGCCCGGATGGATGGCCGCCACCTAGCTCTCGGGTGGATCCGAACCCTCCATCCGAGACGACCCCCCTGTCGGCTCAAACCCAGGCGGGAGACGATTTCTATACAAGGACACAAGGCAGTAATAGTCTTAAAAAGTAAAAAAGGAAAGCTTCTGATGCAACATATGAGGAAAAGAAGAAAAGCTCTTCTAAAGGCCGAAGAGAAGCCTTGTTGAGATAGGGGGTGGGTAACTTTAGTGTGCCTCTTCTCTGGGACTGAGTGAGCAAAAGCCTAGACTAATTTGAAAGAATGTTATTGCCACTTCTTCAATACAACAAAAGTGTTGCAGCTGTTGATGGAATGGAAAAAAGAATGCCTAAGAATAGATCATAGATTAATTATTAGATCGCTACAGGCTTGCGCATGGAAAAGAAACGGCAGCCAGGAGCAATAACATATCTAAAAAGATGGATAATATGGGGCAAAATGCATTGCAACAGCTCTAAGCAATTAATCATTGAAAACTGATATTTCAGATAAGCAAGACTTGGATTTCCATTGGAGTTGATGAGTAAAAATTCAGATTGATCACAATCTCTACCCATTGGATTTGCACTTTGATGATCAAGTCTTCCAAATCTATACTAGACCAACATAATTAACTTACAAAGAAGTAAGAATTACTAGTTCATTCACATGCTTTTGAGTATGTAAATGGCAAGAATTTCCAAGATTAGTGCATGAAATTCCCACCTAACAGTGTCATGATCTCTTCTAACAAATACAAACCTTCTTTTCTTTCAATTCATTCTATATTGAATTGAATTAGATACACTCATTTTAAGTTGCCATCAAACCCAAATCCTTGCTCCCATCACCCAGAAAATTAGCCACAATTTCACCTACATTCTCCAATCCCACCCCAAGACATAAAGGGTTAGTTGCAGGTCTAACAGTACTCTCCAATCCACCAGAAACCCGGACGTTAGGACCATCTCTGCACTTTCCCATGCACTTGCATCCAACAACAGCCCCTTCCACACCAACCCTCTTCTGAAATTCCTCTAACAATGATGCAGATCCCAATTTCTTGCACTTCCCTCCCATGCAAACCTCAATCTTCTGTGCTGATGACTCCACAACTACACTTCTTCCTTCACCCTTCCTGTCAAGATTCCAGAAACTCTTCAAATTGGGACCTTCATTCGCCTCTGCTATTCTCTGTTCTTCGGTTGGAAGGTTGGTGGTTCTTAATAATGCTTCTTCAATGATTGACTGTGGTTCTGCCAGTACCCTATTCCTTTGGTGGTTAATATCAGCTGATGCCTCCACAACTACACTTCTTACTTCATCCATACAGTCAAGATTCCAGAAACTCTTCAAATTGGGATCTTCATTCACCTCTGCTATTCTCTGTTCTTCAGTTGGAAGGTTGTTGGTTCTTAAGAAAGCTTCTTCAATGATTGACTGTGGTTCTGCCAGTACCCTATTCCTAAGGTGCTTCATATTAACCACCTGTTCACATTCACTATCACTCGATTCGGATGAGGAGCTGGAGGATGATTCAGAGTCATCCATGGCTTTCATTGATTTAGCTTTCATCTTAGCCTTCTCTTCTTTGCTCTTCCTTTTTAGTTCTTTTTCCTCTGCTCTTAGTTGTTTTAGTTGAGCCAGAAGAACCCCAGTTTCTTCCTGGAGAAACAAAACAAAAACTAATTATTTGATGTTCCAATACAAAATTAAGAAAATTCCTACTTTAAAAGTAGAAAGGCTTGTTCATAAACTGTAATTAATAACTTGCAATACATAACTAAATCACAAAATTTGATTATTAATTCCACTTTGATTAGAACTGTTTCACATGAAGGTGCAGTGCTTATACTATTAATTGCTACAAGCTTCCAAAGTTACAAATACCTTGATCTATAACTTTCAATAATATGTTTAACTCTGAAATTTAAAATTTTGGAGAGTTGCATCTGCCCATGAAAGGACTCGAGAAATTCTTTATGAGTCCAGTTCTAAGCTTTTCAAACAAATTTATGGAAAAACCAATTAATTAAATTGCTTTGTTCTCAATGAATATAATTCATTTAAAATTATAAAATCTCTGCTAATATTTTCCTTAAATTAAAAAAAAAAATTGCATTCAACCATGGAAACAAGCAAATACCCATACACCAAATAAAGTAAGGAGCAAAACCAAGCTGGGAATCATACCATAATCGTCCTCTTATCATCCCCAACAAAAGCGACGTCATTCTCCGGAGAAGTAAACTCAGAAGAAAGCACCAACAGTTTCTTAGTCAATCCTTTAATTTGCTTCAACTTCTTCTTTATCGTTGCAGTCTCAGATTTCTCCCTCTTACATACACTGCTACACGTCGCCGGCGAAGCGTAATAATTCAAATGCCGATTATCAAGAAACCTAGGAACAAACACCTGTGAAAACTTACTGGGCCTCAGAGAAATCGAAGAATCTCGACAACCCAGAAGCCGAATCTCGCCTGAAAACCGTTTTCCGGCATCAATTGAGACACCAGAAACAGAGGATTTTAGTGGATTATTATCAAATCCACCATAGGAGAAACCATGAAGGGAACGTAGGAGCGAACCAGAGGCTTCCATTGCTTCTGAATTCGAAGGCAAAGAAGAGTTTATCTCTGGAAGCAAAATCATCTGAAACACCAGAGGAGTTTTATATAGAGGAGTCAGTATCAAAAACGGCAACTCAGATTTAACACGTGGCACATTTTGATTGGTTTTATGGGCAACGTGATAGTTGAAAGCTTTCCACACGCAGACGTATGTCTTTGTGGACTATGACACACGTTGGGAGTGAAACTGGATCGTTAGATCTTTCGATGGATGAAAGAACGGTCTTGATGAAGACAGGTAAATGAGGAGTCATCAATTTGGATTAGGAAATATGAATCCCTCGAAGGAGAGTCGAAAGACGACAATGCCCCCCAACATTAGAAAATGCCACCGCATACATTAGAGGCCATTAGAATTTTTTTTTTTTTTTCTAAAGAATGGGAGGGGTTCAATAGTTTGGAAATTTGAACCATGATTATAAATCCAAATATCGGACACGATATTAGTTGTTCCTAAAAACAGGGATATGAATTGATCGATATCGACTAGTATCAGTCTGTTCCAACTAGAAATACATTTTTAGATTTCGTTTAAAATAAATATTCTTACTAAATGTGAAAGATCATCAATCGTATCCATTAGATGATTAACACGTGACATGGAATTTTTGAAAACTACCAAGAATCGATCTCAAAACGATGATTATATTTAAAACAAATAAGAATCAAACAATCAGATACCAATTACTTATGATTGATACTATCCCATCTATCATTTGCATGGCATAAAATGGGTGTTGTCTAGTGTCCACACATACATCATGTGGACAAATTTTAGCCAAGAAAAAAAGTTTTTCAAAAAGTTGAAAAGTAAAATAATTTTTTTAAAAAAACAAATAGACTGACCAATTTAAAATTAAATTTAAATTTTTCCATCAAATGGTCAGAAAAATGTTAGATGAGCTGGCAATATGTTGTCTTCCCATGTGGTCCTATTAACCGTTATGCAGTGCATTAGTGCCCAAATTTTGTGGGAAGGCAAGTCTCATCTCCCATGGGTCCCCCTATTCGGATGTCAAAGTTTGAGCCATAGTAGAATTACATGTGGCCGAATATGAATTTAAAAATCTATTAAAAAGTCAAGGTTTTGAAAGAAAAAAAAAAAAAAGTAGAGAGATTCCCCGAAAAGTAATGAGCATAGGATAAGAGAAACCAAATATAAATTTAGAAGTCTATTAAAAAGTATGGGATAATCATCCATCAAGGGTTTTTTTTTTTTTTTTTTTTTTTGTAAAATTCCATCAAGGTATTGACTTTTTTATGGATGATGTTCATAAAATTTACCAGCCAATCAATGGCTTAGCATTCGCACCAACCCATTCCGGAGGTAATTTCATCATTATCATATTTTTGAAAGTAAATTTGATCTTACGGTCTTATCAAGAGTATACACGACCTAAGTATTTATAGTTAACTGTTACAAAGACACAGGTGTAGACATACTCCACCTCTACTTCCTATAAATAGACTCACTTATTCAAGGATTCAAGATCCTAAGTCCCTGACATCATTAATTATTATTCATTTCCTTTTTTCTACTTGATCATCAATAGTCTATTTAATTATCCTTTTTGAAGATCAATGAGAATTAGGTTGATTTACTTTTCTTTTTTCTTTTTTCTTTTTTTGGTTAAGTATTCGGGTGGGATTTGTGAATTCTTACGAGTAGCGTGAAAATTTCAGTTCAACTATTCTTCTTACTTTTTGTTGGTTCTTGCCTTTTCTCTTTCTCTCTCTCTCTTAGATTTTAAATTCGTTTACATTATTTAAAAGTCTAATTTGGACCTCTTTTTCTCTGTTTGAATCTGATACAATTTTGCATGAAATGCAGTAATGCGGGAAACTCATGGTTTCATTGTACTGTGTAAATTTGTACTTTAGGTCGTCTTTTGATGGTGCTGAGAATGATCGGTGTCGTTCGTTTCTGCAAATCTCGAAAGTTCGATACTTCTCTTTGAAAAACTAACTATTGTTCTTTCTGCGAGACCAATTTTATTTGTTATTGCAGTATCTACCCTTCCTTTTTTTTTTTTTTTTTTAATTCCGAATTGCCCTCTTGGCAAGGATTGAAAAATCTTAAAACCTTTTACATTAGATTATGGATGAAGTTTATTTGGATTTACAGGCATGAAATTTTAAAATACAAAGCATCACTTACAACCTTAGAATCAGTTTTAGAAAAAGTAAAATCAATGGAAAGTGAACTTGAAACCTTAAACCTAACCAAAACATGAAAAAGTAAATGTGAAGATTCATGAAGTTTAAACCTAAACCGGAAACTAAAAATATAATTGATGCTACTAATGTGAAAATCAAATCACCCCTCCATTCGAAGGGAATCCAGGCTTGACGGAGTTAATAATGGAGCCATCTTCGTTGTTTGGACCAAGACCCACGATGCTAGATCTTCGGGGTTGAGATAGGGAGATTTTGTTTTTTTTTATTTTGGGATTTATTTGATAGCTTAGCACTGCAAATGCTTTTTTTTTTTTTTCTTTTCTTTTGAACTCCAATTTGCAACAATCAATCCAGAAGAATAGATTAGGTTCAAAGATTTGGGATCATGATTTCGGAAAATGATTGTAATGGGATTTTGCACTATTCCAACTGAGAAAGAGAGAGAGGTACTGTCATTGATAAACTGCAACTGCAAAGAGAGAGAGAGGAACTGCCCAATTCAAACTGTGAAAGAGAGAGAGAGAGAGAGGGAAAAGAAAATGATTTGAGGTAGGGTTAAAAATTACTAAAAGATAAACTCGACTTTTCCCCTCACAATAAAGGTATTATTGTCATTCCAAAACTGGTTTTGAGCTGACATCAACATCTAACGACTCCATCTTAACGACTTGGGTTTTTTTGATAAACATTGGGAAATTTTAGGAGATAGGTGATGTTTCTCAAAGTATTTGGGTAGTGCTTGAA
The DNA here is from genome assembly GCA_028583415.1 of Protea cynaroides. NCBI lineage: Eukaryota > Viridiplantae > Streptophyta > Magnoliopsida > Proteales > Proteaceae > Protea > Protea cynaroides. Next base: position 100,454,255 of record CM053276.1, on the reverse strand, counting down.
ACTTCCACAATTTAACATTATACAACTAAATAAGTACTCCATTGACCTTGATCAACTGGTAGAGAATAAGGCTGGTACATGTTTCTCCAGTGTTCAAACTCCAAAGTTGGAAAAGAAAATTAGGACGAGAGACCACACATGATCCACCCTTTTTTTTTTTGCTAAAGCTCAGCAGAGTTCTTTAATATTGATGGAGAAAGAATGTACAAGAATATAGTCTAGGCATACCTAGACAGGAAGAAAAAAGAAGCAACAAATTTTAACTTGAGAATCCACCTTCGGCTATGCCATCAGCAGGGAGACAAGCTAAACTGACTATTAAACCTTTGACCTCGACGCAGATACCCACCTTTGGCATTGCCATCATCAGAGAATCTGAGCCCAGGAAAGAAAAACCAGAGCTTCCATCATAGCAATTAGTTGTGAAACCTGTATCGAGGACGTCTTTGACCATCCCAGATTACATCTCCATTTACAAAAGACAGGCTTGTTGGTCATTCCTTTCTGAGCAGCCCCTTTTTTTGCGAAGGAGTCCGCAATTGTGCTCCCCTCTCTATAACAATGGTAATAATCTTCCAAACGATTGATTCTAAGAAAGGCTTAAAGTGATTCCAAATAATTGATTCTAACACATGACCTACTACAACTCTCTTTGACAAAAAGAAAAAGTCATAAGACCTTAGTTAAAAGGAAATTAAGAAAAAGGCTGCATCCTCTAATGCAACATACAATCTATGGTATCAAAATCTACTTAATTCCAAGATTTAGAACCAACTTTGGCAAGATTAGATTGCTGAGTCAGCCTGTAGGCTACAGAAAGAGTATGAAAGCACCAAAATGTTAATAAATCCAAAAGTCAACAGCACCTCTAGAGTGCATCACCTAGATGCGTATGCGTACTTACAGATGGACTGTGGGGAGCTGCTAAGTATGCAGAAAATGAAAGCAGAGCAGAGGAACTAAAAGTTCTTCATTGTTAGTGTTCAGTTCTAAATTAGGAACTTAAGAATAGAGGTTCTCTAAATCAGTCTAAGAGTTGAAACCGAAAAGAATTTAAGGATTCATTGCCTTAGCTACAGAATGACTTCAGATGGTTATTCAAAATAATGCATTTAAACTACAGAATGGAAGCATGACAAACTAATTTTCATTTAAGAAACAAATTTTGACAAGAAGCTAAAGAAGAACATAAAACTACCAAAAGAACAGACACGAAAAACTAGCTCAAAACTGGGGAAAGGGAAAGGAAAAAAATAAAACAAAATTTGTAAAGCAACAATAGGAACTGATTGATGAAAAACAATCAAGCCCCATTACCACCCCAAAAAAAAAAAAACAAAAAAAAAAAAGAAAGAAAAAAAAATAGAATCTTTTATCAAGAAATGGAAAAATTAGGAATCCTAAAAATTTCATACCAATGAAACTAGGTTATTCTACTAGAGAAACTATCTCAAACTGGTCCTCTATTTTAAACTAGTTCATTGAATGTCCTGCTAGAAACTCCTAATCACAGAGAGCACAGCACAACAGTTGTCCTATCTGCACATTTATTTCAGCTACTTTCCGGAAAAAAGAAACTCAACCACTAAAAGCAGTAAAAGGAAAAATGAAACAATGCCTAAACCAAACATGCCCAGAAACAATACCATGACAACAAAATCAGGAAAATATATTGTAAAAAGCAAACAACCCAGAAAACAATTTGAAAAGAAGGAAAGAAATCATGGAAGAGCAAACCAAAATGAAGAGAACTAATCATTTGGCACCTGAAGCAACGAAAGAATGAAACGAAAAATGATTGTGAGCAACAGCAGTTGGTCTTTTCTTGATTCTAGATGGAGAAATGGATAATTTTTTTTTTAGAGAGAGAGAGAGAGAAAGAGAGAGAAAGCAAATCAAAGAATTACAAAAATATAAAGCACTGATGCGGGATCCTGGGTTGAAAACCCTAATTAGATCCGCTAGTAGGCCCACCCAAATAATAAGCAAGCTTGATTCAGATAACAGTGGCAGAATCGTAAATAAATCCAAAACTTCACCAGTGATGGCACTTCTGTAAATAATCAGAAATCTGTACTCTAAATAACCAAACAAGCCTTAGGATGAAATTGAAACAAAGGTAAAAAAGTGGAGGGTAATTCTGATAAATAACTAATCAGAATTATAAGCCAGGGGTATTTTGGAAAATACTAATCAAAATAATAACACAAATATATTGTAGCTTGTTGTCTTCAAGCTCTTGACAGAAACTGGAGGCGGAAACAAACTTGCTTCTACTCGAGAGAACTCAGTCGATAAGGATCCAATTGGCCTGAAGTTTCAGATGAAAGATCGTATGAACTAGGACTACTGTTCTAACCTTTATTGGCCCTAAACAGCAACGCATAGAAGAGTCTTGAAGATCTGAACCTGGTAAGCATAAAACCAGATCTGAATCTTGGTTTGTAGCTCTCGGTAGGGTGATGGTTTGGGGCTGAAGCTCAAGGATTAATGTCCCCTTAGGTATAGAGGGTACTCTCAAGATTCTAGAGTGAAAAGGGAGGGCATGAGGGAGATTGAGGGTTTCTTATGGGGCTGTGTTTACCGCCAAAACAGAGGATGACAAAAAGAACAGGGAAAGGGAAGAAGAAGGAAGAGGAAGAAGGGAAAGAGAGAGAAAGAGAGACAGATGGGGTTGGTTCTGGTTCGTAGGGATGAACAAAGAGAGACAGAGAGAGAGAGAGAGAGAGAGAGAGAGAGAGAAAGCTTCAAAATCTCTGCCGTAGGCACCAATTTAATAACAAACCTTCATTCTAATTAATTCTTCAAATCTTCACTACTGATTACTCTATTACTCTATTACATGCCTCTTTATAAGGAAATAACATTCCTAAACTAATTTGAAGTAAACTTAGAAAGTAAATAACATCTTTATGAAATAAAATCTAATCTCTATGGCATAAAACAGAAATAATAAATAAGGAAACCTAATACTGAAATTTCCTATTCTAATTAATCATCTACCAACCCTTTCCAAACCAAAAGGTTGGTTTGGGTTTGAACCGGTTCAGGTTTGGCTTGGGTAACCAAATTGGCTCGTGTCGATCCATCCATGACACTGCTACTGCATCAACTGGATTACTCAGACCAGAAAATAAGATCAAGTTGAATATAAACTTTACAACAAATTAACCATCCTCGGTGTCGACCTAGGACCTAAAATCAGCTTTAGAGATACACCTATAGAATGTTTGAAATGAAAGCAAATGTCTTCTTCTCTCCCTCTCTCTGTCAAATGACTGATCAATAGAGGATTCTTTCATTTTTTTTTTCCTTTCATTTTTTAAGGAGAAACAATAAAAGTAACCTTGATTTTGAACAAGGGAAAATTCAATGAAATGCAAATTAATCACTGGAGTCACAATTCGTGGAGATGAGATTGTTCTCATTCCAGTTCACTGGGCACATTATCAGAACACATGTTCTTGTTCAAACTAGATATTAGAACAAAATTGCATGACAAAGAATGTTTCTGTGATCCAAGAATGCATTCCAAGACCAGTATTCATCCTCAAAATGAAAACTAAAACTTCCCTAGATGGCCAAATGGATGGTTACAAGTTTGTGTGATTGTGTAGTCTTTTAAGGTAAATTACAGCTTTTTCTACAGGCCTTTTTAAGTGGGAAAATATACATTTATTATAGATAAAATTATTTTTTCTCTCCCACCATTGGAATGTGGTTGTATTGCTTCTCTTCTTCAGATCCACTCTGATAGTCTCAAAATGCAATCTCTTCACGGCATGTTTACCAACAATCCACAATCCTGGGTATGGATTCTCAGGATGGTACCTAATTGGCTCCTATGTAAGGTTTTTTTTAACTCGAAGTCAGAATGGTGCAATACCAATTTATCTGGATGTATAGTTAATGGAAAAAGACACAAACCCATCTACAGATATCTCTTATGATACACTTCCACTAGATTCAGGCCAGATGTCTCAAACGTTATCTTGACTATCTCAAGTGAAGCTAACAAAGAAAATGAATTAAATTCCCTGGAAAGCCTGAAACAAGATGTCAAATTTCAAACTCCTGTAAAATAAGGAAACTAATTCAAATTGAAACAAACTAATTTTTAGAAAATATTGTAAAACGGAGGGGAGGGAGAAGGGAAAAGGAAATGACATGGATTAAATTCCCTGGAAAGCCTGACACAAGAATTTGGAATTCTCAACTTAGTAAAAAAGGTCAACTAAACCACATTCAAACAAAGTAATCCAAACTATAATTCAAAAAAGATCTTTACCAGGGAAAAAAGAAAGAAAGAAAGAAAGATCTTCTGCATAGTGTGCACTAGAGTTATGATTACAAGGAGGAATCCTATTTTTGCTACACATCAAATATAATAAAAAAAAAAAAGTAGTAAAATTCATTAGAAATAACTTACTCAGATATTAAGCACTTTCTCGTATAAGATTGTGAGAAAGATCATGAACTTGAATTGTTAGAAACAGTAAAATGGATTCACTCACTAAGCACCATGTCATATTTCAGAAACATGTAATTCAAAAGCATCTGTGTCACATTGTCCTGAGATGACACCTCACACAAAAAATGGCCTAGAGTTCTTCTCACCACCGTTCTCTTGGCCGACCATCTGGGAATGTGGGAACAAGCACCTTCTCCTCATTTGTCCTTGAGGTCTCAGCTTTATTAGGTGCTTTGGTTTGTCCAATAGTTATGATCCCACCATCATCGTCAAAATCTGGGGGTGTCTCATCATCTTCATCATCCCAGTCATCCTCATAATCACCATCATCATCATCATCATCATCATCATCATCATCAAACTCATCGCTCAAGGAATTATTAACATCAGACCACTCTTCAACACTTTCTTCTTCACCTCTTTCTTGTGACTTCTGAGCACCTTCGGCCCCATCACCATCGCCTCCATCAACCTTAGGAGCACCCCTCCCTCGGAATCTAGGAACTGTAACAAGTGACCGAAGTTTCTCCTTGATTAGCAATAATCGATCCTTCTCAATCAACTGAGAATCACGATAGGCCTCCCGCAAGAAAACTGAATCCCTATCTCCCTTCAAAGATATATAAAACATATCAGGATGTCTGATCAGCATTCCCCTCAGCTGTTGAGAGAACCTAAACTCCTCTCTGAAATGAGTCAGGTGATCCACAAGTGTTCTCTTCTCAATCGTGAGGCTCAATATCTCATGAACAACAGCACATGCGTGCTTCTCTTTCTCTCTCGTACCAGCCTTCAACTCTGAGAAATCAGAGTAGGGGGATATATAAGGAATCTCTCTAAACTTAGAAATCTTCCTCATCTCTCCCTTGGAGAGGTTCAGACCCTTGGGTAGCTTTACTCTATTGAACTTGGGGGGTCTATCAATGATTAAATTCATTTCTTCTCTCTCTTTCGCTCGATTCTCTTCTTCACTAAGTTCAGCAGCAGAAATAGCCAGCTCAGGATCCCAGTGGGTTAGTTCCAAAGCAGGGCCCTTATCAGTCGGAACAACCTTGAAATATTGGGGGTATCTTCTGCAAATTGTGTCCCTGAATTCTAAAGGCAGCCCAAGATCAGTCATCAAATGGGCAATTTTCTCTAACAGAATCCGCTTCTCTAAAGACATCATCAACAATTTCCTCAACTTCTCAACCAGCAATCCTTCCATTTCATTTCTCACTTTCAGTTCCTCCAAGTAAAGCCTTTCAGCCTCGGGGGCCAATTTGAACTGAAGTGAATAAACCCCTTCTTCCACAATCTCAAAAACCGCCGGAAATCGCTTCAACAGCGCAATAAGTCGGCGTTTTCGGTTAAGCCCCAATTCCTTTCTGTACCTACCCATATCTCTAAGCGCCATAATCCGATTGGGTTGGTTCACTAAAATCTTCCTTATCTTCATTACAAGTTTCAGCTTCTTGTCTCGTTGGATAACGTTGTCCAAGGGAAGCTCCTTCCTTCTCTTCACAACAGCTGTTATTGGATGAAATGGGACATTGGTTTTCCTACGGTTACCCAATTCAAGCTTCTTCTCATGTGAAACCAAACTTTGACCAAAAAATGAAGTCTTATCCGAAAAGTGGGTACAAAACGACAGATGCCCTTTTATAGAGAAGTTGGATTTCTCACGAAATGAAGATGATGGATATGAAAGAAAGAGAGGAAATGGTGAAGAAGAAGTAACCTTTGGTGACGAAAACAAGAATATGGGTTCCATGAAGAACTTAAGTTGCAGAGATAGAGAGGACGAGATAGTAAGAATAAAGAAACATATAAAAACAAAATCAAATGGAGGAAGTCGCTATAAGGTCACTTACCTTCTCCTATTTATGCTGAAATATGCAGAAATCGCTTGAGGAATTTGGGTTTCATGATTTCTTCTGTAATCTATTATCCGCTTTAGTTTCGTAGGCAGGAATCTGGAGTAGTGAAGTTGATGGGGAATGGGCTCTTTATGGTTCATGTGTTGCTGTGAAACGGCAGCTTTGGGTTTTTATCTGCTATTTGCCTCGCCACAAGAGGACCTAAAGGGCCACGTACGGCCAAGATATCTAGGGGGAAACCTATTTTTCACTTAGTATCGTGACAAATCGTCATATCACATTTTTTCCCATAAGAAATATGCAAGATGGTAAGGGATGGATCTTTTCTGAAACTCAAAAGATCTTATGGTCGGCCGAAAAGGTTAAAGCATTCATTAAAATTCCAATTAAAGGATCGGTTATATTGATTATTGTTCTTCGATCATCTTTGTTCGATGTCATACTTGAAACAAGACATAAGTTATAGTATCATTCTTCACAATCTTTCTTAGATCATCTTAGGTCTACTCTAATCCTTTTAGATCCTTCAATCTGAATCAAATCATTTTTCTATATTGAAACATCTAAAGACCTCCATTGAATATAGTCATACAATTTCAAACAATTTTCTCGTAATTTATCATGTTCTGACGTTACTCCCAAATCAGTTTTAATACGATCATTCATTATCTTATTCATCCTAGTTTTGCCACACATCCATCTCAACGACACTAAATTTATTTATATGATGTTTCTTAACTGTCTAATATTTCGTACCATATATCATAACTGATTCAATGACTGTCCTATAAAAATTTTCTTTAAGTTTTTAAAGCAATATGTCGATTACACAGTACTCCGAACACACCTCTTCACTTCATCCATCATATTTTAATCTTCTGTGAAGCATCATCTTCTATATTACCTTCTTTATTATGATTGAACCTAGATACCTAAATTAATCACTTTGTATCTCTCTCTTATCAATTTTCACCACCTCATTATCTATTCTTGTATGACTAAAGTTACACATCATATACTCTGTCTTCGTTCTACTTTTTTTTAAACATTTTGATTCCAATATTAATCTTCATAACTCTAACTTGGTGTTAATCTCTCTTTTTGTCTCATCCACAATATCATCAAAAAAGCATGCTCTAAGAAACTTGATCTTGAATGTCTCTGGTTAATCATACATAATAAAAGTAAGGATAAATTTCAGCTACCACCCAAAATAGTTTTAAAACATCACCTACCACCCACAACTTTCAAAAAACATCAGCTACCACCCAAACGTTGACCACCATTAATCAAATAGATCCACTCCGTTAAATGAATCCGTTAGTTGCTGATGTCATTTAAATCGATTTTAAAATAGACATTTTTACCCTTTTTCATTCTCCCTTCTTTCTTCTCCTTCATCGTTCTCCCCTCTTTTGCAGTTGTGGACCGAGCTAACACCCAGGTTCTAAAGCCAAGACTAATTTCCCTTTAACTTCTGAGATTAACAATAACACCAACAATCAGTAGAGCCCTAATCAAAGCAGCACCGTTGAGTCTTCTAGCAGAGAAGGGTTTTCTCTAGCACCTCCTTTGGCCCTCGATCTTTGTGGTGGTAGTGGTGGCGGCTCTTGTGTTGGTTCTAGTGGAGGATTCGCCATGAGATCCTCCTTCCATCACATCCTCATCCCCATCATCAACAATTTGGGGTTTTGCCGATCGTGCACCCATTTTTCTTTTTTGATCCGTTCGTAAGATAGGAAAACAAGAACATGAATCATCACCATCTGAGTTTTGACCCAGTCGTCACTGCTACTACTGATTTCCAGGCTGCTTTTGCTGGTGGCGTTAATGGAGCCCAGAGCGATTCTGACTCCTCTATCTGAAGTTGCTTGAAACCAGATTTTTGGAAGCGTCGCCGGTTCTTGAAATTTTTATTTCCATTTAAAGTTCTTGCTCCTTTATTTTTTTCTGGAAAAAAAAAGAAAGAAAACGCTAAGATCGGATTGGAAGTGAATGTAAATATGGCATGATCCAACTTTTTTATTCCCTTCCCACGCTGTTTTTTACAGCTGTGAAATCAGAAATTTCTCAATGTTATTCATTATTACAGCTACTGTAACCTTTCATCATCAATATAGCTGATGTTTTTCTTTCATATCTTCTGTGTTATCTTTCTCTCTGGATTTTAGAACGCAGATGTGACGAAGAACACAAGACCTTCAAATCCGGCTTCAATCTGTCGTCGTCGTCGGGAGTTTACAACAAGCGTTGCATTGTCGTCTAGGAAGAAGAAGAGTTGCGTCATCGTCGACGAAGATGGTGGGTGAACACAATCGAAGAAGAAAGGGTTTCTTCCTTTCTTCCATTCAAGCCGGGATCAGACTACAATTGGGGTATGCGGTGAATTAAGTGAACGAGGGTAAAACAGTCTTTAAATATTTTCTTAAGGGTCTTATTGTCCATTTTAGAAACGATTTTAGATGACATCATTATAATTTACTCTAAAAGTAAACAGATAAAGGCTTAAAACTAATCTTTGATGTCCATATATTTGAAAATTGAAAATTCACTACCTTGACTCTCCATGGTTTTCACATTAGTTACCACATTATAATACATACCATTGACTATGTCCATATATTTACTTAAAATTCTTATCTTCTGTAGTACTTGCAAGATTAGTTCTCTAGGGATTCTATCATAAGCTTTTTCTAAGTCAACAAATACCATATGAAGGTCTTTCTTACCTTCCTTAAATATTTTCATGAGTCTCCTAAGTAAGTAAATAGCTTATATCGTGGATTTACATGGCATAAAACCAACTGGTTCTTTATAATAGTAGTTTCTTGTCTCATGTAAGTTTCGATCAATTTCTTTCTCCCGTAGTTTCATTGTATGACTTAATAGTTTTATGCCTCTGTAGTTATTGAAGCTCTGAATATCACATTTATTTTTATAAACAGAAACCACAATGCTTCTCATCAACTCATCTAATATTTTTCTTATGCCCATAACCTTATTGAACAACTTAGTTAGCCAAGATACATCATAGATTCCTAGGTTCTTCAAAAATTCTATTAAGACCTCATTTAGGTCTAGTGTTTTGCTTACATTCATCCTCCTTAAAGCTTATTTTACTTTCGCCACCTAATTTTGCGTATACATTTACAACTTATTGTGTCTTGGTGGATAATATAATCTTCAATGACACTATTACTCAAAGTGTCTTTATTGACTAGGCTATAGAAATAAGCTATAGAAATAATTGTTTCATCTCTCTTTAATATTTTCATTCCCTTACTAAAACTTTACCATTTACATTTTTAATAATCTAATATGGTCTAAATCTCTACTCTTCTTTTCCCTCATCTTAGTTATTTTATAAATAATTTTTTCTCACTCTTTTGTACTCAAAATGTTATAAAGATCTTCATATTTCTTCACTTTTACTTTTTTCACAGTGTTTTTTTTTTTTTGAGGCTTCATTTAATTTATACATTTTTAAATCATTTATATCTTTAGTCTTTTGTCATGTCTTAAAATTATTTTTCTTAGTTTTAATGACTGTTTGAACCTCACCATCCCACCAACAAAACTTTTTAATGGAATGACTTTTTTCTTTTAATACATCTAGGATATCTTTAGCAACTTTTTTATTACAAGCAATCACCATGTTCCACAGTATATTAGTGTCTCCTTCACAGTCTCACTTTCCTTCTTTGACCACATTATCGATAAAAACTTTCAAGATATTTTCATTTAAACTCCACCACTTTATCCTAGGGCAAAAAACTTGATATTTTTTACGATTTGACATAATGAGACACATATCCATGACTAGCCATCTATGTTTAATGGTTAGGCTCTCTTCTAGTATAATTTTACAATCCTAATTACATAACAACATATCGGACCTTCTAATTAAAAAGAAATCTATTTAAATACTATGATATACCCACTTTTGAAAGTTATTAAATGTTCAGCTCTCTTTTCAAAATATATGTTTATAATGGATAAATCATAAGCCACAACAAAATCTAAAGTTCAAGTTGATCCCCTCTTCATTCGTCACTAAAAAATCATATCCTCTTATGTACACCTTCATAACCTCTACAAACTCCCCTTACATGTCTATTCAGATCAGCCCTTTTTATAATTTTTGCTCCTTATCTAAAACTTTGTATTAATCCATCCGTGTGTTTCCAAAGTTATAATTTACTACTCACATCCAGTCCTACTTGGGGTGCGTAAGTGCTAAATATATTGACGACCTCTTTGTCCATCACTAACTTGATGGCTATCCTATCACCGTATCCTTTAATATCCACCTCATCATTATTAATCTTTATCCACTACTATGCCTTTTCGGTTGCTATTATTTTAATCCCCCATATACCAAAGTTTAAAGTCATCAAACTCCTTAGCTTTTTTACTTTTCCAAATAGTCTCTTGAATGTAAGTTATGTTAATTTTTTTTCTCCTCATAACATCTATCAATTTTAGATTATTACTCATTAAAGATCTTATGTTCCTAGATGCTTATAATCATACGCTTATGGACTAGTTTCTTTCCTGTACTTGTCCACGGTTCGAGTACCCTTGCCTATTTATCACCACATTTAGGCATCGATGCAGCGGCCCTTGCCCTTTTTTACTAGACAAGAGACCAAGTGTAACACACTGTTTACGAAGAATGCTCTAATATTACACTGAATATTTTTTGTTTGTCGATCCATATTAAGGGTTTAGCTAGGTTTTTTTTGGGCGACAACTGCCGACTTGACGCACCAACCCTCTTCCTTTATCCAGGCTTGAGATCGACTACATAATATTCAAGGGAAATGCGCCATAGTACAATGGTGGCTATCAAGCCAGTAGACATTGACCTAAGTGATGTAGGGACTCAGATTTGAGTCGTACATCTACCTAGATGTGTGCATTGCATTCTTTATACCCCTCAACCCCCCCCTCCCTCTCTCTCTCTTAAGAAGGGATGCCCCCTTGGGCTCCCAATTCCATATCCTGAGTCCCTAGCCCCACAATGGGCATTGTAGCAACCCAAATTCCATATCAAGAATCCCTAACCCCACAGTGGACATTGTAGCACCAACTAGAAAAGAAAAACAACTTCAACCTCATATGCAATCAATTACACTCCCATCAAGGGTCATACCTTCTTATGTATGTCAATGATGCCATGCACTTCCTTCAGTCTTGTGCACCCTCTTGTAGTCCCGGATTATTTCATGCTTTGTTTTCCCATGTGGCTAACTCCAAGTCTCTAATTACGCTGAAACTTCATATGGGAGCAAAGGGACCAAGGTCTACTTGTCAATAAAATTTTAATCCCTTACAGATCTACCACGTGGAAAATTTATAACATCACAACCATAGAAGCAAGAAAATTTGCAACCTTATTGAGTGCTTAAGGATACCTTGTAGTTCATGGGCAATAACTGGAGAAGGAAGACAAGCAGCAATAGTAGCCAGTTATGGTCATAGTGTCACCCAATCCACAATCATGTTTAGATAACAGAAATGCCACTAACCTTATAAAAACTTGACACCTAAAGTGTGACGTTCACCAATTAATTGCAAGAAAATTTTTTTCTTTCCCCCACCCCTATTTAATAGGATATGTTGTGTATTTATATTAGAATTGTGAGGGGCATTAGTAGAGATGTAAGGAGGATAGATACACTCGGTCCAAATATTCTGATCAAATACGGATACCCATAAATGGATATATCAAATTTGGAATTTCAGCTATCCATTTACATCTCTAACTATAACTTGGGCCTTCCTCCCGGGGCAGATACAATTCACTTTTAATCCATGTCTTCGAGTTGTTTTGATCTCATGATTCTCTAGAACTCGTCAAATTTTCAAGAACCCTCAAGACCATAGCTATTAATTGTTTATTATTAGTTAGATATTTATTTGGATTATCTGAATTCAGATTCGAGTACCTCCTCAACAGATACAAATGTGAATTGAGTTCAGATTATCGATTATCCATTCATGTCATTCTTGCCTTGGATACTATTAGGGAATTACGCCACGCTATCAATATAACCTCGACACGTAGGACTTGACCAACGAGCCACGTGGAGATCCCCAATTCGATACCAAAAAAGCATCTTCACCAACTCAAACGCAAGAGCAAAGGGTAAAAGCGGCATTTTAGAAATATACATTATTCACTATAAATAGGGCAAATCCCGAGATTTCAAGTACCACAACATTTATTACTCATTTACTCATCCTTGGGATTATCGCTCTGACACTTGGGACGGAGAATCTCTCACCTACCCTACTTACATTTAAAATACTGTTGTGGGCTCGACACCGAGCCCATCGACTGTTCACAGAGACCTAACTTTGGCATCGGAGTGGACACGGGGTCACAGGCCCGCCTCTTCCCCTTGTCGTTGCTTGTCTTGCAGGTCTAGTCAGCCCGGTGGGCCTACGAGACTGATCAGGGCTGAAACAGTTTGGCGCCTACCGTGGGGCCTCTTTGAGATTCGACGTCAGAAGACAAAGCCAGAGAGAAGTCTTGAGTCATGAGTCCAAGAAGAACACGAAGCCAAAGGGTCAGTCCCAACCCCCCTCTGATCGACCAACGGATGAACCCTGAAGAGGAAGATAGGTCGGAGCCAAGACCTAGTAGAGATAGAGGAAAGTGAGCGGCTGTGTAAGACCTGTGTCAATCTAACCCGGTCTTACCACCTTGAACCAGGTTTACCTATCATGGTCGAGTCAAATGGACCAAGGGCGTGAAGGAGATCGAGATCCCAAGTATCAAATCGACCCAAAACACTTAATTTTAGGGGAGGGTCGCATACCCAGCCAAGGAGGGTCGGACCCCCAAGAACGAAAAGTCGGACCCTCAAATTTGAAGGGGAGGGTCAGACATCTTGAATCCTAGGGTCGACGGGATCATCGACCCTCCCATCGACCCTCAGTTTCTGCCGAAACTGAAATTAGGAAATTTCCTATTTTTCGATTGGGATTCTTTCCTAATCTCAAAGGGACTTATTTTAGGATGTTCCTACTCTATTTAAAGGACGTCCCTAAGCCTCTTTCACTCTTTTCACAACCCTAATTGAATTGAGAGAAAGAGAAGAGAAGGAAAAGAGGAAGAAGAGAAAGAGAAGAGAATTTAGCCAAAAGAGAAGAGTTGCAGAGAAGGAGTATTCTTCTCAGGTATGGATACTAATTCCATGAGTTTCTACAGACCTTAGGTTAGATATTGATGAGAATGTGATCTCGGAGAAACCCAAACCACCAACCATGGTTAGGTTTTCATGGAAACCATAGAAGAAAGTATGAAAACTATTTTAGATGGATTATACATGGTTTCATACCATGGAATGAATGTAGAATGGAATGTAGGAGCAAGCCATACGGTTCCAAGCACGAAGAATGGACTAAAAGAGGGAACTGGACCAAAGTGCACCGAGGGTCGATGACCATCCGACCCTAGGTGATACTGACCATCGACCCTCAGTGTTTGGGAAGTTCAGAGTTTGGGGAGGGTCGCACCCAGGGTCGATCATGACTCCGACCCTACCTCCGACCCTCAGTTAACAGAATGGTTTTTAAATTCAGAATTAATTCTAATTAAATTCTATCGACTTTGTTAGGTCTTCTAGCAATATAATAACATTATAAAGGTGATTCTAAAGCTTGAAAAGTATCTATTAGCAAGCTAAGGTGAGGAAACAGAACTCTAAACTAATTGGTTAATAACAAACTATTTTTCTTTTTCTTGAGTCCAATGCCATGCTTGATTCTATGCGAATATGTTTGTAATGTGCATACAACATGCCATCCAATATTTCTATTACTTGTTCATGCATATTTATTTTATTGTTTATAACATGATGATGATGATGATGATAGGAATAGGCATGTGATTGTATGTGTGTAGTTGGTGTACTTGATGCGAGCGAGTATCAGGGGAGGTGTGATGAGAAAGTCAATAAACGTTAACCTTTGGCGGGTTTCAGCACTTTAGCTCTATCTCTAACTCAAGTCTTGTGCATTGACATCGTCGTATCGCCATTACTTTAGCAGAACTATTATGTCGTAAAGTATCAAGGGAGGTGGTCTCGGTCCTTGTAGTCTCTGACTCTACCGGGGGGCCTTAGCTCTATCTCTATGGACATTCTGAGGGATGTTGGGGTGAGGCCTTGGATACACTGTTTGACATTAGGATTGGTTAGTTGCAAGCCCAGTTTGCAAGCCCTCGCTAACAGGGGCTTACGTGTTGGTATGGTATTATATAGCAATAAACGTTAACCTTTGTTGTATAATGTCATGATTAGGGTGGATGGGGACGACGATAAACGTTAACCTTCGGGCGGACTTCCACACCCTGTGTATAGAGGCGGGGTCAATAAACGTTAACCTTTGACCACCCAACCTTTCTATTGCGCATTGCAAACTATAAACCAGATCAAAGATATGAATTGATTGCATGCATATGTATTGTTGCATTGTTTTGTCTACTCACTGGGCCGTGATGTGTGCTCACCCCTGCGTCGAATATTTTTAGTTGATGATGCAGGTTATACGGTTGAAGATTACATGAATGCTCCAACGATGGGAACGTGGCGCGATGGGAAGCCGGTTGAAGGGGATACACATGACTCCTCTTGCGAGTGCAACTCATGTGTATTCGATTAGATTTTTCTTAGGTTTTTTTATTTGAATTTAATAAAGACATGTATTTGATAATTATTTATGTCCCAGTTGATACAGAATAATTTGCTATTTAATATTTATATCACATAGACCCTCAGTTCATTTATTATTAAGATTTCCGCTATTGTGTATTTACTTTGATTATGATTACGGATGTGTGTAAGTTTAGATAACGCGGGGATAGCCACTCGAGATCCTGGTTGAACCGTTGGTTTGCTAGCGGTTCATCACACCATTCTGAACAGTGCGGAATTGGGGTGTGACAGGCTGAGCCGGCACCCTCGCGAGAGGCATTCATCACCTATGAGCAGTTTGAAACCGTGGCACAGCAACTCGCGGTGCTGACCAGATTTGTACAGGGGCTAGACCCGATCACTGAGGCCACATCCCGTCCCCCCATAGGTGTCGTCCCTCCGACTGATCCACATCAGGAAGCTGACCTCCTTAGAGATCCGCCTCGCGATTGTCCAAGGCAGAACGGAGCTAGACCCACCAGACATGGGGCGCCCAGCTCCGAAATTAAGCGGAACGGGATCAACATCACAGCACGGGCGGATCCTTGTCAGAGAAAGGCTCGGCCCGTAATCGAGAGCAGTGACTGGACGAGGCGAAGAGGCCTTGGACGAACTTCTCATCCTACAACACGCAGCGCTACCAGAGGTTGTCATGGGGGCAGAGAAACAAAGTGCTCCCATGGACCCGGAGGTAATCGCGAAAAAAGCGGACCAGTTGGCAGCCCTGCACCGAAAGGTCAAGACGATGGAAAAGGCAGGGATAACCCAGGATGAGGACAAGAATTATTCTACGGACAATCCTCTGACCGATATCATCATGAGGGTCCCCTTGCCCAAGTGATTTACAATGCCGCCAGTAGATTCCTACGACGGGTCCACCGATCCACTCGACCACCTGAATAACTTCGTAGGGGCGATGGTCCTCCACGCGAATCCTGAAGCAATCATGTGTAGGGCTTTCCCCCTTACCTTAAAAGGCACGGCTCGGAAGTGGTTCAACAACCTACCCCCAAGGTCTATTGACTCTTTCAAGACCATGGGGAAATTATTCAAAATGCATTTCCAAGGAAGCAGGGTGCAGTGAAAGACAAGCGCGCTGTCACACCCCAATTCTGATCCAACCAGAATGGTGTGAGTGAACCGCCATTGAACCAACGTTCACACCAGATCTCGACAGGCCGTGTCCACTCATACAAACCATTACACATAACCACCATCAGAATATAAATAATACAACGGAAGTCTTTAAATAAATGAACTGAGAATCTATTGATAAATTTAAATAAAATATCCAATTATTCAATTTCAAACATATAATATAATATTCTTACATCCATTTAGTCCAACTGAAAATAACTAAAAATAAATAAATAAAACCAATCAAAGGTACATGCAGAAAGGGCATTCGCATGAAGCGCCATGCTCGTCCTCTCCCGCCTCGTACGCCCAACGCAAAGAACACCACCATACGCCTGAGTTCATATAGTCATCCACCGTTTAACCCGTATCAACATCCAAAAAACAATGTATATACAAAGGGTGAGCTTACAACTTAGCTCAAGAAGACAATCGACAGCTTCACAATATTATGCATGAGTAACAATCAATTTTATGTTGTGGTCCGCTTAAGTTTACAATGTGCTATAGAAAGGTTTGTGGCCCCCCGCACCTCTATACACGAAAGTGTGTGGCACCTCATGGATCACACCCCCATTGGCCCACATGCACCCATCATGGAATAGAGATAGAGCTAAGATACCCCGTACCTCCCCGATGCTCTACCCATACCAAGCACCTAAGCCCCCATCGGGCCGTGGCTCGCAAACCGGGCCTCGCAACCAACCAATCCTATATGTCATCAATGTATGCTCTATCCCAACACAGCCGCTTACGGCATAGAGATAGAGCCAAGGCATTCCCACACCTCCCCCGATGCCCTATCCGCAACCAACCCACTAGGATAGAAACATAACGCAGTAGACCCTATCCCAACATAACTCCCTACGGCATAGAGATAGAGCTAAAGCATCGTGGACAAGCCAACGTCGACCTGAGACCACAAAGGCCACATAACCATGGCCATGCCAGCATCAACATCGGAGACCACCGTACTCACGACCTTCCCCGATGCCCCACCCGTACCAAGCATGTTAAGATAGAATACTACAAAGGTGCTAGTGAGGAGCCATCCTCTGCCCATGCCCCACTCCACACACTAACGAAAAACAATCACATGCTTAACAATCACATCCTATCAATGCAAATAGTAATAATAATCTAAAAATAAAAGATGGCATGTGAAGATGCACAAACATCACATCATATATAATTATTTTAAAAAATATATTTCCCATTATTAATTTTTTTTTTTCCCTTTTCCTTTTCTAAGCTTTTATATCTTCCACATTCCCTTTTAAAATTATAAATATGTTTTAATTTTTTTTTTTTTGGTCAAAAAAAAAAAAATTCCCGGCGAAGCAAAAAATTTTTGCAACACGGGAATAAAAGGAAGGAACGAAAAAAAAAAATTAAAAAATATCAAAAAAGTTCCCCGTTTGCAACAAAACAAAACAAAAAATTAATATACACAATAGCGGAAATCTTATAAATAAATGAATTGAGAACTAACATGATATTAATAATTTAATAAAAAAATTATTCAGAGATCAACCCGACATAAGTTAACATCACAATACAAGTCCTTAATAAATCCGTTATAAAGAAAACCTAAAAAAAAATATCTAATCAAATACACAAGAGTTGCACTCACAAGAAGAGTCGATATGTATCGCCTTCCGTTCAAATACCAAATCGCGCTACCGCTACATTTCCTTACGCCGACGCTTGCTCATATAATCTCTTAACTCAGATCACCTGCATCATCAACTAAAATATTTCGACGCCGAGGGGTGAGCACACAACACGTGCTCGCTGAGTAGCCAAAACAATGCAACATTACATATGCATGCAAAATCAATTTATATCTTTGGTCTTGGTTTATAGTTTGTAAGGTGCAGGTAGAAAGAAAGGTTGGGTGGTCAAAGGTTAACGCCTATTGACACCGCCTCTATACAATGTGGTGTGGAAGCCCGCCCGAAGGTTAACGTTTATCGTCGTCCCCATCCACCCTACCATAACATTATACAACAAAGGTTAACGTTTATTGCTATATAATGCTATACCAACACGTAAGCCCCCTCGTTAGCGAGGGCTTGCAACCGGGCTCGCTTACTAACCAATCCTAATGCCAAACAAGTGTATCCAAGGCCTCACCCCAAAGATCCCTCGTAACATCCATAGAGATAGAGCCAAGGCCCCCGGTAGAGCCGAGACTACAAGGACCGAGACCACCTCCCCCGATACTCTACGACATAATAGTTCTCGCTAAGGTAATGGCGATACGACGATGCCAATGCACAAGACTTGAGTTAGAGATAGAGCTAAAGTGCCGAGACCCGCCAAAGGTTAACGCTACTGACGTCTCATCACACCTCCCCCGATACTCGCCGCATCAAGCACATCAACCACACACATACAAGCACATGCCTATTCCTATCATCATCATCATCATCATGTTATAAACAATAAAGTAAATATGCATGAACAAGTAATAGAAATATTGATGGCATGTCGTATGCACATTACAAACATATTCGCATAGAATCAAACATGGCATAGGACTCAAGAAATAGAAAATAGTTTATTATTAACCAATTTAGTTTGGGGTTAAGGTTCCTCACCTTAGCTTGCTAATAGATGTTTTTCCAAGTTTTAGAATCGCCTTTATAATGTTATTATATTGCTAGAAGACCTAACAAAGTCGATAGAATTTAATTAGAATTAATTCGCATTTAAAACCATTCTCACAACCAAGGGTCGATGCCAGGGTCGATGCTAGGGTCGATGGGTCTATCGACCTCCCCTCCATTCCAACTTCCCGAATGCCGAGGGTCGAGGGTCGAAACACCTAGGGTCTGATGGCCCCTCGACTCGTGGGACCCTCGATGCACTCCGGTCCAATTTCCACTTTTAATCCATTCTTCGTGTTTGGGGTCCTATGGCTTGCTTCCTCACATTCATTCAACAGGCCGCTCCATGGTCTGTAACCATGTATAATCCATCTAGATAGTTTTCTGCATCCTCCCTATGGTTTTCCATGAAAACTTAACCATGGATGGATGGTTTGGGTTCTCCCAAATCCTACACTCAACCATATCTAACCTAAGGTCCGTAGAAACTCATTGAATTAGTATCCATACCCGAGAAGATTACTTTTCTCTCAAATCCTTTCTCCTTTCTCGCTGCTCTTCTTCTTAGCCTCCCTTTCTTCCTCTTTTCCTTCTCTCCTCTCTTTCTCTCAATTCAATTAGGGTTGTGAAAGGAGTAAAAGTGGCTTAGGACGTCCTTAAATAGAGTAGGAATGTCCTATAATAATCCCATTGAGATTTGGAAAGAATCCCAACCGAAAAATTAGAAATTTCTAATTTCGCTTTGTCGAAATCGAGGGTCGATGGGAGGGTCGATGATCCCGTCGACCCTAGGGTCTTAAGCTTCTCCGTCCGACCCTCCCCTCCAAAACCGAGGGTCCGATTCTTCTCCCTTTGGGAGGCACGACCCCCGCTTAGCCAAGGTGGCGATCCTCCCTAAAATAATAAATTAAGTGTTTCTTCCAGGTCGATTTTTTCCCCGATCTCCGCTCTCTTTGGTCCATTTTGACTCACTCACGATGGGTAAACCCCGGTTCAAGGTGGTAAGAATTAAAAGGGTCTTACACGACCGGTCGAATACACTTAAAGATTACGGAGGCATACGCCCTCGTGGGAAGATCACCATGGTCAGCCGGCCCCTCGGCACTCAGCCTCCTCCCGTAAGATTTGAGCAACAAGATCACCAAACCCCATGCAACCTAAAAAAGTCGACCGGCATGTTCCCCAAGACCATACTTGAGTTTTTCGACCGCGGTCACGATCATCCTCCATGAATTCTTCAGGGTTTTACCTATCCATTCTAAGTCCGAGCTTTGAGTTAGAGTTATTTTCCAACTCACATTCAAGTCTAGTTTTCGAAGAATATCATCTCCCTGTAAAACCTCGAATCTAGGGTTTGACAAATAAACTTAGGTCCAATATCCAATTTATTTTTAGATCAATACCTACTTTGCATGGTATTGATCCACCCACAATAACTATCCCAAAGTCATAGGGCAAGAAAATGGTTAAAAAATACTTACCGCTGACTAGCGTAGAGTGAGCTTCTCACCGAACCGCAATGGCTTGCACTCCTCCTTCTTCTTCCTAGCTCCTTCTCCTTTCCAACCCTCCTTCTCTTTTCTAGAGTTTGTGAGAGATAAATGGAAAGGATTTGAGGAGGTTTAAGAGTGTTTATATAGGCTAGAATTAGGCTTAGTAACCCTATTAGATTAGGAAAGTTCGAGCAATAGGGTTTAGGAAAATGGGACCCATAGAGACCAAATTCGGATCCTCCATAGTCACCAGAAACGGCTTCGTTGATCGGTACTAAAGACTGGTACAATCGGGACAACAACATAAAATAATGATTATTTGACCGTCCTTTGATCCTATTTTCATACATGTTAGTCCCTCCGCTCGCCTGCCTGCCTCGGATGACTTAAGACGGTCAATCGACATAAAAACCAAGGTTTAGGACCGGGTTTAGCGTATCGTGGTCTTACAACTCCCCCCACTCCTTAAAAGCAATTTTCGTCCCAAAATTTGCATGTAGATCTCACAACTCCCCACCCTGTAAAAGAAATTTTGGCCCTCGAAATTTGAACGTACCTTGATCGCTCGAAAAGATTAGATACTCCCTTCCTCATTGCGCTCCTCCTTCCCAAGTAATTTCTTCGACATTTTGGCCCCTCCAATGCACCTTTCACATAATGGATATCCTTGGTTCAAGTTTCGTACCTTCGGCTTAAAGCATCATGCAGTACCACTTCGAATGTCAAGTCTTCACCAAGTCCGGGGGCCCGCTGCAACATGTGCGATGAGTCTCCACATACTTCTTCAACAATCATACATGGAACACATCATGTACACTATGACATACATGCGTAGAGCCAATTGATATGCTACATTATCCCATCTAGCCAATATCTTATGGTCCCATCATACTGCACATATAGCTTCCTTCTTACCAAACCATTTCCCGTGCATCTTGCACCGGTGATATCTTCAAGAATACTTTGTCACCCACTACAAATCTCCAGATCTCACGCCGACATCCGCATAGTGCCTATCGAATCCTCAGCTGCATTTACCTCCTTTGATCCGATCAATCACCCGATAAGTTTCCTTCAACAAATCCGATCCTACAATTCTTCTTTCTCCTACCACCCATAAATGTAGGTGTACTCCACACTTCTTCCCATAAAGTGCTTCACATAAGGTCATTCGAAACGTAGCCTCGATAGCCGTTTGTTATAGCTTAACTCGATGAGTGATAGTTTTTACCACTGCGCAATAAATCAAAACGCCTTCGCGAGTCGGTCGACTATAACCCAAACTCGCATCCATCGACCTGGTGTCAAAGGTACGCTGACAAAAAATCCATGGTGATATAATCCCCAATTCAATACTGTGTCCCCAATGGCCTGTAGTCAACCCGTGGCCCTCGCTCTCTTTCATAACTTGCTGGACACCTATTCGCATTGAACACGAAACGAGCCATATCTCGCCATACCCTCCACTAATAAAGTCTTCTTAAATCATGATACATTTTGGTACTTCCCCAATGTACCGAATATGGAGTGTAATGAGCTTCCACCATAACCTCGATCTCTCCACACTGCAGCCTTCACTCAAGTATACATAACCGGCTCCACGATACCCGAGTACCTTATCCGAATGTAAAGTCGGGGATTGCTCGTGCACCCTTTCTTTCAGGTCTTTGTACCGTCTTTGAGATGTGGATCCCAGAGGATTACTATCTTGACTTCATCAACTCAGATCCGGTGAGATCTTCAAAGTGGCGAACATCATGGTGAACTTGGAATTAAGCCTTGCTCAACTAGATCTTCCGCAGCTCCTCTATAATATGTTCTTCATCAATTTCCATTGAACTTGAGGCTGCAAAGACACAATGCCAAAGCATTTGTACTTGGTCGGCCCCTCGTGCTCGATGCCCACTTTTCGCTTAAAGCATCCACAATAACATTTGCTTCTGCCCATGATGGTAACCGGATGTCACAATCATAATCTTTCAACAATTCCAGCCATCTCCTCCGTCTCCTCCCATATTCGTATCCTTCGAGTGAAAAGATAGTTTAAGCTTGTGATCCGACTTGATCCGAAACTCTCACCGTACAAGTAGTGCCTCCAAGTCTTCGACAGCATGTATAACCGCCGGTTGCACTCCAAATCATGTAGGATAGTTCTTTCATGTCTCTTTAATTGTCTTGATGCGTAGCAAACACCTTCCCTCCTTGCATCAACACATACCAATACCCAACCCTAAAGCATGTATATAAGGTAAACGGTACG